>CM060678.1:99581326-100181326 GCA_030686995.1 Artemisia argyi
TGGTCTAGCAAAGATTACCTCTGATCTAGCTACTCATGTCTCAACTCGAGTGATGGGAACTTTTGGGTATGCTTTTTTTAATTGATTTTTCAGGCTGAATTATGTTGTTTTAATATTTTATTGAAATATATCTTATGTTTTTTGTTATCAATTTGTAATGTGTAGTTACCTAGCACCAGAGTATGCATCTTCAGGCAAGCTCTCAGAGAAATCTGATGTTTTCTCGTATGGAGTCATGCTCTTAGAACTGATTACTGGACGCAGGCCTGTTGATTCAGCTAATACTTTTATGGATGATAGTTTAGTCGACTGGGTAAGTAATAAGTTCATTTTAACGGCAGTTTTGATTTGAATTTTGGAATTTGATCATTTGTTTTTTGTGACCTAAAGTTATTATTAGCAGTTTCAGTGTTTCTGTTTTTCTGAGAATTTAGCAATTAATCAGCTACAAACGCCCTATAACAATCCCCTTCCGCACATGTATTTCCCAAAGCTTATTTGTATTTGCTTAAATGAAATTGCAGGCCAGACCATTACTAACTCGAGCTATGGAAGATGGAAATTTTGACCCCATTGTCGACTCACGTTTACCACGAGACTACAACCACAGTGAGATGGCCAGAATGGTCTCGTGTGCAGCAGTATGCGTCCGCCACTCAGCTCGCCGCAGGCCCAAGATGAGCCAAGTTGTCCGAGCCTTAGAAGGCGACGTCTCTCTATCAGACCTAGACGAAGGCATCAAGCCAGGACACAGCTCGGTCTACAACGGTAGCTCAGACTACGACACAGCTCAATACAATGTAGACATGGCCAAGTTCAGGAAAATGGCTCTAGAAACACAAGAATACCCCAGCAGTGAGTACAGCCGTCCCACGAGTGAATACGGATTAAACCCGTCAGAGTCAAGTAGCGAAAGGAATACACGAGAAATGGAGATGAATAAGCTGAGGAAAGACAGTCAAGGCTATAGCGACGGTTTTTGATATTTTGATAAATGTACAAAAGTTTATTACTAATTCTTGATAAATTTTTTCCAACTTGTATTTAAATTTGGCCTTGGTATTTTTCGAAACGATATAATGATATACAATTCTTTTATAATTTGAAACATTCATACGCGTTTGGTGAAATTGTTGAGACTTTTGTGGTGTCGTTTGTGTTAAAATATGAAAAATGACAGTTGGTTAGAAGGTTATTCTAATTATTTAATGTATGTTATAAGGTTTGACATATAATATTAGCTGTCATATTGTCATTTTATACTTAGTCGTTTATTGCCCCCACGTTTTATGGCTTCTCGATGACAAATGGATAGTAGGTTGGTTGTATCTTAACAAAAAAAACAATTTAATTGAGAATATTATGCAGATAATTTGTAAACTCCATATGTTTACTAAAAAGTTAATTAGTGGTTATCACGTTGTGATTTAAATTTGAGTAAAATTGGATTTAAGATTTTATCATAAATCTAAAGTCATACTTAGCTAGTCAATTTGAGATAATTTGAACCCGACATTTGCGGATTAATTTGTATGTTGAATTATTAGACTTCAGACTTTTTGCATGTGATGTGGTGATATTTTTCTTTCTTTGTCAAGTATAACGGGCGGCATCTGAAAGTAATAATTTAGTAGTAGTTTTGTATTTTGTAAAGACTTCAAATATGTATTAAGTTGTTGAATAAGTCGCGATCATGTCATTTTAGGCTTTAAAAGATTCAACCACTTGCATTTGTCGAGCAAAACTTATTCAAAACGTAAAATACATTGTATGGAACAAAATATTCGTGTTCCATATAGTGATAGTGATCATGATCGTAAAATTGACGATCCTACTAACTAAAACCTTCCCGAATTTACATAAGATCGCTAAGTTGGTTAAGGTAAGATCACATGGCTATCCGGTCTCACGAATGTGTATACTATATTTTGGTTTTGGCTTCCCCAAATGGCTAAGGGTGCGTTTAGTAAAGGAAAAACGGTAGGTTTTCCAGAAAAGTTTTCCAAGAAAACCTAAAAAAATAGAAAACACGTTCAAATTAAGTTTTTTTCAAAAGTTTTCTTGGAAAAATGGAAAACATGTTTTCTAAGTTTATAACTAAGGGGGTGTTTCTTTTTATTGTTAATGAATCTTAATGAGGAGATAACGGTGGGGCCACACATATAATATGTTTCTTTTTCTGTTAAATGATCTATATGTGTAGAGGAAGCAAAGGGTGCTCTTCCACATTAAGACTAATTAACAGAAATGGGCCCACCCACTTAATCCAAAAAAAAAAAAAAAAGCCCTAGTTTTGGAAAACTCCCTTTATGAGTTCTTCATAGGTTTTCTATTTTAGAAACTCTATCTAAACACGTTTTCAAGTGTTCTTTAGAGAAAGAATAGCTCTCCCATTCTCCAGAAAACTGAAAAATGAAAACTAAGAAAACTTTTCCATTACTAAACGCTTTTCTTAGTTTTTATTTTTCAGTTTTCTTGAGAATGGGAGAAATATTCTTTCTTTAGAGAACACTTGAAAATATGTTTAGATACGGTTTTCTAAAATGGGAAACTTATTGAGAACTCATAAAAAAGTTTTCTAAAACTTAGTTATAAACTTAGAAAACAGGTTTTCCATCTTTCCAAGAAAACTTTTAGTAAAAACCGAATTTGAACGCGTTTTTTATTCTCTTAGGTTTTCTGGAAAAATCCTTTTGGAAAACAGAGGAGTTTCCATTAATAAACACGCGTTAAGATGTTATTTTGGCATTTTGAAATTTTTTACACGAGACTATGTTATTGTAGTGAAATTTAACATAGTATTAGCATATCACATTTAGTCACTAGTTGATTTGTATACGATATAAACTTGATTGGCATCATCTTGACACATTAATTTAGTAACTATCTATACTACTTATAAAAGAAAAACAGTTAAAGTGAAAAATTGAGTTTTCAACACTTGGTCAAATGAGAGAGAAAGTTACTAATCATATCAATCAATATTTATTTTGATTAAATCAGTAATGAATGGTTTCCTAAAACTAAATATACACGCTCCTTTTTAATTTATTATACGGTTCCTTGTTCCTATCCTACTCCATACGACACAATGAAATTCCCCAAGCGCTAAATCAGTTTAATGAGATCCCTTAAACCGCATACCTTGTTCTAGTCCTCTCCCTATTATTAACGAACCAGAAAGAATTTAAACACTCAGCCCTAAATCATGTAACTAGAGAGGAATATAATCACAGAAAAAGAAGAAATCAAGTTGGGTAATCATTCTTGGCGTCTGTGTTCCAGTTTCATAGCAATCTGTGGGTGTTAATGAACAGTTGAATCGTGTACCATTTTTCTTTCCTCTTTGATCCGTTTGGTTCAAGGCTTAAGGTAAAACCAACTTAATCATTAATTACTACATGTTGTCATTCGAACACTAATGTGTTATAATTATGATGGTATGTATATCGTATGCATTATTGTGATTTTCATTGATTTGTGTTGTCTCGCTAGAATTAGGGCTCATTTGATTAAATAAAACGGGTCGTGTAATTTTGATCATATAAACTGATTTTTTTGGTGCCTTGGATGGTATAAGCTAGAAAAACACAGTATTTACCACTCCTCTCTCTTTCTTATAAAACCCCTAACTTTTCTCAGTTGCCGCCCTTCTCGCCGCCACGGCGCCACCACCGAGGTATGTTCTTCTTTCTAAAAGGGCTTTTCTTTTATGATTTTAATTTTTTGTTCGAAGGTTTTGGTGATTTTGTTTGAAGCAGTAGTGGTGTTCCTTGAATTAGGTAAAATGTTTCATTCATTGACATTCTTCTAATAAAGTTGTTTTGTTCATTTATTAGGTTGGTTTGTATCTCAGTTTTCATTTAAATTGACCCACAACAGTTTGATGCTTTCTTTAGGAGTTGCGGATGTTGCAAGAGAAAAATATAATTCTATGTCTATTTGTTCTCTGTTGTTGAGACTTTACAGAGGTAAGGTGATATGCTAATATGGTTATGCTTGAATTAATATGTTTGAATTAATATGCTAACTGGAAACTGTTTTGAAAGTGAAATTATATAGTTTGGGTATTTAGAAAGTTTGGTTTGTTTGAAAAAGGATTGGTTTTTACATAGATAACACAAACTTTAAACAACAATTACAACTTACATCAGCCTAGCCAAACTTGCCACATCTAACACTAAGAATTGGTCTGATGTTTTCATTTTGTATAGCCAATTGTTTAGTATCCCATGTTCTTATAGAATTGGTCTGGTGGTTTCGTTTCAGGTGCGACTACATACTTTTGTTCGGAAAAGGATTGTTTGCAGCCATTGCGTCTATCAAGCTTCTAAATTAAAGTTATATCAACGTATCAATAGGTACTCACACCTATTATTTGACACTATAATGCACACCATTGTTATGTGATTGCCTTTTCATTCTTATGGTATTATTTGTGCCTATATTTGTAGTGCAATTTTTATGCAGCTCATGAAACTAGGTGTAGGATATTTTAGTTGTGAATCAATTGCAGCATGTACTTTAGTGCCTATGACACTATGCTAAGAGCTAACAATACTTCAAGCGTATACAGGTGCTTGCATACCGGGTGGTCATTGGCATGGCATCTGGTTGATGATTGGACCTTCTGTCACTGTGGCCTTCTTACCGACCATGGTAAGCTTATAAACTCATCATAGTATAGTTTTTCCATAAACCACATGCTTAATTTTATTTTTAAGCATTTATAGGCCAATATATATAAGATAAAACTATAATGCAGAGGTACGTATTATGTGATTAAAACACGATTAGCTTATTAGTTTTTTAGCTAAAAAGTGTGACTTGATATTAATAAAGTGTGAACTGTTTTCAAAAAGCTTAGCCAAACACCCTACAAGTGTTGATATTACGAAACGGCTTCTATAAATAGGACTCTTTCTATTAGCAGCTTGAAAGGTTAAGTAATACTCTCAAAATGGAGTTTTGCATTTACCATTTGAATCAACGAACAATTAATTTTTTTTTATTAGGAAAATGATACAACCATGGATTGGATAGTTTGCAATTGCATTTTCATCTTTTCACGTTCTATTTTGAACGTTATACAAAACTCTTATCACAATATCGTATACCGTTAATTGTCTGCCGCTAGAAACCTCTGTTGTTATGCACGGGTACTCGCCTAGTTTCTTACAATGGGACCAAATTTTCTCGTTTCAAAAAAATAAAATAAAAAACTATCTTGTAAAAATTCTAACTAATAGGTTTCCTTTCCTGCACTATCAATATGTATTACAAAACATCATAAAATACTTCGACATTTAGCAGGATCTTTCAATCCCAATCCTATAAAAAAACGAAAATGATCTCGATCCTAATAATCTTGTCTCAGTCACAACATGAACATTATGTGCATATGTAGCTCATGTGTCAATTTTCTGCCTTAAACGGTGAATAGTGAAATGATGAATAGTGTTTGGTGAATAGTAACCAGTGAATAGTAATTTTGAAAAATGTCCTGAAAATACAAGTTTGTAACGACCAATATAAATAAAAAAAATAAATTTTACTGTAAAAATAGTGATTAGAAGTAATGACGGAGATCAATTTATAATTAAACGTTTTTAATTATGGGGAAAATCACGGGATGTGATAGTACCTACCCGTTAAACTGAATCCCGTCCCGGGATTCCGGTCTAAGATTGTTGTTATCAGGAGGTTTGAATGAAAACTTTTTACAGAGAGTTTGTGAAAACTTCGGTTTTTGTAAGGAAAACTTGTTAATTAAACTTTAAGAGACAACACAGGATTTGTTCCAAATTTCTCTAGTCAAAAAAATATGTATGGAAAGTCAATCTGTCTTATGATGGGGTGAGTAATAGTTTAAAATTTTATTTGGTTTC
Organism: Artemisia argyi; assembly: GCA_030686995.1. Taxonomy (NCBI): domain Eukaryota; kingdom Viridiplantae; phylum Streptophyta; class Magnoliopsida; order Asterales; family Asteraceae; genus Artemisia; species Artemisia argyi. Next base: position 99,587,215 of record CM060678.1, read on the forward strand.
TTGGGGTTGATAGCAGTTGCTGGGGATGAATGAAAACAGAGAAGTTGGTTTGTTTTGATTATAGCTGAGTCCACAAAGGGCTAAATCTACGTGAATTAAGACCGAATAACTAGGTGGGAGTTTGTTTGAGTTTGTTGAAATTGTTTGGAGTTCGAATGAAAAAAATATATATATATTTAGGCGAAATAAATTTTTTTGGCCTAGTTGAAGTATTTGGAGAACATGTCGGTTGAGCTGAGTTTTGATGATGACTTGGCCATCGAATGATCGAGTAAATGAAAAAGACTTGACATATATGATTTATAGGTGTTTGCTAAATCGAGACGTGTAAAAATATCGATAGATTGTTAAGAAAATAACACGGTGAGTGATCCAAGGTAGGCGAGCACTAGTCGGTTAACTAATGAATAAAACTAAAATATTGGGCTTGAATAGTATCGGGCTCAATTTGTGATCAAAGGTCCAAAGTTAGGAGGGTGGGTTTGGTTTGGCGAGTATGAAATGTTTAACGCACGTTCCCTGACTTATTATGGTTATGAGATAGTTTAGGATTGTTAAAATAATGTCTAAGAGTTTTGAGAAATCGTTGGGAATTTCACAATCTTTTAGAGACTAAAGAGTCAAAACGTACGAGAGGTGTTTATTAGTAGGTAGTGTGTTCATAATTTATAAGTTATGGTGTTTGAATGTTTACGTTGTGAACACAACTTGGAAAAGAACTCATTACGCTGTCACGTTTTGGTAGTTCTCATGAATTATAATTACAAAAATCTGTGCGGGTAACCTACCCGTTAAACAAAGAGTTTTGTTGATACACATTTTTATAAAGAGAATTTTGGATAAGGACGTAGAGAAAATTTTTCCAGATTATCAGCCTTTGGGAATGATGAAAGTCATTTTGTCTTTGTGTAGTGAATAGGGAACGTCTGGGGTAGGATAGTAGTCTACGGCTATCGCCTTACATATCCCACTTTTTCCTCTTCACTACACACATTCCTTTCATCCAAAGATTTTAAAATGTCATAGACCTATACTTTTCTAATAATTTTGTATGTTGTTGCAGACACCTTATTGGCTTACATCCCAAAGGAAGATTTGGAGTTTTTGGATTGGATTATAGCACTTTTCGTGCTAATTGAGGTTTTGGCTATTAGCGTGGATGAAATATGGGGGTAAACGATAGTGGTACAATAGAAACGTTGTTTTGAAACCGTATAATGGCACCATGCACTAACCTTTCATTTTTGTGATTTGATCGTACACGGTACTTGATGTACTACATCCAATCGTGATTCTTGATCTTGCAGGGATAGGGGTGTTTTTCATCGGCTTGGCAGGCCAACCAATTGGTTTTTCCATGCCTTACCTAGTGATATTTGTAACAATAGCATTACCAATGCTAATTGTATCGTTGTGTATCAATATACGGGGTTTCTAATGAAACTTAGTGGTTCTTGGTTTCACATGCATGTTATTTCAGATATAATTAAACCGATTTATCTATATTTCGTTATTTACATAGAGAAGCGTCCCAAACTATGTAACTAAGGAAATATAGACTTATGGTTCAATGATGTACAATTTCTTGATTTGAATAAAAGGGCGTCCCAATCCATTCAAATTAAGACATTGTAAATCATCTTAAGATTCTGACTTAACATCCATACTAATCGACAAGGTAATTCATGCGCGGATTTTTGGGGAAACGGAAAGAGTATGTCATACACATCTATAAAGATGGGAGTAAGACAATTAGGAAGGATTTGTATACTACTTGAAATAGTTAAAGAGTATGTATCAATATACTAGAGTGTTGCTTGTAGCATAAATTATCTAGAAGTTTCAAAATCGTATGGCAGGTGGAAGGTACGGAGAGCGTAAAGGCTATAAAATGTTTTGTTTGTAAAAACGGTTATAGTTCATATCTAAATTAGATCTGTTTCGCTATAACCAAAGCTCTGATGCCAATCTGTAACACCCCCAATTTTAAAATATTTGCAGCGGAATAAATATTGGGTGTTACTTCATAGCTCACAGTTTTTCAGTAGAAAATGATTATCAATTTAGTCATTTTAAAACATTTATCATTCGAATTTTATAAATATCAGAGTTTTTAAAATGAGGTCCCAGTGGTTTTAAAGTTTGTTAAATAAGTTTTCGAATGATAGTTAAATTTATAGCCTTTGTAAGAATCCGTGCTCCTCCGTACCATCCTTGCTCATTATGGACCTGAGATAAACACATGCTAAAAGTGTCAACACAAAGGTTGGTGAGTTCATAGAGTTTATAAGTATAGTAGTTGATTTCCAAGAATCAAAAGAGTTTGTGAGTTTTTACTATTTGTAGTAAACGATTTATTATCAAAATCAAAGTATGAGTAAAATCCATAGTGTTTATAGTCAAAAGCAGTTGATTTATCAAAATCAAAGTTAACATGAAATAGTTTGTTGGTTTGCCCTAATTGGTTCAACACCAAAATAGTTTGTTTTTGCCAAGAAATAATGATTTTCTGCTATATAGTGAACACAAATTAGTAATTTGATAAAAATAATGAGCTACGTTGTTATACGCCCAAGGCACTACAACCTGATTTCCCTAAGCCTCATGACACTCATTCGATTAACAGATCTCATCATAAATGATGGATAATAGTAACAAGGGCCCTCTGGATAGGTTCTTGCCAGTAACCTATTAGATTTCAAATAAAGTGCGTTTGGTAGTTTTCTCCAACGCCCAAACGGGGATTGTCAATCCCTAATAGATCTATCCACAATTATTTACGTTCACCCTACGGGTGACTAAGGCTCATGATATGAGGGACTTTTGGCAATAGTAAACTTAGGAAATAGAAATCAGATATAGCATACAGTTGAAAAGTTACTTATAAACATGTTTATAGCAGTTATCTCTTCATGAGATATAAAATGTATAAAATTGTGGGCTATGGTCCCACAGTAATTTGTAAATAGTTTAAAATACTTATGAAAGTAAAAGTAGTAGTTGAGCATGTATCTCCCCCAAAAACATTTATAAAACCAGTAAAAATAGGGGCTATGACTCACAGAAATATGTAAAAGTTTAAAATACTTATGAAAGTAAAAGTAGTAGTTGAGCATGTATCTCCCCCAAAACATTTATAAAAACGGGGCTAAGAACTCACAGTAATTTGTAAAAGTTTAGAGTATTTGAGAAAGTAAAAGCAAGTAGTTGAGCATGTATCCCCCTCGCGAGGTTTATAAAATGTTTAAATAAGTAAAAGCGAGGCTATGAACTCACCTTAAGTAATACTAGGAATGATGAAAGTAAGTGAGAGTGAGAGTATGAGAATGATTTTTGGAAGCGTCCTTAGTGTGGAACCTGATAAATAAATTTATCTAAGAATCTAACCAAATACTATTTGGTAATTGAATAACGATTAATCGTTATGATGAAAGGATGATGAAATGATTTTGTGGCAGAGGTGACTTGCGTGGCAAAACGCTTAAGGTTTCAACAACAAAGTTATATACTATATAACTCGTCCGTTATGTATTACTTATTGCTTTCATATAGGTTATTAGTTTGTTTATTCGTTAACGATATATATATATATATATATATATATATATATATATATATATATATATATATATATATATATATATATATATATATATATATATATATATATATATATATATTCCATGTATACAAGTTTTATAAAGTAACCCGAGCCGTTTAAAGTGTTAAAATATATTCCTAAAATATTATATGTTTATTAAAGTTGTGGTTAAATAATATATTAGAACCATATTTTTATAGTTTACGTTGATGTGGTTGCCAAATAAGTCTTAAACATATTTATTTAGACGAACGGTGGTAAGTTTATTAGCTTATAAAAGTTTTTAGAAAAATGTCAATTGAGTTACAGTTGAGGGGTTGAAAATGTAATAAATTATATAAGTTATATAACTTATAAAAGCTTTTAAAGAAAGTGACAAGTTACTTGAATTGGAGGGGTTGGTATTGTCACATTTTATATAAGTCTCAATTTATAACGGTTTTAAGAAAACTGACAAGTATTTGAAAAGGGAGGATTAAAACTGCCAAAAGGCTAAAGTTTCAAAGATGGCAAAAATAATAAAATCTGCCCTAGGCAGGATTCAAACCAAGGGCCTCTCGCTCATCAACCCAGCGCCCCTCCCAACTGAGCCAAAGGCTTTTTGTTGTTATTGTTTACTAACCGATATATTTAAAGGGTTACTAGCTGTGATTAAATTTGTATTAAAGTTTACTCCGGGTGCATATTGTCGTGGGTTTTATATATAACAAAAGTATTTTCGTGTGTTCTCATTTCCAGTCTTTAAAACTGATTCCTGAGTCCAGGTTTACGTAAGCTTTTCAAGGAGCTCGTTGAGAGTGACAGTGAGTCAGGTGAAAAAGAAAAGAAACAAGTATTACGTTTAGTGTTTGTGGCTAGTTTTGAAATAGGTTTACAACCAAATGACTACCCTCTATATTTCTAAGTTTAATCATCTTCTTCGAGATGTTTATGTGTGTTAACGAGACCAAGAGTTTGCCACACAAGTTTTTAAATAAACCACCTCGAGGTATGCATGCATGCGCCATGAAAGTTTGTATGTGTACGTATACAGAGAGAAGGAAATGGAGTTTTGGGAAAAACTTACTACACCAAAGCTTGGTGGTGAGGAGACGAAGTGGAAATGGGAACGAGGGACGAACGAGAGATGAAGCCAAACTCAAAAGTTTCCAAGCTTTTAAACAAGTCACGTACTAGAATTTACGAAGCTTTAGAACTCAGAAACCAAGCCACGACTAGACTCCAAGATTTCTGTTAGCCTAGCCCTTCTCGTTCACAGCAGGTTCAAAGCAAAAGGGGTGGTCGCGTTTGCGTTTGTGAATGGCAGAAAACAAAGAGGTTGATTTATTGTTTTTGTGTTGTGTGCATGCATGCAGGAGGTGATTGTGTTTTGTTTTGCATGGTTCTCTTTTTCTTTTACGTTCGACAGAAACAAGAAGAACAAGAGAGTAGTTTGTGTTTTTGTACGCATGAAGTGAGGAGAGATTTGAGGTTTTGCATGGTATTTAAAGAGTAAAGGAGCACATGTTAAATGAGAGTGAATGGTGGTACGTATGGGAAGCAAAAGCAGGGGTTTTATAAGTTATATTGAATGTACATGCGCATGTGATAGGTTGAGTGTGTAAGAGAGGAAAGACAAGAGTGTGGCGTTAGTGATACTTCGAATAGCAGGAAGCTAGGGAGCTTGGGAGTGTGTTGTGAGTTGAGTGTGGTACGTATAGAGTGAGAAGAAGTAGAAGTTTTTATAGGCTAGTCTAAGTACTCAAGTACCTTGTATTATTGGATATGACTACCATGTGAGGTTGAGTGCTAGGAGGGAAATAGAAGTCAATAGGGTGTGTCATAAAGCTTACAAGACTCACATGGTTTTTCTTGTTTTTGGCATGTCGACACAATCAAAGACAAAAGAGAGGAAAAGAAATGTTAAGGGTGAATAGGGTTGTAGGGTGAAAGAAAAGTCAAGGTAGGATGTGGAGTGTTTATGTGTGTACGTATGAATGAATGGAAATGAGGACTTATATAAGTTAGTTGTAGTACACAAGTTTGCATGTGCTAGGAGGTGAAGTGTGTAAGTATTTGTGTGTGTCATAAGATGTGTAAGAGGTATTATATATACTTGGTGTTGTGCTTGTTTGGTCGACATATAAAAAAAATATAGGGTCGGTTTGGGTTTGCATGCATGTGATATATATATAAAAGATCTTTGAGTGTTTTAGTGATTATACATTAATTGGGATGGGATGGTAGAGTGTTTTTAAGGTTTGTAAGAAGTAACATGCTTTTGGTTTCTAGCTTGTCGACATACTCCATTGTCAAAAGAAAACGTGTGATTGAATATTATATACCAGGATTGTACGTTTGAATTCATTTTTAAAATGCTTGTAGTACTTGCCTAGGATCATAAAATAACCTTTGTGAGTGCATGATTTGTGGGAGTACATCTTTGTTTTTAAATCAACATGTCGACAACCATTTTATTAAGTAAACGATTTGTAGATTTTGGCTAGGATTGGTGATGATTGATCAAATTTAATATTTAGACTTGAAATTGTGTTAGAATTATTTTTAGGACTTCATAGAAACAAAAGAGAATTAAAACGGTTTGGTTTTGGATTATTTACAAATCAGATGGCTTGTTTTTGAATCAAATGCTTTGTCCCGTAAAAATATGGTAAGGCTTGACATGGGAAGCTGAAAATTGACGTACTCAAAGTTGGTTAGGTGAATAGTAAATTTGAAAAATGTCCTGAAAATACAAGTTTGTAACGACCAATATAAATAAATAAAAAAATAAATTTTACTGTAAAAATAGTGATTAGAAGTAATGACGGAGATCAATTTATAATTAAACGTTTTTAATTATGGGGAAAATCACGGGATGTGATACTTTTAGAGGACTTGAACAAGAACTAAGTAAAAGTTAAATAAAATGTGTGTAAATAAAAGGTCATGCTTTAATCATTATTGTATAAATATATTATTATTATTATTATTATTATTATTATTATTATTATTATTATTATACCATCACTTTATTGGAACCATAAATAATTTATATAAAGTTGGATGGGAGTCTAGACACAAGTTGCGCTCCCACTCCTTTCTGGATACAAAAGCTTAATCTATGATAAATAAAAACTCCACTCTTAGCATTATTATTATTATTATTATTATTATTATTATTATTATTATTATTATTATTATTATTATTATTATTATTATTATTATTATTATTATTATTATTATTATTATTATTATTATTATTATTATCTTTGAAAAATCTTTAACTTGAGCTATTTTAGTATATTGGTTCTTGTTCTTAGAGTGCACGATGCACTGTATCAAACTATCAATGGCACGTCATTGGAGTATTTTTTTCTCAATGGTGTCACCATTCGCCGCCATGCTGCACCGGTATTTGTGAGAATTCAAGTATCATAACAATTACATAATTAAACATATAAACATCAATAACGCGCAACGGAAGCATAAAGATTAAATACTCATAATTAATTAACTGAAAACATGAACATGAATGTACCGTGGTGATTCTAGCCCAAACAAGAATCAAAAGCAATTATCTTGAACAATATGAAGAACCCTAATTAGGGTTCATATGGATCAATGATTAACCCCTTACCGTTTTGTTAATCGGTCCCTTGATAACAACAATAGTGTGTTGTTACATCGTTCTTGTACACACGAATTAAACCGTATTAAGGTGATGCTAGTAACAACACAAGAATGATTTTTGATTTAACAAAAATCGACTAACAACCCTAATGGGTGTTGGTCGAATGTTTAAGAAGCAAAGAAAAGAAGAAAAACACTTTAGGGTTTAGTGTGTGCAAGAGATTAGCCAAAATCTTTAACCCTTGATGTGTTTATATACTAATTGTAATCTTGGTGGACAAGTTATGGCAAGGGATGCCCCTTGGGTTGGGTTGGCCGGCCATACCACTCCAAGAGGGTATTCCGGAACCTTCTTGTCATCCAATTACAATCTAGTCCTTATTCTTTGCCAGTTAGTCAATTTCGTTAAGTACTAACGACCGTTAGTCAATTCTTGTGATTAAAAAATAAATATATATACGTAACAATTAATATATATTAATTATTTATTTCTTAATACTCATTCGTAACGTGTGCAATCCCGAGGTCTCAAGTTCGATTCTAAACATACGTTTATTAATATATATCCATAAACTCCAACAGCTCCCACTTGGATATCTATTAATAACATAATGACATTGGTAAGCGTCTAGCAACACGCCAATGCCCCTAGATCAACTCGAGGAAGGTTTCCTGAAAAAACCTATAGTGATTCATCATTATTATTATTATCCTTTTGTTTCTAATACCACGTTAATAAAGATATGGATCTTAGTCATTCTTTAATTAACAATTCTGTTTCTCGTTGTTTATGATTGAACAAGATTACCAAAACATCTGAACGTATTCCAGATAGACTTTGGGCGTGCGCACGCAAACATCTTTTCAACCCTACGAGGGGCCCAACAGTATTAAACTTCAAAACAAATTTGAAGGAACAAATTCTTTCTTGACTACAAGAATAACCCATGGACTTTGCAACACTTCTGAAAACAACCCTTAAAACTCCCTGTTACGGTGAGCGGTAGATTGCTTCACAAAAATGCACTACATCCATGACTCTTATCTGGTATCTCAAGTCTGAGGATAACAAATTCATGATTTACTTAGTGACAAGATCCATAAAGTAAAATCATGTAGTTGGGATAAGTCCTATATTCAATTCATTGAATATCATGTGAAATTGGTATGTCAACGCATCAATATACTTTCAAGTATATTCTAACCAATACTCAGATTTGTCTTAGTTTAATGATATTCTCATATCATTAATCGACAACGGACAATTTAGAATAACATAATTTATTCACGGATTTAAACATGCAAATATAGGACACAATTTATTATCAATGAAAACAAACGTACTACGTACTTTAATTCATTATAAATAATAATTGCTTAATGTCCTTTATCCAAATACCAAATAGATCAATGCATGATGATTATAGTTAATAAATTTTGTCTCAAGTAATAACTTGAAGACAATTATGCCTCAAGTAATGACAATCATACTTGTTGACAGGGCATTATTTCATCTAACTTTGATTTATTCTAATTTTGAGAATACTTATTTCAAGAATTCTATTATTGAAATTCTTGTATGTGTACATCCATCTATCTTGATATAATCACATAATATTTCATAAATGGTGTGATATCCTCAATCACCAACTTATGACAATCAAACTTTCAAACCTTTTAAAGTTTAAAGTATTCTAATTCTTTAATGTATAATGCAACTATGCTCTTAGTTGAGCACAACTAGTTCTCATGGCTATTAATAAGGATAATATCCTCCCATGACTAGTTATTGAGTGTCATCTCAATTTAAACCAGCATCATTGTATACAAATCAACAATATGCTCTTTTAAATTCCGTAAACTTAATATCCATTGTGTAATATTTGAAGGAGCTATTCCAGGTTTGAGGATCATTATTCTAAGTTCAAACATATTTCATTAGAATATCTATTACACAAGATATCAAATATTGTTAAATCATTACGCTCATGATACAACAATAATATGATACACATGAAAAATCCTTCAGTCATACTTAGATTTTATTCATGTTCTATCTTTACAAATATGTATATCCATTTACTAAATGATATATCATATTCTATTAGAATTTATTTACCGCACATATTTAAATAATAAACTTTAGTTACAAGGTTGTATGTTTTATTTTCTAAACCTTTTAAAGTAAAGTTTCATTCCAAACTAAGTCTAACCTTTTACTTATATGGAATGTTACTCTATAACATATATGATTTAGTAAATCAAACATAATACTCCCACTAGCCTTCAGGAATACTTAGAAATTATCTTATTTCAATTACAAATCAATGCATAGATTTAATAATTAAACATAAAAGCAATTTCCTAGATGCATGCATTTATCCATTCATGGATTATTGCACTTTGTACACTTCCAAAGATTTATTTGAATTCATAAACTCCTTTTGATTACTTATCGTCCTCTCTCAAGTAATTATTCAAGAAAGAGTTTTGATATTTATTGTCAAATTTCATATATATATATATATATATATATATATATATATATATATATATATATATATATATATGGAAATAAGCATGACAAATACCATCTTTGTATCTTAATATTCTTAGGAAAGAGTATTCAATCATAGTTAATTGCTTAAGTATGATTAATAATCTTGTCATAAGATATGCATTAAGACATGTGTACAATTTTGTCCATATGATTTCTACACAAAGATTTAAACCACTAGGGTTACATTATCTTTAAATAAACTCATCTTCATTGTCTAACCATTAAGAATTAAGATAAACCAAATTTTTAAATTTGAATATCTTTATGAACAGCATCTCTAACATTCGTAATATGAGTAATTTACCCAATTCATTATTTCGGTAATACTACATCATATAATCATCAGCATATTAATTAAATATCTGAGATATCCAAGTGGATCTATGAATGAGAATTCCATCATCTTGAGGTTTATCATTGACATGTTAAGCCTCATCATGATTTTCACTAGTGTGGTTTTAGAAGATTATGTATCATGTAATTAAAACACTCCCACTTGCCTTTAGTATTATATAGAATATTAATACTTAGCAATTAAAGCGACAATACAATATTCTCTTTTTGGGATATGACAAATACATATTGACAGTTCCTGACATTCTTTTGTTAACAACCTACTTATAAGTAGCTTAACAAATTCAGGACTTCAATTTAAGACTTAATGTGATTCATCACATTTCATAATTCAATAACGTCTTATTAATCTTCTTGGAGTCTAATCGAGTATATACTATCAATACTCAATTTTCTAACGTTGACAACTTTAGGAAGAAAATATGTCATAGTTATTTTCAATCAAACAATCTAACAAGAGTTTGATTTCCCTAACAGAACATACCATAAAAATGTGGTATTTCATTAGAGTAAATATTGTAAGGCAATCTAACAATATATAAGATAACTATAATCCTTTTGGTATACCTATTTACCAACTAAGTCAACTTAATGGTATAATAGTATTTCCAAACCAATTGCATGCTTTATAACCCAAGTACTTTTGACCAAGTCACTTCATATTCATGTCTTATCAAAACATGAATGTGTTATAATCCCATTATACGTTATAAATCATTGATCAACTCAATGACTTCTTGTATATGTCTTAATTAAAAGACCATAACAAGCTAACGTCTTACTTTATTATAAGTCTTGTAATACTCAAAAGACTTTATGGAAAACTAGAAGGGGGGTTGAATAGTTTTACGTCAATTTTATTTTAATAAAAACTTTGTTTGCAAAATAACCGATTCTAATTTTATGTGAGATCAATAAACAACACTTATATAAACTAATATCTACGAAATGAAATGACAACAATATAAGTAAATAAGTAAAGAGATAAAGATGGAAAGATCGCACCACAAGACAAAGGATTTATAGTGGTTCGGCTACGAAGGACCTCTTCGCCCTACTCCACTCCCCGAGCACCTAACTCGAGAGTTTTCTTCACTACGTCAACAAGCTCCCTTATGGCGGAGAAAAGCTTACACAACTTTTGCTTACACCAATTTACGACACTAAGCTAAATGTCGAGTCCTAATAGTAGCTAGAACCAATCTCACACCACTACACACCTTCTTCACAACTTATGCACACCACTACCACTACACAACTTCACTACTTCTCTTTCACAACACTACTTCTACTTCTACCCAACACAACTACTTCTATTCACAACTACTAACACACTTAGATCTATCTATTACACAGCTTCTACACCATTACAATATACACAAGCCTACAATACTTCTTAACAAGATGTTGGAGGAGTATTCTTCTCTTGCACTTTGAATGATGAAGGATTGGATCACTTGAAATAAGAACTAATATGTTTATGATCAAATGATTTAGGAAGATGATTTGAGAGAATTGGAACAGAAAGTTTTAGTGCAAAAGGTGAGGAAAAAATTCAAATTTGAACCAGTATTTATAGGCAAAGAAATCTGACACAGGAGCGTATGCCAGCCCCCTTAATTGTGTGTCGGCCCCCTTAAAATTAAGGGGCTGCCCATGTGAAACGGCCAGATTCTTTGTCTTTTTCTGGGGAAAGTTTATTTGGAGAAAATTTAACTGAATTTGGTTAAAAATTTGAATTCATATATTTATTATGAAATAAAAATTTTCCTTTGATTACCAAAAGTGTTTTTCTTAAATATATAAAATGTTTAGACCATTTTATATAATTTGTAATTAGTAAATAAACCTTCCTTTGATCATAAAATGTATTAGGCACTTGTTTATACATACCTTAAGTGAATTAGATGGATATAATGATATTTTGTCATTAAATACTTATTTACGTAATGATTTTACGTTTAATGATTTTAGATTTTGTGATCGTCAAAACATAGGAATATCGAAAAATATTAATAACGTTTTTACGCATTATTTATATCAACAATCTCCCCCTTTTTGATGATTACAAAATCTAAACTCTTAAATCAAAAATCATTATATATGCAAGTATTTAGTGAGTTTATATCACTTCTCCCCCTTTTTGTAAACATCAAAAAGGTTGTCCCTATGACGGATGAGCTCCCCTTTGATGTGTACTCTCCCCTCGTTTTAAGGTTAAATGACGAATCGAGATATGGAATGCTTGCAAAAATATTAAGAACAAACAATATATATATATATATATATATATATATATATATATATATATATATATATATATATATATATATATATATATATATATATATATATATATATATATATATATATATATATATATATATATATATATATATATATGCATGCACTAAACTAAATATATAACTAGAAAACATGTAAAAAGCAAACAATTAATCTCAACAAGCATTTATTATTCATAAAAATAGATTATGTTAGAAAACATAATCATGGTTACACAAGCATACATATATGCTTTTCTTAGTAAACTACACTAGATAATACTAAGTTGCCATCTTGAGGTCTCTAGGACTTGCTTGGAGATGTGAGTCATGGATTTAATGAACGTAGACATTGGTGGGAGTTTTGGTTGGAGAGTTTGGAGTGGTGGATGGTGGTGAGCTTGGAGCAGAAGAGTTGGATTGTAGTGTTTGTGATGGTGGTGGGGAAGACCTTGTGAGGAGATACTCAATCCAAGTAAAGTGCTCATTGAGAGCAATGGTTTGTTTTTGGAGAAAAATGCAACAAGGACAATTGTTGACATGATTCTCAAGTGGGACGATGTTGTTGGATGGTGAGGATGGAGTGGTAGAGGGTTGTTGAACCAAATTGCGTTGAGCAAGATGTAGGGCAAGGAGAGCACTAAGCTCATGGGCTTCTTTGAGCTCCTCAACGAACTTTTTATGTTCGGAGGAAGGTGATGATGGAGGAGTTGGGTTGTTGTTGGGGATTGAGGTTTGGACATTAGACATAGGATTCATGTCTTGATGAGAAAGATGAATGTGGTTTTGGGATTGAGTATGTTCCTCAAAAGGATCATTTGGAAGATTTGTGGTGACTGAGATGGTAAGGTTGTCTTGTGGAGGTAGAGTGAAGGTATCATTTGGATGACGTGAATGTTTGGTTGTTGGTTGGTTGGAGACAACATCATTAATGGATGAGAATTTTTGACATGTGTCAAGTTTTCTTCTCCATACGGGTTTGACGGTGATTCTTGCACCTCTTGTGGGTTTGGTTCTTGGATGATTGGGGGAAGACATGATGGAGTGAGTGATAACAAATGATGAATGAGGGTATTTATAGTGTGATGATTTGGTGTTTATGGAAGGATAATATGTGGTGGATTTGATAGACAAAGTATGTTTGTGAATTTAGGGAAGTGTGGAATCAAAATAGGGTGAAATGGGCTAAAAAGCAGAAAGCAAACAGGGAACCTCGACCATCAGGTGGCCGGCCCCTTTAATTTTAAGGAGGCCGCCCGTTATAATTATGGGGGCCGCCTAATGCTTGGTTCCCAGATTGCCAGAAATGGTTTTCAGCACAGGTTTTTCCAGAAAGATGTTTGTTTTGAGGTTTGGTTTTGGGCAAGTCCATCTCTTTAGGAAACTAAACAAATATTATCTTGATGAAGTATGCATGGAAAGTATATATATGTAGGCAACTAAGCAAATATAATAGTTTTCATGCAAAGAAAAAAAATTAAAGAACAAATAAGCAAGTTATGTATCCTAAAGCAATAAATAAGGTAAAAGGCAACTTAGTTAGGGAGAAACTAATGATGGAACAAATTAGGACCAAGTGATACTTGGCATTTTTCTAGTGTGTGTCTATATGCAACAAATGTGGAGATGCGATTGCTTCGACTCCTAATGCAAAGAAATACATGTGTCCTAAGAAGCAATCCAAAAACTCCTTGATTTAATTTGCTTGGTCCATGATTGCCAAAGTTATATATTGGATTATATATTTTGACACTTCATGTCAACTATTATGCATGATTTTAGAAAAACGTTTTTACCATTATTCAACAATGTAAAATTTGAAAGTGATGAGTTTTCCTAATCGTGAGAATAATTTCAAAATGAATTGAGGTTTTCTTTTGAGAGTATATATACAAAAACAAAATATCTCAATTCCTGATTTTTGTGCAAAACAGAATCCTAGACTCAGATTTGAGAGGAAAGGAAAGAAAATTTGAGTGCTATTAATGCTCAGATGGCCGCCCCCCTTAAAGTGAGGCCGGTCCCCTTAATTTTAAGGGGGTCGCCCTTATAGATTTAAGGGGTCCGCCCATCTGACAGTCAGAAAGAAGAAAAAAAAAGAAAAAAAAATTCAGAATTAAGAAATTTCAGAAATATTTTTTTTATTCTATTTGTTCCATCATTCCTAATCCTAAACGCAAGTGGTTAAATAATTCACGCTTAAGGGGCTTAGTAAATATATACGCAATGTTATCTTCCGAGGCTACCTTTTCTATAGTTATGTTTCCCTTTTGTACGTTATCCCTAAGAAAGTGATGACGTATTTCTATATGTTTAGTCCTAGAGTGTTGAACGGGATTCTTACTTAAATCTATGGCTCCTTTATTATCACACATTATAGGAATGTTTTCTAACCTAACGTCATAGTCCACGAGAGCTTGTTTAATCCATAGTGCTTGTTGACATGCCTTTCCAGCGCTTACATATTCAGCTTCGGTGGTCGAAATAGCAAGAGCGGTTTGCTTCTTGGAAAACCAAGACGTTAGGCAACATCCCATAAACGTGCAAATACCACTAGTGCTTTTTCGATCCACGTAGTCTCCCGCATGATACGAATCCGCATAGACAATGGTTTCTATGCCGGATCCCTTAGGATACCATAATCCTAAGTGTATAGTGCCTTTAATGTATCGAAAGATACGCTTAACCGCTTCTAGGTGAGAGGTTTTGGGATCCTCTTGAAAGCGGGCACAAAGGCAAACACTAAACTTGATATCGGGTCTACTTGCCGTTAAGTATAGTAAACTACCTATCATTCCTCTATACTTAGTGTTGTCTACGGACTCACCTTCTTCATCTCTTGTGAGTTTCACTTCCGTAGACATAGGTGTCTTAAGGGGTTTTGAGTCTTCTAGGCCAAGTTTCTTAAGCATTTCCTTAATGTATTTTGATTGGTTAAAAAATATTCCATCTTTTAGTTGTTTTATTTGTAATCCTAGGAAGAAGTTAAGTTCACCCATCATACTCATCTCAAACTCATCATGCATGATTTTGGTAAATTCATCACACATATCCTGACAAGTCGATCCAAATACAATGTCATTGACATATATTTGAACAATGATGATATTTGGGGTCACTTCTTTTAGTGAAGAAAGTGTTATCTACCATTCCCATGGAATAATTATGCTCAACTAGGAAAGCTTTAAGTCTATCATACCAAGCCTTTGGAGCTTGCTTAAGACCATATAAAACTTTCTTTAGTTTGTAAACATAATCAGGTTTTGCGAAGTCAATGAATCCCGGAGGTTGTGCCACATAAACCTCCTCATTGATAAAACCGTTGAGGAATGCACTCTTCACATCCATTTGGTATAACTTAAAGTCTAGGGCACAAGCATAAGCTAAAAGGATTCTAATGGATTCTAATCTAGCTTCAGGTGCATAGGTTTCGTCATAATCAATTCCCCCTTGTTGATTATAACCTTGGGCGACTAACCTAGCTTTATTCCTAGTTACTATTCCATTTTCATCTAGTTTATTCCTAAATACCCACTTAGTTCCTATTACGGTTGCATTCCTAGGATTTGGGACTAGTTCCCAAACATCATTTGTTTTAAATTGATTTAATTCTTTTTGCATAGCCATAATCCAACTTTCATCCTTTAAGGCTTCATTTATAATCTTAGGTTCTATTGTTGACACAAAACAAAAGAAGTTATTTTTTATCTTGAGCTTGTGATCTAAGAGTTCTTTGATTTAGGTGACCTATTATGTTATCTAATGGATGTGACTTTGATTCTTTAACGTTTACAACTTCATTTTCTTCTAAAGTTTCTATTTCAAGATCATTACCTAAGGGTTTAGTTTTACTAACCTCAATAGCTTCTTCTTCTATAACATCATCATCTTCTAAGGGTAATGTTTTAGGTAGTGGAGGAGTTTCATTAAAGGTTACATTTAGGGATTCTTCTACTTTCATGGTATGTTTATTAGAATTATATATGCCTTACTATTTTGAGAATATCCTAGAAAAACTTCTTTGTAAGCCTTAGGGTCGAACTTAGTGACATAGTCTTTTGTATTAAGAATGAAGCATTTACTTCCGAATACTCTAAAGTAGCCTATATTAGGTTTTCTACCTCTTAATAGTTCATATGGTGTTTTTCATAAGATTCGTTTAATGGAAACCCTATTAAGTATATATGTTGATGTATCTACGGCGTGACACCAAAATTTTTGTGGGATAGATTGTTCATTTAACATTGTTCTACTCATTTCTTGTAAAGACCTATTTTTTCTTTCTACTACCCCATTTGATTGCGGAGTACGTGGAGCGGAAAAGTTGTGAGATATTCCATTCTTATCACAAAATTTTCCGAATTGTACTTCGTTATCAAATTCCCTACCATGGTCCGCCCTAATTGATACTATAGAACATCCTAACTTATTTTGTATCATTTTACTAAATATCTCAAATTTTTCAAAGGCTTTGGTTTTATCACTTAAGAACCTAGTCCACGTGTATCGTGAATAATCATCTACTATAACTAAGGTGTAACGATTGCCACCGTAGCTCCGCACAGCGGATGGACCAAAAAGGTCCATATGAAGTAGTTCTAAGCATCTAGTTGTGGATAACATATTTTTAGCTTTGTGACTAGCATGTGCTTGTTTTCCAATTTTACAAGCATCGCAAAAGTGTTGATCATATCTTAGGCTATGTAAGTTTCTAACTAGTTTCTTAGAGGCTAAAGATTGTATTTGTTGCATGTTTGCATGACCTAATCTCCTATGCCACAAAGTGGAGTTTTCATCTATAGTAGCTAGGTATATCTTATCTTCCGGTTTGTCTCCTAATTTCATAACATATATACCTCTTTTCCTAATTCCTCTACCTATAACTTTCTTATCCTTAATTATTTCACTATCTTTTTCGGTAAAGGTAACCCTACACTTATTATCACATATTTGGCCTATACTAAGCAAGTTATAAGTTAGATTATCTACATGCTCGACATTTTCAATAGTTAGAGAGTCTTGAGAGATCGTACCTTTGCCTATGATTTTTCCACGACGATCACTACCAAAAACAACATTACCTCCGTTGTATGCCTTATATGTAGAAAATAGCTTGCGATTCTCCGTCATGTGTCTTGAGCATCCACTATCCTTTATCCACTCATCGGACTCCAAATCTACTCCTAGACATATTTCCTCGGTTACATGAGCCACGAAACATTTGTGCTTCATTGTTTCATCTTCGTCACTAGAAATTCTTCTTCGGGTGCTTTTCTTTTTATCTTGTGCTTTTAGTCGCTTCTTAATAATATTCTTGAATTCTTTAACGACCTTTGCATATTCTTCATCTTCACTTTCGGAACTATAATCGTCATCATTATTATGTTCGATCGTTGACTTTGTACACCCTTCTTGTTTGCTCTTGGTATGACTCATGGGGTTTTCGTCATTATTACCTACACATGCAAAATTTGAACTAGTAGCACTTGTACTCATTTCAACTAAATACTTATCTACTATACTTTCATATTCAACAATTTTATATATGAAATTTTCTTTGGCTTGAAATTTCTCTTGATGAAAATTTAAGAGACTTTTCCACATATCGTATGCCGTTTGACAAAAAAATATTCTTTCATATTCAATATTTGGTAAAGCTTTGTATATAATCATTTTAGCAATATCATTTTTATCAGGTACTATTTTGAAATAATTATCTTGTTTTTCAAAAGTGATTTTTGTTGATTGAAAATTACCAATTGAAATGACATGCCAAAGATCATAATCTATTAATTTCACATAACTTTCGAATCGATTTTTCCATTCAAGAAAACTTGTATTTCAAAATCTGGTGGTTTAAATGTCATGTTCCCTTCTAAACATTTTTTCGATTCCATAGATCGATTTCAAGTTTTAAAATACAATTTATTTTAAAAATCTTGTTTAACGTAACTCTGATGCCAATTGTGGAAAACTAGAAGGGGGGGGGGTTGAATAGTTTTAAGTCAATTTTATTTTAATAAAAACTTTGTTTGCAAAATAACCGATTCTAATTTTATGTGAGATCAATAAACAACACTTATATAAACTAATATCTACGAAATGAAATGACAACAATATAAGTAAATAAGTAAAGAGATAGAGATGGAAAGATCGCACCACAAGACAAAGGATTTATAGTGGTTCGGCTACGAAGCACCTCTTCGCCCTACTCCACTCCCCGAGCACCTAACTCGATAGTTTTCTTCACTACCTCAACAAGCTCCCTTATGGCGGAGAAAACCTTACACAACTTTTGCTTACACCAATTTACGACACTAAGCTAAATGTCGAGTCCTAATAGTAGCTAGAACCAATCTCACACCACTACACACCTTCTTCACAACTTATTCACACTACTACCACTACACAACTTCACTACTTCTCTTTCACAACACTACTTCTACTTCTACCCAACACAACTACTTCTATTCACAACTACTGACACACTTAGATCTATCTATTACACAACTTCTACACCTTTACAATATACACAAGCCTACAATACTTCTTAAAAAGATGTTGGAGGAGCATTCTTCTCTTGCACTTTGAATGATGAAGGATTGGATCACTTGAAACAAGAACTAATATATTTATGATCAAAGGATTTAGGAAGATGATTTGAGAGAATTGGAACAGAAAGTTTTAGTGCAAAAGGTGAGGAAAAAATTCAGATTTGAACCAGTATTTATAGGCAAAGAAATCTGACACAGGAGCGTATGCCGGCCCCCTTAATTGTGTGCCGGCCCCCTTAAAATTAAGGGGGCCGCCCATGTGAAATGACCAGATTCTTTGTCTTTTTTTTTAGGAAAGTTTATTTGGAGAAAAGTTAACTGAATTTGGTTAAGAATTTGAATTCATATATTTATTATGAAATAAACATTTTCCTTTAATTACCAAAAGTGTTTTTCTTAAATATATAAAATGTTTATACCATTTTATATAATTTGTAATTAGTAAATAAATCTTCCTTTGATCATAAAATGTATTAGGCACTTGTTTATACATACCTTAAGTGAATTAGATGGAGATAATGATATTTTGTCATTAAATACTTATTTACGTAATGATTTTACGTTTAATGATTTTAGATTTGTGATCGTCAAAACATAGGATTATCGAAAAATATTAATAATGTTTTTACGCATTATTTATATCAACAGACTTCATGTTTATATCTATACAATAAAGTATAAACATGTATAATTAAAGTAATCATGAACACCATCATTTGGTTTTAATAATATTTTCAAGTTAGCACACTACTTCATTTATTTATGTCATTCTAAGAGGACATAATTATTGAAGTAGTATTATATTACTTCATGCATTTATGTCATTCCAATAATACATAAATATTAAAGTTGAAGTAGTATTGTTATTGACACGTGTTCTAATAGATGTCTAATTGAGAAACAGTAAATTATCCATGTTGGTCTCACGCATACATGGAAATTCACCTTGTTGTTAATATTTAGCCTGCGTCTCACGTTTATTGAATTTCAACACCAAGTGTTTCTTAGATTAGATGTATGTTAATCATATTAGAACTATAGTCTCTTACTTTGCAGTTAAGAGAATCCGTTAAATCATATTCTTATGTGTTGTACCTTGCACACAATGTAGATTTCTCCCACTTGTGCATGGAACAACATCATGTAACACATAAACAACACGCACACGTTTGTTAATGTGAACAATATGATTTGTGTCATTAGCATAACTAGTAGATATAGAGTTTACTCAATCAATCAAGGAAACGCACATGACTATCCTTGAAAATATTAGTGTCTATATTTGGAAAGTAATTATCTTGAGATATTCAAAAGATAATCTGAGTTACAATTAAGACAATAAGTCTTATAACTCCCACTGAATTAGAGAACATTACAATAATCCCTTATTCAGCCATAAGAACACAATACTCCTACTGAATTTGACAACATTATAAATGTTTCATTAATCAGTGAAAGAAAATAGTTTACTTTTTACTTTCCTACATCTTTTAAGAAACCTATTCCAACAATTATATATAGGTTCTAAAAGAATGTATTCTACTACGTAAATGTGATTCATCACATTCCAAACTTTTAACTTGAAAAACTGGGCATGCAATTTCTTCATGTATAGATCTACCATTCCAACAATTGTATGTAGTATCTTTAAATGGTCAAATCAAAACAACTAGATAAAATAATCTAATTCGTCTTTTACCATTGTGCAGTAATCAGTCTAGCTTCTAATTTAACAACTCATAAAGTGCAAAAATCTTACTATTAAATTTTGCTATGAGTTATGTATTTAGAATTTAGACTATTCTAATCATCCTATGGAAAAAATAGGATTAAGTCTCACACTTCTCCTAATGGAAAGAAGACTTGGTTTATTCTTTTAGTAAAATTGACTCTAACAAAAAAACCCATGCGGGTGTAGATCAACTTACTTGATAAAAGAATAGCTTACGCTTGCGGTTTTAATGTTGCATTAATACATTTAAAAGAATTTACAAAATTCAATTTTAGTATTTTCGATAATTTATATTTCCAAGAAAATATAATACCTAAGGATATAACCATATAACCAACATATTTTCTTGAAAATCTAGGATCCAACTTTACATAGATTCCACCACATCAGTTGATCTGCTAGTGGTGAAAGTATAAAAGATGGTAATCTGTCGAACAATAATTGGCAAACAATTTTCCAATTCCTAGATCATTATGGGATTTACATCAAATTGATTCATCAATTTGTCATGTAAGCATGTTTCATCTCATCTTATGCCTTAAGTTCTAGATCTCACGCATCAACTTAATTAAGTCGTCTAACTTAGAAACTGCAAATTCTCCATGTGTGGTCTCACGCACACTCGAAAATTTACCTTGTTATTAAAATTTAGCTTGCGTCTCACGTTTACTAAATAATAATTTCAAGTGTTTCTTATAGTTAGATGGCATGTAACTTAAATTTTAAGGGTATAAATTTTTGATGTGAAAATCAAAACATGTATAAAGATGCATGCACTCATCTTTATAACATAAGTTTTCAAAACCTTTTTATTACCAATTTTTAAGAATTAATACAAAAAGTTTTACTTGAGGTAAAATACCTTAAGATGACTTTGTACAAGAATGACTTTAAAAGAAAATCGTTTAAGACGTATTCCTAAGTGTGATAACCAAGGAAGACTCTAAGGCTCTTTCCAAGCCTTCTTACCATGATTATGAATGTGTCTTAAAGGAGTTACTTTTAAAAACATGTTGTACAAAACCATCAATCAAGCCAAAGTTTTTGGATTAAATCTTAAAACATGTAACAAAGTATGAATCTTGCTAGTCTCGCCTTGGAGCGAATTACCGTGCGAAGCGAACCGTTGTTGGCACATAAGACACCGCAATATTCAATCTTTATCACTTAAAGTTTCACCATTATTAGTCCATATTATTTTCTTTTATAAAAATTACCCTTTTATTACTTACAACGTGTCAAACAGAATAAAACAATAAAATAAGTAATAAAAGACAAATCGAGCAACTAATAATCATAACAATTATAAAGGTGAAACACATAGCCACATGCAATCCTAATTAGAAAAGATCCTAATAAAATCAATTCTAGGTATAATAATGCATGTAATCAACTAAGGCCTTCCCTTCTTAATAGAAGTGAGCCACATACATTGACAAGTCAATTGCGTAGGGCAAAGTCAATCACATACCATATAACACATTATTGATTTTAATAATTATGGGGTCTTCCTCAATTTTGATCTATCTAAACATGTGACAAAACAAAACAATTAACAATCCATGACTAACATGCATGTTTCAACACGGATCAAAGCATACCAATTACCAATAAGCCACAAGATACGCACATAATCCATGTCACATAACAATTATTCATGATTAAACCACATAAAAAAAAATATTTGCATGCAACCTAGGGTTTCTATAATTTTTACATAACTTAAAATTTTTTTTTCTCGGACGAACAGTACCGAATGAACAGTGTTCGGTGAACAGTGTTCTCGGATGAACAGTGTTTTCGGATGAACAGTGTTCGTGAACAGTACATTAACAGTAAAAAAATATTTTTTAGGGTTTCAAAAATTAACACCAAGGAACCTTTAAGCATGCAATAATAATCAAAGATTTCAAATTTTTATGTGTTTCAGTAATTAACTACACAGTATTAACCGCTCTTGATGCCACTGTGAGAATTTAAGTATCATAACAATTACATAATTAAACATATAAACATCAATAACGCGCAACGGAAGCATAAAGATCAAATACTCATAATTAATTAACTGAAAACATAAACATGAACGTACTGTGGTGATTCTAGCCCGAACAAGAATCAAAAGCAATTGTCTTGAACAATATGAAGAACCCTAATTAGGGTTCATATGGATCAATGACTAACCCCTTACCGTTTTGTTAATCGATCCCTTGATAACAACAATAGTGTGTTGTTACCTCGTTCTTGTACACACGAATTAAACCGTATTAAGGTGATGCTAGTAACAACACAAGAATGATTTTTGATTTAACAAAAATCGACTAACAACCCTAATGGGTGTTGGTCGAATGTTTAAGAAGCAAAGAAAAAAAGAAAAACACTTTAGGGTTTAGTGTGTGCAAGAGATTAGCCAAAATCTTTAACCCTTGATGTGTTTATATACTAATTGTAATCTTGGTGGACAAGTTAGGGCAAGGGATGCCCCTTGGGTTCGGTTGGCTGGCCATACCACTCCAAGAGGGTATTCCGGAACCTTCTTGTCATCCAATTACAATCTAGTCCTTATTCTTTGCCCGTTAGTCAATACCGTTAAGTACTAACGACCGTTAGTCAATTCTTGTGATTAAATAATAAATGTATATACGTAACAATTAATATATATTAATTATTTATTTCTTAATACTCATTCGTAACGTGTGCAATCCCGAGGTCTCGAGTTCGATTCTAGACATACGTTTATTAATATATATCCATAAACTCCAACAGTATTACTCGTCGTTGGGTTCTTCACTGGGGAGATCACAAACGATATTTGTATTTTTTTGATTATTTTTTATTTTGTGAGTGAGTGGAGTATTTTTGGAGGGGTGTTTTGTGAGACCTACATGCATCAATAACATTTACTAAGTGTTATTGCTAGTTGTTTTAGTTATTTAGGTGTTATTTGAGAGATACTGAAGTGACATACTAATAACAGATAATTGTGTGCTTTTTCACCTAGCTCTCTTACTTATAACATCTTTGTAATTTTATTACTTGATCCTCTAAACATAGAGTTTGGGGCCTTAAAAGGTGAGAGCTTTGGGTGATTACAGGTATGTTTGGCAAATGTAACTGAAGATGTTGCTGGAGATAGAGATTATAAAAAATATATTTTTTTTTATAAGCTACATAAAGTAATCTTGATTTTCAGATATTATAAAAGATTATTTTTTTTAATAATCTCTTATAAGTTCTGTCTGCCAAACAAATATTAACTTTTAGATAACTTATTTTTTGAAAAAATAAGCATAATCTCTCTATTTATGTTTGGCGCAGAGTTTTTTGGGGCAATGAGTGGTGAGCAATGAGCTTTTTGATTTTTAGTATTCGTTTGGCAAAAGAGTGGTGAACTTTTCAATTTTTTTAAGAATGCTTATTATTTCAATACTTCTTTAAGAAGCGGTGAGCAGTGAGCTGTGACTGCTGCTCACAGCCACTGCTCACTGCTACTGCTCACAGTTACTTTTGGCAAACATGGCCATAATGTCATGTGCCAAACATAACTTCGCCCTCCCTCAAAGGCTTATTACTAAATGATCAAATTATCTTGCCAAACTTCTAACGAATAAGTTTCCTTTTCCGCAATATTAATACAAACAATCAAAAAGGGGCTTCAACATTAGCTAGATCTTCCAATCCGATTTTATAAAACAAGAAAATCACACCAAGTAAAAAATATCAGTCTTAACAACCTTAAACATGAATTGCTAGACTCTCATAATGAATTGCCGTTAAAAAAGAAAACAACCTTAAACATGAACAATATGTGTACAAGTATGTAACGCAAAGTTTGGTTCAATAAAAATCACAAAATAATTAAAGGTCAAATGAGATAATTGTAGTCACTCATTTTCAATCAAGATTAAAAAAAAAAAAAAAAAAAAAAAAAAAAAAAAAAACTCATTGATATCTATTTTTTGAAAAATTAAGGGTGCGTTTGGTTAGAAGAAAAAATCTCTTGTTTTCTATCTCTAGTTTTGAAAAAATTTGGATGAGAAATTTATCTCAACAAAATATTTGAAAATATAGAAAACACGTTTAGTTGATGTTTGTATTTTCTATCTTTTAAAGGAGGGGAAAGAGGGTTGTGGGTTACAAAGGAAAACAAGGAAAACAACTAAAATTTGTTTTGTAGTTTTCCTTATTAAATTGGAAATAGAGGATTTTGTGTTTTGCCAAACATTTTATTTGAAAATGTTGATTTGAACGCGATTTCTGTTTTCCTTATTTTTCACAAAATATTTTGTAGAAAACAAGGGTGTTTTCCTTCAACTAAATGCACCCTAATTATCTCATAAACCGTTGTTATTTAAATAAAACTAATTATACCGTCATGTTGAGCATAAAATCATCTTTCATTGGTGGGCACTTCTATATTCTTCTGACCTTTTTTCGAGTTTTTCTTAGTGTTGAAATTTACGCACATAAAAATCACATGTGAGTTGTGATTTGAACTTTAGAACTTCTATCACAAATCACATATGATTTCGTAGTTTCAAAAATTTAAAACCAAAAAAACCGAAAAAGTTTATCGAAAGTATATGTCGAAGTGTCCGTTTATTAAACGATAAAAAATTCTCGTCGCGATAGTGTATTTTTGTTGCTTCACGATTTGCCTTTTGAAATTAGTTTATTTTAAAAAAATAAGGTGGAAAATGAGGGTTTTTCATTTTTTATATATTTTTTTTCTTTTTTCTTAAACACAAATTTTTTAGATATTTGATATTTTGTTGATTAAACACAAACTTTTTACGTTAAGTGAACTATTTTATTAACATAAAGGGTTAATTGTAAATTTAGTCACTAACGTTCTTTAAAAATACAAAAATGATACCGAGAGAAAAAGGCATGCAAAAACACCATTAACGTTCCATTTTTTTTTGCAAAAAAAAAACACCGAGGCCCAACATTCGTTATGTTCCTCGTTAAATGCCACGTCATTGAGGGTATTATAGTCATTTCATTGTTCATTTTACTGCGAACCTTTTGGTATAAATGTGACATGACCTAAATGGCTAAATTTGCAAAGTTATTTTTCATGTTTCTATATTAAATTGTCAACGCTTTCGGTCATTACACACACACAAACAGAAACACACACACCCATAATCAAAACATTATCATTCCCTTCACTAGTAACATGTCTCACTGCCTTGATCTCGTGATTGCCTGTAACTCATTTGTCATATCGGAAATGATGTTATCCCATTACCAGCGAGAGGTTGAGGAAGATATTCATCATGAACAAGAATTGATGAGTATGTGCCAAAAGCTTTCTAATATAATTGGTATTAGGGGGACCTGATTGCGGATCTCCAAAACTTAAGGGGGTCGAGAGTTGCAAGGTCCAATGTAAACAAGCTTAGGAGGATTCAGACAGCTGATATGAGAAAGACGAGGGGTGTTGAGGATGCTTAGGAAAACTAACGACAACATTGTTTCCAAGATTGAGTTTGTTGTGAGGCAAACGTACATGTGAAGGGGTTGGACGTTGGAGGCTGGGATGGGTTGTTTTGTTGTGTATGATGAATGTAGGTAGTAGGTGGTTGGGCACTTGTGGTTTGCTTTTGTTCTTTTTGGTGCCCCTGTCGTAAGGTAGATGTAGGTGTAGATGTAGATAAGGGTGTGGTTTCCCCTAGCTTAAGGTTGTAAATGTATGGTTTATGAATGGAAGGGGTCGTTTGATCCCGATTTTCTTGATTACAGTGTTCGTTTCGTATCACAAACACAAACATGAAATTGAATAAATTCTAACCATAATACACAAACACAAACTTGTAAATGCTATTAATCGAAGCATATAACACAAACATATTATAACAGAAACACAAAACAGAGTATTGAGAGGAGTCAAGCATCACTAAATGTTTAACCCATATGAAATACTTCAATTTACATAATATCGTTCATCGTGTACCAAAAGGATGAACCCATCACAATGCCTCCACACACCATTTGGTGTATTCGAAACAGAGGTAAATTAGTTCAAGTTACATTAGTCAAATTACATTAGTAAATACAACCTGTTCTACACATTAGGTAATCCCAAAAGATGAACCCATTTGTCAAACTTCAAAAGCTTCTACTGGATGAACCAACATGTGATCAACTATACATGCACAATCAAAATATACAATGAAATGAGGTTACTATAATAGGCAATGCAATGTATCCAAAAAATTTGCTAAACAATTCATTAGACTCACTAGTCAAAATAACATCACTTTGTTTCCCCTTGATCTTGGTACCATTAGACCCAGTATGCAATTACTGATTTTCACATCACTTCTTTCTCTAAAAAAACCTGCACCCATAACTCCCACATTCAGTGAACCAAAACATGCTGTCGTCTTCATAGAACCACCCTCTCTAATGAAAATACCAGGCGATTTGTTCCTGTTAAGAACATCATCCTCATCAACCATCTTTCCTTTTCCCTTATCCACAAACCTCTTCACCCTCTTTTTATGCTTCCCGAATTCAGGTTTTGAAGCATCAACATCATCCACAACCCTAAAAGGTTTTTAGGTACTAGTCCTAAAAGGTGTTGAAGTACTATAGCACCGCAAGATAGCATCTTCTTCTACCCATCCGACAACCTCCTCACCTTCACCCTCATAATCAATGTTTTTTAAATAGTATTGAGATAACATCTGTTTTGTGTGAGCAACAAAAAACTCTACAAAACCAGCCGACAACCTAGTTCGATCATTGTATGCACATCATTGTCTATGCGAATCAACTTTAAACCTTCTTATAATGATTTGCCAGGCAAACAAAAGAACGTAGCCCATTTTTCTCCCCTAATGCGTGATAACACATCATCTAGACCAAGGCTAAAGATATGTCTATCACAGACAAAGCCACAAAGTGTAGAAACATTCCCTTGTACATACCTCAATGGACCAAATTCAAAGACTCCATTATTGTGCATGTTGAACACAACTTCACCTTGATAACCAATTAAACCTGCCACCATTTAAATTTAAACGTCAATAGTCAATTAAAGTAACACACTATGTGAGAGGACACAGTCCATATAGACTTCAAACATCACCAAAAAAAACATACCAACATGCTAAAGTCAATGCAGGAGCACTCAATGAAACAGTTATGCAGACAAGTGCAGACTGAAGTATGCAGGCTCAAGACCACATTGTACAAGACATCAATCCTACTTACCGAAGATGCAAAGCTATTGATTATGTATCATGTATAGTTGTAGTTTAGTTAATAAGTCAATGTGGTGATATAGAAACCAAACTTTTGTTGTTCCTTTAGTAAGAACAGACAATTATATTGCACTTAACCATCTACCTTGACAATTATAGAACTCTAATTCACCTTATTATTGCACTTAACCATCTACCTACATTTCCATCTTACTTTCTCACCATGACTACTCAACCAACATCCATAACCGATGTGAAGACTTACTTAGAACCAATGTGAAGGCTTACTTAGAACCAACGTGATAACATATCATCCTACTTATATTCAAACGTCAATAGTCAAGACATCAATGTGAAGACTTAGTTAGCTTAGCAGTATAACTGCTATGCTAAACACTCTCACTTATGATATTCTAACAGCCTACTTAGAACCATAATACTCAGTTTATCCTAAACCTATCCAATCAGGGCACTCAATCATGCCACTCAAAGGGGATGCATATAAAAGTCTATCAAAAATATCATATCATCCAACATAAGCAAATTAAAAATGACACGTAAATGAAGTATAATACATTAACATATCAAGATCTGTATACTCTTCCTTCCCTTCCTTCTTCTGCCCACTCCCAATAGGCCTTCCCCTCTTCCTTTATTGTGTCGTTGTACCCGGATTATGACTCCCCTCCTTCTTCTTCCCACTCCCAACAGACATCCCTCTTCCTTTTTTTGTGTCGTTGTACCCGGATTATGACTCCCCTCCTTCTTCCCACTCCCAACAGGCCTTCCCCTCTTCTTTTTTGGGGACATTGTACTCGGATTATTGATTGGTACATAAAAAGTCACTTTTTTTCTAGGCCTTCCCCTCCCTCTTTTTGTCTCTGCAACTACCTCATTGGAGCAATCGCTACCACTTCCAAGGGTAGGAATAGATATCGCACCACTACCACCCACATTTGGTTCATTGTAAGTTTTGTTCCAAAGCCATTAAGGAATTTCTTGTATCATCTCCTTCCCTATGTTCTTATACGAGCCATATTTGGCAATAATTTGATCACCAAATGTAGCCATAATTTCCTCAAAGACTTCATCATTTAATATAACAACCCCCCCCCCCCCCCCCCCACGACTTTTCAGATGATTCCTCCCCCCAATCAACAAAGACTTTCCCTTATCATTACTCGCCATAGCTGGTTTTCGTTGTTTCGATTTATGATTTTTTTTAAACTAGAGTTTGACAGTTGATTATCTTAATGTTTGAAGTGAAGTTAAATGAGGTGGTTTTGGGCAGTTAATGTAATCTGAAAAAAGCCACTCTAGTAATCTATTTGCTTTAACGAAAGAGGGTTTACTTATGCTTGCAAATATAGTCCTTGAAGTATAATTGAAGGAAGATACTGTGAACAATGAAATGACTATAATACCCTCAATAACGTGACACTTAACGAAGAACATAACGAATGTTGGGTCTTTGTGTCTTTTTTGCAAAAAAGTAAAACGTTAATGGCGTTTTTGCATGTCTTTTTCTCTCAATGTCATTTTTGCATTTTTGGAGAACGTTTGTGACTAAATTTGCAATTTACCCTAACCTAAATTAACCTAGCCGGCTTGACTCATAACTCGTTAAATACAAACAAAAAAACTAGAAGCAGAAACTTGTAAATAAAGGAGCATACCGTACATCCTCGACATCTACAAGGTCTAAACTATAAACAAATAGAAAAAGTGCATTTAAAATTATCATCATCATCATCATCATCCGGATTTTAAAAGCAAGTGAGATTCAAACCCAAGATTCATAAAAATAATAATAATAGTTTCTTCGAAAGTGAATTTGATCGGAATAATAAATGGCGTCACGTCGTCGTATGTTGCTCAAAGTCATAATTCTCGGTGATAGCGGGTATATTTTTATCTTAATTTTTGTTTTTTAAACTGAATTATGGATTTTAATGATTGAATTTATTACAGGGTTGGGAAGACATCTCTTATGAATCAGTATCCTTTAACTCTGTTTTTATTTATTTATTTATTAATTAATTATTTTTTTTAATACTTAGGATGAGAATTGTGATATTTAAATTTGAATGTATGCCTTAAATCGGGTGATAATATAGATATGTGAATCGAAAGTTTAGTAATCAGTACAAGGCTACTATTGGAGCTGATTTCTTAACTAAGGAAGTTCAGTTTGAGGACAGGCTTTTCACATTGCAGGTCTAATTCAATGTCTTTATGTTTATTATTATGTCGTTTGATGTTTCGTTCTTTTAATTTTAGGTGTTTAATTGTGTTTTGATCATCATATTTGAAGATATCTCATTAGTTTGTAATGCGACATGATATCTCGCCCCCTTGGTCCTTTTTATGTGTAGTGCACAACTGCACATGCTTGTTAGATCTAGAAAGTTACCACAATGATATGCAAGCATAAAGCGTAGATACACTACAACATATGGTGTAGATAAAAAGGTGACCTTGAAGCTCAAGGCTTCTTTCGTTGCCATGTTTTTGACATAGAAATGTGTTAAGTTCCACTCAGAAAGGAGTAACCTTATTAATCGCTCCAACACTAGTTTCTGACATATTTGTACAGAATATATGAAATAAGTCGATAATTAAGAAAGTGACTCTTCTGGACAAACTTAAGAGTAAATAATAAATTGATTATATTCCTGAGTTAGGATTACAATTTGATTTGTGTGGTCAAATTTTAAAGAAGTGATTAGACAGATAGAAAAGTATTCAACCACTAGTTCCATCTTTTTATGTATCTCACTTGTAAATTTTTCACACCCTCATTACTCCCAAAGACATATCCGTGCTAGCTTTATTCTTTTAATATTTGATTATTTGTGATGATAAAGGAGTAATTTATAAAAGTGATCGTTACTTTCTCAATTCTCTGATGTTCTCCAATTTTACAACATTCACATAATATTGTTTATTGATAGAATTAAGTTGGTACTTCTTTATAAAAAATATGCTTTCCATCAGAACAATAACCTCGTTCAAAAGACGACCTTCCTGGGTATGAGTTCCAAGATTCTTGTGTTTCAGGACCTGAGGGGAGGGTGGAGTAGGCATAACCTAGACAGATGATTCTGTACTATAATCATCTCCACCCAATTTGGGAAACTTTTTTTGCTTGTAGCTGTTGGAAGTTTTGTTTTGCTCTAAGTTGATACTTCAAAAAGACAGATGATCCCGTCGAATATACTGCTAATTGAACTTGATTTGTCAATACACAAAATTTATTTGTTTTGAATTGTAAGATACGGTATCCACTGGTTTAATGGTTATACTCTATTTAACTACAATAAAGACACGGGTTGTTGTAAATTATAATCTGATTCGATTCTAATATGGAATTTCATTTTTTTTTTTTTCTAGGAAAGCAAATAATAAAATTTTATAATATGAACTTTATGTTCATTCGTTAGTTCCAGCTGAAATTCTGTATGATTAGGCAAAATGTAGGATGCCCGAAGTCATTTAGGGAAACAAATATTGAACCAAACACTTTCTGGCTAATCAATACCCCAGTGATACAATTGTTTTATGACAACTAATCAGAAAGAGCACATGGCCATTATCTTCCTTTTTTAGATGCTGGGATGGTTCTACTCTCTTCCATGGACTGGTTTTGTTTTTTTGCTTTTACTTGTGCTTCATAAATTTTCTTTTGGTTCTGCATCAATAATACATCTTTTGTATCAAACTTGCATCCTCTTCTGAAACCCTATAACCATATATCGATGCAAAAGATGAAAGCAATCTTGTTGGATCCACCGTTGCATCACCTAAGCTTTCACCTTTTGTCAATTTCATAGAAAATTCAATTTACAATCTTGTTGTCTTAAGTCTGTCACTTGATATGTGAATGTGAAATGTCTAACTCAAACTAAAAACTAAAGACAAATACGTGGATTTAGATTGTTTGTTCTCTTCCTTTTACGTATCTGATTGTTGTAGCAAGATGTGTTTATAAATTATAAGTAGGTCAATATCTTTATTTGCCTTGTCCCATGGGTTTGACTATGAAATGGCATAATGACAATTCAATTGTAGTTACTATGTTTACTGGAGTTGATGTTTTTACTGTATTTTCAGATATGGGATACAGCAGGACAAGAAAGGTTTCAAAGCCTTGGTGTGGCATTCTATCGTGGTGCAGATTGCTGTGTCCTTGTGCATGATGTCAATGTCAAGAAGTCATTTGACAACCTTAACAATTGGAGAGAAGAGTTTCTAATTCAGGTAAAAGTCCTGATCACTTATTGACTGCATAGTATCAACACAATCTATTCCCTATTTGTTAATTTGGTAACCAAATTTTGTCATAATTCAGGCTAGCCCATCTGACCCGGAAAACTTCCCCTTTGTTGTATTGGGGAACAAGGTAGATGTTGATGGAGGCAATAGTCGAGTGGTAAGATGATCTTTCTTCTTTACCTTCCTTCTTAATTTGAAGTCCATCACGTGTGATCACTCAATTTTTATTCTAATCTGTAATACTTTATATGAGTTTTCATGTACTATCAGGCGTGTACTCTTTTTTATTCCAATCTGTAATACGTGATATGATTGTTTCAACTTGCCATTGCCGTTTTTTAGTTATTCAGGATGTACGTGTTATAGTGTTTTCTTTCCTAAATTACAGATATCAGAGAAGAAAGCAAGAGCATGGTGTGCTTCGAAAGGAAATATTCCATACTTTGAAACTTCTGCAAAGGAGGGTTTTAATGTTGATGCTGCTTTTGAGTGCATAGCCAAAAATGCTCTTAAGAATGAGCCAGAGGAAGAAATGTAAGCTTGTATTCATTTTGGTTATTTGACACTGACATTACTATGAATTGTGTCACAACATATGTTCCATTACGTAATAGAAATGAAAAAAATGGTGTAAAAAAATGAAACCAAAGGATAAAAAATGGGTGGGTTGATTAATGGGTAAAAACACGTAAAATTTTACGGGTCATATATTGGTCTGGCTGAACTGGTAACTTCTTTTTGTCTTTCCTTTTCATGGAATTAAAATAGTGATTATTTAAGTATATGATTACCATGATAATCTTGTTTTGGAATATAAAACCATTTAGCTGGTTTTGGGCATTGTAAATCCACTTAGGGTTACTTTTGACCCGCTTCACTTTTTCAACCATTTCTTTAGCCAAGTTTCTAGCTTTACCCATTTGACCTGTAGGAGGCAAGTAGGATTATGTAAACAATGAGACTAACCTTTTTTCTTTTTACTTTTTGTTGGATAAAGCTACCTTCCGGACACTATCGATGTGGGGGGTGGGCAACAACAAAGATCTTCGGGATGCGAGTGTTAAGCTTAGTCTCTTGATATTCTATGGAGCTCGAGACAAAAAGATACATATCTCCTCCATTTGAGTTGCAACCAAGCAATTTGAGGCATGTTGATAGGAGTTGTATGTACAAGTAAAGGTGTTTAGTTCTGTCTCAACAATTCCTTGTCACTTCATAAATTAATGTCAGTATGTTCATTTGTTATTTGGTTTGTAAAAACATATGCTTAACTACAGTTTCACATTACACAATTGTTTAAAGTAGATTTGGATTTGACTGATTGCTGTTCAAGATTTGTATGCCTATCTTTTGATCACTTTACAATTAACTTGTAAAAACAAACCAGGTAGATCAGATCTCTAAAGATGATAGTCAGAACCATAATGTGGCATCAAGATTAAACAAAAAATAAACCTTTTGTGCGTTGATAAGCAAGGTGCAGACATGCCAAGTTCTTTAACCAGCTTTAAAGGAGATGAAAGATAGTCGAGTGGATGCGTATTTTTATCTAATCCAATACTGTCTTTCTATTAATCTTGGGCAATCATGCATGAACAGATTGAGAGAAACCTACACTTATTAGTACTGTGCAGGTCTTGCGAATTAAGTATGATACAACAACAAATTATAACCATCAAAAGTCACTGTAAAATAATCAGTAAAAACAAAATCAACTCTAACATAATTTAGCGAATCCATGTTCAAGCAATATACTTAAATAACATTAATCAACAATTTGCATCATAGCAAGTGAAGTTAATAATATTTCAAGAAACACCCTCCACATACAACATACAAACTTCTGCAACAATGATAGTTACAAAAAAAAATACTTGTGGACAAAAATATTCATACTCCACAACCATCAATTTTTCCTAAAGGTGGTAACAGACCTGATACAGTTAATTCTCAAGATGTAATCTAACATAGATCATCTGAGAGATAGGCGCATAAGCTGGGAGGAGGGCGTTTGCAAACCTTAATCTACGAAAGTCATACTATACAAAATCTTGAAAACTTGAATGTAATACGATTCATCCTCCCCTTTCGACCATGTAGAGAAGAATGGAGAAGGGTTTGTGTGAACGCTATTTACATTCACTGGGATGTAATCATATCTCTCCACTAGCTAGTCCTATTTTTTCACCTTGCTATTCCTTGTTCTAAGAGTTATGATGCCATTAATGCCGTGCAGTTGGGCTTCTTAATCCATAAGCCTCAAGCTTCTCAATGTATGACATCTTTGCTTTTGTCAAAATTTTAGGCTGTTTAATCTTTAAGTCAGGACTAGAATTCCCATTTGTCTCCGTTTCTCCATGATCCACGCTCCACCCTATGGGATCCGATAGTGGCACAGAGGTAGGTGCTCTAGGACTGTGTACTGGACATCGATCCTTTAGCAGACTAAGTGCACGCATTGATCGTGGTGATGCTCCTATGGAATCCATTGATTGGTTCTTCTTGATCGTTCCCGATGGATTTTGTTCCATTTCATCTGCATTGAGCACATCTTCTATGTGACACATTACTGTGGTTGCCAAACTCTCGATCACTCTTGAATAGCTCTCAAGTATTGCATGACCAATATCCTAAACAATTCACAAAACAAAACCAAGAGTTCATTATAGTCGAGCACAAAAAATTAAAAGATGTAAGAAGTACAGGTTTACTTGATCATACTTTATTGTTCTCGATTTTGATAATGTCTAGTGAGGATTGCGGAAGAGATGGGAATTTCTGTTTGAGGAGTAGTAAAATGGTCTCCGCTCGTTCTTCAAAGAGTTCTCTCCTTTCCAAGCTTACAATTGAACCCCAAGAAGACTTCATGTCCTTTTGATTCATTTTTCTCTTCCATATGACAATTGAAGCTTCCATTTTGTTCTTGAGGTCCATAACATTCTGCTCAGATGACATATCTATAGTCGACAGTAATTGTTCCAGATCAAAAAACTCATCTGTAATGCTCTTGTAGATCGCATCTCCCAGGCTAGTTTTACCATTCTGTAAATGGGCACCAGTACACAAATCAGGAAACTCTTCAAAAAATTCATAAAACAGGCTATTTTTTCAAAAAGTACTTTATCAAGATTACCTTTGGAAGAGCGTCGATGTAGGTCTCAGGGATCTCCATTTCTGAAAGAACTTGAGCATTGATGGCCATAGAAGCCTTAAGAACTTGATTGCAACAATCTTTTTGATGCTGCATCCATTTTCTTGATTCATCCGAGAGTCCTCCTGGAGGAACCTTGACTCTTGGTGTCCACCATTTATCGATTGATTCATCTGCATCTAAAGGTACATACCAAAAGTCTGTCTGATCTTTGAAGTTGTCTAGACAGTCCTGAAACATGTATCTTTATCATTACTTCACTTAAATCTATAATAAATTTGACTTTAACAAGTTATGTTAATAGAGAAAATCGTTACAATTAGCATCGCATCAAGTTTCCTCAAAGCAGGGATGTCCATATGAAGATCTTTTCTTTGTTGTTGCACCATAATCTGCAAAAATCAGGATCAGAACCATCTCTCATAATCTAAATATACAGTCATTAGAGGAGACAACTTCAACTCATCATTTACTTATGAATGGGTCAATCCGGGTGATGCTTTATCTAGATCAGGTAAAATTAAAATCTCCTAAATTCCCTTTGTAATGCATATATCCCCTGATCTATTTTGCTCAAACAGTTAGATCATTACTGAATCAATCTAACTTTTGTAATCGTATTTGAAATAACACTAATCATTTTTAAGAGGTACAATATATAGGACGATTTCTTTTTCATTCTGATCAACTCAACCTGATTTGACACGCAACACATCTGATCCAAGCCACCCATTTTCCACTTCTAATAATCATATATAAGTACATAACACACACAAGAACCGAAAATACAAAATTACCTCCATATTTGATCCATCTTTGCCTATCTGTTGAGACGGGACGAACTCAACAATGTTATCAGTCACCGAAAGAAGCCAATTAACTTCTTTCCTCCATTTCCTTTTTTTCTCTTCAGGGATCGGAGCAAGTTTATTAAGTCTTCCAAACACAGAAGCTGCAAATTTCCCAAAAATCTGAAGATAAATTAATCAAAAACACAAAAACCTCCAGTTATTTAAATAACATAAAATCAAAAAAGAAAATATTACCAGCAAGATTTGTAATTGCATTTGATAAAGCCAAAGCCGATGAAACTCCTTTTCCACTACCCGTCATATCTTCTCCCAAAAGCAGCCTTACAAATTTTTCCTTCATCTGTTCCATGTCTAAAAAAAAAAAAAAAAAAAAAAAAAAAAAAAAAAACACAAAATATTAAAAACTGTGCGTCATCTTTAGTACTCAATGAAATAACATAAAACCATCAAGCATATACCAGACTTAGGAACCGGAGACTTATTTCTTGTATCTGCCATGATTCTTGTTTCTAAGTGTCTAAAGTCGATCTAGTCACGAATAACGATCAAATGTATGATGAGTATCTTTTGTTCTACTATGAAATGCTATGCAACACTACAGCATGATACATGTTTTAAGCTTTTTTCAACATATTGAACTATTTTTCTTAGGAAAAAAGGATGAAATTTGGTAGGAAATATGGAAATTAATGAGAAGGATATTAGTGATTATTTTTTGGCGTATCTTTGTTTTGTTGTTTTTTTTGGAAGAGATATTAAACGTGGGTGCATGTTTTCTTATCTTAAAGAAAGAGTGATATCTTTGGAATGTTTTTATTGTATAAGATTGGACGGCTTACTTCATGGGTAGCAGAAAGGGCGGGAATGACATTTAAAAGTCAACCAACTTTTTTTTTTTTTTTTTTCCTTCTCTTCTCTCTCTCTCTTAATATTTTCTTTTATTTATAAACTCATAGGGTATGTTTGGCAAAACTAGCTGTAAGTTGTATGATGTAAGCTGTAAAGTTGTTAACATGAGATGTAAGCTGTATTTTTTTCTAATAAAAGTGTTTGGTAAACTAGCTGTTAACTGTAATTATAAGATGTAAAATAACATAAAATGACATTTATATAATTGTAAACAAATGTAAAACAAAAAACAATAAACTAGTTATATTACTAATAATCTTAGCAATTTGGGACAACATGCTTGTAATACTCATTGGCGACGTACATTCCATATTGATGTAGCAATATCATCCCGGATTCGTTTCATCTCATTAGATGCTCTTTGAGAGACATTTTCAGTGTTTGTTTCATGGCCACGAACATCTTGAAGTTCATCAGGTGGTATGTAATTTGGATGTTGCTCAATCGTAGTAAACATCGTATCTTCTTCATCACTATTACGAATGTAGTTATGCAAAGCAAATGCGGCCATGATTACTTCAATTTGAGTTTTTACACTAAATTGGGGCATTGCACCAAGTATTTCCAGCGTTTCTTTAAAATTCCAAACGACCTCTCAATATGGCTTCGCAAAGATGAATGAGAACGGTTGAAGGCTTCTTTCATGTTAGTAGGTGGCTCATTTTGAAATTGAGACTGATGATATCTTGTCTTGGAATATGGAACAAGATATCTATTTCTTTCCGAATATCCTTTATCAACTAGATAATATTTACCTGTTAAAATGGTAAAAAAGATTGTTAGTATATGCTAGCTTGTATATTTACCCACATAATAACATCTCAAATATGTACAGTCACCTTCAGGTGGTTTTGGGAAGTTCATTGATTGCGTGTTAATCGCATGAAGAAAGACACGTGTGTCATGTGCTGATCCTTCCCAACCAACCGATATAAATGTAAAACACATATTAAAATCATACGTCGCCATTACATTAAAAGTAGGTATCCCTTTTCTACCGATATAACGAACTTGTTGAGCCTCTAGGATACATGCTCCTATGTGTGTGCCATCAATACATCCAATGCAGTCCTAAAACCAATTTAAATATTATAAATGATAACAATATTATGTTTGAAATTTAAATAAGTAAAATTAAGATAACAAAATTAATACCTTAAAATACGGCATTTATCTGTTGTCATTCAAGATTTGAGGTGGTATAGGAAAACTTGAATCTTTTGGCCTTATTATATCACTTGCTAGACCATGAAAATCGTTACCTTTAGCAGTTATCGCCTCTAAAACATAATGAAACATTAAACAGAATTTTGGCGCAACACATTAAACAGAATTTAAAAACGTTTAGTGTCAACAAGCGGTTAAAAAGACATTGAAATACTAACGCTACTAAAACAAGCTTTAAAATTTCAACGCTTCATTTACTTCATTTTACATATTAAAATCAAATTACAGTTATATTACCAAACACTTTTGTAAAACAAAACATGTCTGCTAAGTACAACAACTGCTATTTTCGCCAAAATTATGTTAGAATTAATGAATCATGACAATCATATAAACAGGTAAACACATATGCGGAAGCGAAGGAACATCTATAACATATTAAAGATTAACATAAATTAAATAGGAACGTACTGTGGGATTCTAGCTGAACAAGAATAAAACTTTAATAACTTTGAACAAGTGATGAACCCTAATTAGGGTTTATGTAGATCAATGATTAACCCCTTACCGTTTTGTTAATCGATCTCTTGATAATAACTATAGTGAGTTATTACCTCGTTCTTGTACACACAAACTAGTAACGAATAAAAGAGATTGCAAGATCAAAACACTAGGTATTTTTCTTTATGAAAAAATCGACCCAAAACCCTAAGGGTTGTTTGGTTCAATCGGCTAGGGCAAAGAAAAGAGAAAAGAAAAGCTTTAGGTTAATGTGTGTGCACAAAAGATGTGAATGAATGAATCTAAGCCTTGTATATATATTAGATGAAACTTGGAGGACAAGTTGGATGTGGATTGGGTTTCTCCCCATCCTTGTCGACCGGCCATAGGACCCAAGAAGGGTTTCCAGATCCTTCTTGGCTCCTATTTACATCCTAATCCTTTTCGTTTGCTTTTAACGATAGTTAGTCCATACGGTTAACAACTAACGACCATTAGTCCTTTCTAGCGTTTAAATAATTATATGTACAACACTTCATATATATAAATTATTATACTTTTATTCTCGTTTGTAATGTGTGCAATCTCGAAGTCTCGGGTTTGATACTAAACATGTACGTATTAATATTTATCCACAAACCAACAAATTACTCGTAAGAAGAAGGAAGGATTACATTTTTGGAAGAAGATATGACTCATCAATTCTGTCTAATCTATTACAAACAAAATATCACGAGTAATAAGTTATGACTTATGAGCATGTCTCATTGGCCTCACCAAATGAAATAATGAATAAACAATCCCAAGCATATACAGTATATCAAACACACCCATTATCATTTTTTAGGTGTATAAGGTCTAGCTGTTCGTGGCTTACTTCCCATCTTTTCAACGAAATCAAGTCTTGAATATAGCACAAGCAAGTAGTATCCATGCAAACATACGGATCCAAACCCTTTACTGAATAGTTTACGAGTTTTGATCTCCATGTAAACGTTAGCCAATTACCAGAGTTGAAAAGTTAACACCTAGCTGAGTTACGAAGTTATACTTGATTAGGCTTAGGTCTTGATGTAGTATATGGCAAGACACCATGCATTGATTAATACAACCAATAGCGTCCCAGTAAGGCAGTAAGCCAGTAACCAATCAAATTCCCTAAATTGTAGATGCACTCGATCGTGCTATATTCTTCCAAGACTAGATTTCGTTGAAAAGGTAAACGTAAATAGGTAATTATTTTTAACACCTGTTACACCTGCCAATAACCAAAACAACTTTTAAATAACTGAATAAAGTGAAGCTATAGTTAAGGAACTAATGAGCATATGTGACTTTCAGTTGCAACAAAACAAAGCCCATTTCGGGAACCGAGGTTACGTTGGGTCAAGTTTTCAGTCAACATCAAATTTGGGCTTAAGCCGTTAATCGTGAGAAATTTAAAATTTTGTGAAAGCCCAACATATTCTACTAAGTGCTAGTTATTAGTTAAGTCCAGTGTCCTACTAAGGAATGGGGAACAATCGATGAATCGAACATTGAAGTTTGACTCGTTCTAGTGATTATCTCAATCATTTTCTATTATTGTTCTTTTATGCGCTTTTATTATTATTTTTTTAAATGACAAAAGCATTTGATTATTAGATCTATGTAGAGTTTATTTGTATTTTCTTCAATTTCTTATAAGGGTACAATATGTTTGGTTTAGGATAAAAATCAGCTTGTGAAACTAGTTTGAGTGCTTATATAGACTAGCAAGATGCTCGCACTTTGCGGCAGGTAGGATAAAATGAGTCTTAAAATAATAATGTGATGTTTGAGTTCCTTCTTATAGATAGATGAATATTTTTTGGCAACCAAATAAGTTTACAATTGATATAATATGAGATTGAAGATGCATAGAAGTTTAACATTCAAGCACTCACAATACCTAAAAACTCAAAATAACATATAACCGAAGCATCACAATCATATTTAGACATTATAGTAGTAAACGAGCAATGCATCGAAACCAAAAAGAGAAAAAGCAACAATTGTGGTGTTTTGGTACATGGTAATAGCGATGACACGTCGTAGTTGACAATAATGTGAAGAGAAAAACGATGCCAGTTCTTAGTATTGCAAAAACGCCGTGATTGATTTCACCATCTCTAGCCAACATCTTTTCTTTCACCACATTAACTAATTGTACATAATCACTTTCTAATGAATTTATCATCTATAAATGGTCCTTTTTATATTAAAACAAACAACCTAAAATTTAATGTGAATTTAAAATTGTTTAACCGAAAGTCAATAATGATTATTTACTTAATTGTATTTTAAGTATTTTTCAGTTACAATCATTTGTATTATTAATTACATGAATTATTTTGCATTTAAAGAAAATGTCGGTTACTAATAGTAGTATTTAACCATTTTAAAAAGTTGTTTTGCATTGAAGTGTTGTGTAATTAGCAAGATTAGTTGCACCACTTAAAAAATTAAGGCAAAGTTATAGGCTTTTCATATTAGAGTAAGATAAGATAAAAGGAGTTGATGTGTTCTTAATGTCAGTGTTGTCTAGAAAATTTTAAAATGGAAGGCTTAAAATTTTAAAAATCAAGGCAAAGTTATACTACTTTATAATGTACTAGTTATAATACCCGCGCACGCGCGAGTTTTTTTTAATTTTTTGAATCATATATTTTTATTTATTACGAGTAAAAAACAAATAATTTAATTTTTGTTTTGTTTGATTTATAATGTTTAATTATAGTTTTTTATTATTAAAAATAATTATTTAAAAATTTTAATTTTATTATTAATTGCATCTTATCTATATTTTTTGTATTTATCTTCTACTTGTGTTAATTGTATCTTATCTATATTTTTTGTACTTATCTTCTACTTGTGTTATAGATAAATATAAAATGTTATCTAATAAGAAAATAATATTTTTTTAATATAATTATTACTAAATAAGGTATTAATGCATTTTTTTGAAATGAAAAATTTCTAATAAGGGTTTTATTTTATTATATAAAAGATTTGAGGCATTTTTAAAATGAAATGCTTAAAATTTTAAACAACACACTTACTAATCTATACTACTTATAAGGGAGGAAGGACTCTCTCTCCAAAAAATTCCGATGTACAAAAAATGATGCATAGTTTACAATACTTTAAAGCAAGCAATTTTCATAATTACAACAACCGAAGCATTGTGTACAACAAAAACTAGCATGAATCGAAATTCAGACTACTTTCCTTAGAATTCTACATTAATAGCATTAAAAACACCCATACACTCAATATTACAATCATTTAAACACAATGTACAACCCTTATTCTACATTAATAGCATTAAAAACACTCATACACCCAATATTACAATCATTTAAACACAATGTACAACTCTCATTCTGCATTAATAGCATTAAAAACACCCCTACACCCAATATTACAATCATTTAAACACAATATACAACTCTCATTCTGCATTAATAGCATTAAAAACACACCTACACCCAATATTACAATCATTTAAACATAATGTACAACCATCATTCTACATTAATAGCATTAAAAACACCCCTACACCCAATATTACAATCATTTAAACACAATGTTCAATCCTCCATTTTAACCTAGACATGAACCTGTGACCAAGACTCGACTCAATAAAACTCGACTCGATACACAAGGCTGTGACCAAGCAAATGTAGGTGTCGGAATGACTTCCCGTGACATTTTTATTAATTCCATTGAAACATTTTATTTCAGTGTACCCGCCGCTGCAACGCGCGGGTACCCTGCTATAATGAAAAATGAAGCTACACTTGAAAAATTAAGTGTCTTAAATTTGTAGACTTATAACAACACTCTAATAAATAATTAATAAATGTTATTTTTAAAACACCTATACAATGAAAAATACATGTTATTATAGATATTGTACAAACTATAAAACACATAAAGCTTCATACAATTTATATGAAAACAAGTTGATGGTACATATGGTTTTAAAAGCCGGACCAGACCAACGGGTTCAACCTGTTTAACCAAGAATTGGAGTCACCACCGGTTCAGCTAGCCAATAAAAGCCGTCCAAAAACGAACCTAAGAGGACCGCCAAACGAGTAAAAACGGATTAATCGGGTCGGACCTGGATCATTTGCTTCTTTTTTTTTTCATATTAATCAGCTTGTCATTGTTATTTTGTTAGTGTCTAAACTTTAATCACATGATAGCTGCCACCACAACGCGCCATTGCCTGCTAGTTTACTATGAACATCTTTTGCCAATCTTTTTAGTTTTGGTGATGTTTTATTCTTGTTTCAATCAAATTGTTAGGTTTAGCGGTTAAAACTTTATTTTAGCCATATAACTTATTCTTGATTACTATGTTTAGGTTTTACACACCATGAAATCATTATCTTTTAGAGCATTGGGTATAGTGGTGTCGTGGGCAAAAAGTACTGCCACGTCAGCAAAAAAGCTTCATGGCACCAGAAACGCGATGGCACCACATTCATGGGGTATCCGTTGGCACCAGAATTTCTGGTGCCGTCGGCCAATTTTTTTTTTCTTTTACTTAAATTAAAAATATATAAACTATATATTAATTAAACTTCATTAATAATAAAAACAAACATTACAAATAAAAAAAAAAACACACATTGCAATAAAAAAAATACAAACTAATTAAGATACTTAAACATAAACTACGATTAAACTAAACTACGATTCAACTAAACTACGATTCAATAAAACGAATCATCCGACACGTAGCCCTCCTGACTCGAATAGGAGGCACTTGAATCATCCTCACTGGATGGCACAGGTGGAAGTCCACTTGCCCATCGCCATTCTGCTCGACGGTTTCGACGATCCTGTTTGGCTTTTGCTCGCTGCTCACGAGCTCTTGTTTCCCTTTCTTCCTCTGCTTCAACACGTAACAATTCTTGCATATTTTGTTCTTCAAATTCTTCATCAGTCAACCCTCTCCAAATGGGTTGGTTTTCCACCGGTAGATT
Source organism: Artemisia argyi (assembly GCA_030686995.1). Taxonomy (NCBI): domain Eukaryota; kingdom Viridiplantae; phylum Streptophyta; class Magnoliopsida; order Asterales; family Asteraceae; genus Artemisia; species Artemisia argyi. The sequence continues at coordinate 99,630,954 of CM060678.1, forward strand.
GTTCACCAGTTGATCGGGTTGTTGTTGGACAACATGTGGATTAGGCACCGGTTCATTATCCGGTGTGAATACCGGAAAGATGTCTTCCGGTGGAGTGTTCACGGGTGCAGTTGCATTCAGATTCATGCTGGAGCTTGGGAATTGCTGGCCAAAGTCATGATCACTTGGGAATTGCTGGGAAAAATCACGGTGAGTGGGAAATTGTTGGGAGAAGTCACGGTGAGTTGGAAATTGTTGAGAGAAATCTTTGCGAGACATTGTTTAAGAGAAATGTTTGAAAATTATGTATGAATTGAGTAAGAATTAACTGTGAAATGAAATGGTGTTAAATAAGCTCAAAAATCCCGCCCATTGATTTCAAATTTTGAATTTTAAACATTTAAACATAATCCCGCCCATTCATTTCAAATTTTGAATTTTAAACGTTTATTAAAGAAAATCCCGCCCATTCATTTCAAATTTTGAATTTTAAACGTTTAAAAGAATCCCGCTTCTGCATCTGAATTTGAATTTTGAAAATTTTAAAAATCCCTTATAAATAACACACCATCTAATATTTTTCTTCACACATCTCTTCACCACTATCTAATACTTTTCTTCACACATCTCTTCACAATGAATAATCGTTGGTTAATGGAAGAAGAAGTCTTGCTAGCTATCGTATGGCTAGAAGTTCAAGAATCTACAGACCTTTTGAATGAACGTTCTTTTTGAAATGTCGTTACACGAAAGTTTAACGAGCAGACTAATGGTGTTCAACGTAATAAGAATAGTATTACGGCTCAATGGAATAGAATGAACATTGAATGTCGTAGATATAACACTATTTACAAAGAGTTGCAGCGTACCAGTCAAGACACCAATCGTCTCACCAATGCAAACCGAATTTATTATGAACGCTATGGGAGAGAGCTACATTACCCACAAGTGTGGTTCACTCTGAGAAACACAAGGGCATGGGACAGATACGATGAGTAATGATCTTTTATGTTAAGTATTCCGCTTTGTTTCTTTCTGTTTTTCGTATCGTGATTAGTTGTTTCCTGTATCGTTTGTAACCATGTTAACTTTGTATGGTGTTTATGTAATGTTTACGTTTTTATTAATGAAATTAATGTTTTATTAAGTTTTTAGTTTATTTATTTATTTACTTATTTTGAAATCTTATAAAAGAACTATATTAACTTTACAAGTTATTTAACCATGCTCTCATTTTTACAAAAGGATCACAAATTCAAGCCAAAAATCCAAGAAAAAAAAATGCGACGGCGCTGAGCCGTGGCTGCGGTGCGAGCACCGACAGCGCCACCACCGGTACGGTGCGCCGTCGGTTTTGCTTGGCTGGTGGTGATGGCGCCAGCCACCACGCATGCGTACCCCATGCTCTTATACATATGAAATAACAAAAAAGACTTCCTATCAATTCAAACGACCCCTGTGTATTTGTTGGAAAACTTTCTTCACATAGGAAGGATTTTGCCTTTCTATTTATAAAAGGGAGATGATTTGTACACATTACTTTTTGATTTGCACACTCAAATGTACAAACAGTTAAAGTATGATATATACACAGTACAACAGGTTAATCATAAGTTGGAGTGTGCCAATAAAAAACATGAGTGTGCAAGTCATTTCCCTTTATAAAAATAGATTATACAAGAACCGGATTCAATGATTAAGATTAAGAATGAATCTCGACCATTAGACCGAAGCACGTTACGCTGCAAGCTCACATATCTTTCTTTACAATGTATTACCGAGGGCATTGTTTTGAGCTAAAATATTTAATTTCTTCAGTCTGTTACGCATGATTATTTGTCAAAATCATTCCTATAGTATTATAAAGCTCAAATGACCTAACAATACGTGATTACGCACATCATCTAACAAGTCAAAACTGATGCATAAATCCTGCATTAGTAATGCATAAACCATGCATTAGTAAGAATCTTTAGTTCTAAATCAAAGAACTACAAATAAATCTGACTATTAAATATTAAAATATTTCAATTTTACAGGCTAAAATAAAAAATAAGAATTGATATATGTGACATGGCAAATGACAAATAGATTAACCTTGTTATTAGTTTGATTTAGGGCCCGTTTGGTTTGTTGCTAGGAATGACAATAGGTATCGGATTTAGCATAGGGAAGAATGACAATGGATATGAAAAAGTGTATCATTACGATTGTTTATGTTTAGATGAGAAATTATGGTATGAAAAAATGTATAGATATTTGAGTTTTGTAGTGGAAAAAAGAGGGACTCACGGGAATGGATTTCATAGACACCAAATTGGTGTGTAATGAATCTATAACTATGATATACCTACTTCATTACTAGGCCCAAAAAACAAACATCATTAAATGACTTTCAAAGTTATAGTTTCATTCCGATAGTATCCAACCAAACGGGCCCTTAATATATCCATCTGAATGTCAATCTTGTATCTACCATGGGACTAGTCGTTATGGTGATCGAATGCATCGATCGGTTGCCATAACCCAACGCGTGTCCCCCTCGATGAGAAGATAAGAGCCCCCTAACCCCCAAACTTTTTCACTTGTTCGATCGCCTAGGCGATCGATTATGCATTTTGTTTATGTGTGTGTGTTCATTTTTTTTTAATTAATATTTGTTGGGTATGTTTTTGGTTGTGCTCGGGGGTTGCCTTACCACCAGCTTAAAGTCATATATTTTGAGCTGATGTGGCACAGGGGACACCAAAATGTTGGATTTACCATGACTGCTAGTAGGGTAATCAAGTACAGTAAAAGCCAAGTATAAAAGTGTAAGGAGTAAATCCAACATACAACTAAAGTAGACGGATACATTTGACAAATATATTGCAAGTAAGAGCTGTATTAGTCACAGCTCATAACAACTGCCCCCTAAATAAAAAACATCACCCATCAAATCCAATATAGTGCCTAAATTACATTATTAATTTATCTAATCTTTTATATAATACAACAAAACCCTTATTAGGAATTTTCCATTTCAAAAAAATGCATTCATATCTTATTTAGTAATAATTTTATTTAAAAAAAAAGTTATTTTCTTATTAGATAATATTTTATATTTATCCATAACACTAGAAGATAAATACAAAAAAAAAAAAAATAGATAAGATGCAATTAAAAATAAGATTAAAATTTTTAAATAATTATCTTTAATAATAAAAAAAACTATAATTAGACATTATAAATCAAACAAAACAAAGATTAAATTATTTGTTTTTTAATAAATAAAAATATATGATTAAAATTTTTTAAAAAAAACCCGCGCGTGCGCGAGCATTATAACTAGTCTAATAGTACAATAATATCTCTCCTAAAGGGTCCAAAAACAAGTCCTGATCCTGACTAAACAAACACCAAAATCCTCGAAATAATCGCAGCTTTTGTTGGATTCATTCATAGTGTGTGTGGGAGTTGTTATATTAGCAGAAAACCCGCATTTGTGATTTAGAAGCAAAGATTTTTAAGAGGGAGTGATGGTGGATGAAAAGTTACCTATTAGTAGTAGAGATAAAGATAAGGATAGGGAGCTGCTTATACCAGTAGCTAATAATAATAATACTAAGGATGAAGATGTAGCAACACCTTCTTCAAAGCCTTCTACTTCTTCATCTAATGAGGTTTTTTTTTACATCTGTTTTACTTATTACTATGTGTAATGTTTGTTGGTTTTTTGAATTGTGTTAGTTTGATTGATTTGTTGTTAGGTTTTGAGTTTTGGGGGTTTGTTATGCTTGTTTGATCTAAGTGTTGGTATCAATGTGATTTGTCATACCGAAACTGCTACTTAATACTGTAATTAACAAGTACGGATTAGTTGGGTTACTGTAACATCACAGACGGCCATGTTGCGACATTCGTTCAGCTAGGTCTACTTAACGGACTAAAATGACTATTTTAAAGTGAATTTATAGTACTTAGTAAGCAGTGTGTGAAATAATTTGTTTTGGGAATTACAAGGTGATGTTTTTTGTAGAGTAGATAATACGTTGAAGTCGGGTCTTGTTGCCACAAGCACTCGATGATATAGTTCATAAAAGGAATAGCAAAAGGAAGTTGGACACAGGGTGGTTTTATTTTCATTTGGCATTATGTTGTGTGATCGACTTTGATTGGGGATTCAGTTGTGGTTCTTTGTTTTTAGAGATTAAGTTAAAATCTTGAGGTGTATGAGGCTGATTTTGGATGAATTTACTTGGGTATTAGTCAATCTAGGTCCTTGCTTATAGAGTGATAGATATGATGACTTGAGTGTAAGCTATGAATGTGCAATGGAATGAGTATAAATTGAGTAATCGATGACCACTGAAATCGCATTAGCAGACAACTACAAAATTATAAGTAGAAAAACCAATAATCTATTCAATACCGGTTGATTCTCTGACAAAAATAGTTTTTTCTAAGGGCATCCATGATAGACCATTTTATAGGTTTATAAACCTACCATGTCATGCCATTTGTCAACCTGTTTCCACTATGCATCATAATCCTAGACTTATTCATGCCACATATGCATAGAATATAAGCTCACTACCGGTCACAAATAGTTGGACCTCTCTGTGTCTTTTTAAGCTTCTTATAGACTAGCCATAGGAGATGCTTACTAACAGATGAAGAAAGATTACAACCACCCAAATTTGGGCTCTGGTTTTTCAATTCACAATGACAACTTGCATCCAGTATGCCTGCAATCATACTTCTTTTGTTGCAAAGTGCGAGCACAAAATTCTGTTGGTGTCTGAATATGGTAGGAAGTAATTTGTAGGAGCGATTGTGAGAACTATATCATTAACTTTGGCCTTCAAAATGTGAAATAAGGATTGAAACTTACAGTGAGGAAGATGACAGCAGGCGACATCGGGGACGTGTCCCCACAAACAGGCAGATTAACAGTAAGTCCTGAGTAAACAGCACCTAAGACAACATAGAGGAATGGCATCTCTAACTTTAACATGTAGCAGTAGGCAGCATAACAGTAAACCCTCAAAGAGAAGATGATGTTCATGTTAGGACAGATACTTGCAATTGCATATACCGTATGTTGGTGATTTTAGCATCATCAAGTATATCGTGATGCCTTTCAAAAAAAATATTATGTAATAGTGAGTTGCCCGAAATTAAAGGGATTTCCATTTAAGTTTTAATACAAGTTCGAAGGTGCGGAGTGCACACTGGTATGAACTAACATGATTTTGCATACGATAATGACAAAGGTTGTGAATGTAAATCAAGGGGTGTGAACGTTGGATGTTCCCGATAGTGACAGAATAAGGGTCTTCACTAAAGTGGCACAATTGTACCTCCCCCATACCCTGCTCCGGCTGGATTGGGTACCGTTGTTGTTGTTGTACAGAGACCACTCCCAACCGTAACATGTCAGTTTGTGTGTCAGTTGTGCCACCTCAGCACCACATCAACACTTCCCAAACCAACCTACAAACTGACACACCCCTGCCAATGGTGGTGTCTCTTTATGTGTCACTACACAAATATACCCCACAAAACACACACACACATACACAAAAGAAAAAAAAAATAAAAGGCCCCGCCTCCTCGTCACTTGCTCGTCACCAAACTGAAGAGGCTCCAACCGACACACAAGTGACACGCCCATGCCATTGGTGTCACTTAAGTGACACACAAGTGACACACCCGTTGTGAGTGGTCTAAAGTGGCACAATGGTTAGCATTAGTGAGAAGTGGCTGAATTAACCGTGACTGGACAGACATGCCTTGAGAAGTGGCTGAATTAACCGTGACTGGACAGACATGCCTTCATGGGCAGCACATAGCGATGGTGTCGTGGAGTCGTTGTTGCACTTATTTGAAGAGTTATGACCATTCATCAAAACTTGTGATTTTTCACCAAGAGTCGCAACTTTCTCTACAACTGCCATTAAGTTTATATTATATAAACATCACTTTTGTCTTTCATATGAACATAGGTCTTTTTCCAGTCAAAGTTGGCTAATAGGCAATCTTCTTTTTCCGTGATAATGTTAAAGGACTCAACCCCCCTGTCCAGTCCCTGGCAGAGCTAAGGGTATACATATCAACAAAAAAATATCAAAATTTTCCATGTTTTTGCTCACTTACTTATGCCGATAATTTAAGTGTTTCTTGTCTTATCCCAATACGAGTTTCATGTAACCCAAGGCATCAATTAGGGTCGAAGTATTGTATTAAGAAAGTGCTATCTGATACACGATTCAATTAAGCAGGCTCTATATCCAACAGGTCAATATGTAGGACTGTAGGAGGTGGATTTGAACTTTGTACAACAAATATCAACAATATGTAGGACTGTAGGAGGTGGATTTGAACTTTGTACAACAAATATCATTATGTATCAAATTTGAATAAATAATAATTCATTCAATAGTGTGATCCAGTCATTTGCTACACGTTGGAGATGCTTGTGCGTACCTTGATCTTGTTAATAATGGTTTACCACTTATTGGCATCTAAAGAGTAGGACTTAATATTAGTCAGAATATACAGAGTAGAAGCAAACTTGTTAGATTTTGGAGAAACAAGTCTATCACCATAAAAATAAGATAGATGTGTAAAATAGCACAATTATGAGATTCTGCATTGTTTTCAAGACGGATGTGTAAATTCATTGCTGTTTTTCTTTCATGTAGACTTTCATCAAAGTGGTGAGGAGTTGGGCCTCTAAAAAGTTTATGACAGGATGGTAAGCAAAAATGGTCTTAATCTTAAAGTTGTTTATTAAATTTAAATTTCGGTTCATTTTGCTAATTTATAGTGTGATATCTTGCAGTGTCATCCTATTACCGATGGCTATTACTTTCTACATTACATGGTGGTTTATACATTTTGTTGATGGATTTTTCTCTCCAATCTATGATCATCTTGGCATAGATATATTTGGTAGGCCTATATTCCCTATTTAAATATTTAGCTATATATCCCTCTCTTTTTAATGCTAAAATTCGTTTAACTTTCAAACCCTCGTGCATTACAAGTTTTCATTCATTTACTTCATCCATATAATGGAAATTGCAATACTATTTGTTGGGGAAGATTCCAACTAAAATTACACATAACTTTTTTATACATCTAATAAGAAATTGATGGCATTGATTTGGTTTCACAAGGTTGTGTTACTTGTCTTGGGTGTAATGTATTTTATATATCTGAATATTTCAACAGAACTGTGTGCCATGTCAAACAAAATTGTTGTTTTGCAAGCCATACAATTAATTTTGCTGGATCATGCTAGTTACATCCATCCGATACAAAATTATACACCATAAATTATCAAAAATAACAATGTTCAAGTTTTCTTTTCTATAAATATATTTCAAACCTACTTATTTGTATCACCATCAGTCTATCACCCTATGTAACTACTCTTATTCCAACATTTGGAGCTGTGAAGGTTTGCTTCTTTTTAAGTAGTCAAAATCAGATAACCAGAAGCTTTTGTAAAACAAATTGTAGGACATAAGGTCTGAATGTGCTTCTGTCATTTGAAGTTATAACAGCATTAATCTGAGTGTTTGGTAAAATTTCAGTATATAAGAAACTAATGACCAAATATGACATTCAGTGTTGAAAAAGTGAGACCCTTTATATAATGAGAGTAAAAGTATCTCTATTATTGTTTTCTGCTATTTGATAATGAGTTTTGATGCACGAAACTAATTGTGTGACCCCTAATTTACAATATTGTTAGAAAGAAAATAAATCATTTAAATTAGAAACGGATTATTGTGGCTTGAGTCATAATAGGATATTCCAGAATGCAAGTCCAAACATCCCCTAAATCACCCTCCATTACCATTGGTTCTTACACTCCCTAACTTATATGTGTAGGTTTGGGGTTTATAACCTCAATAACTTTCATCTTCTTAATTGGGGTGTTCATGTCATCATGGTTGGGGGCATCTGTTCTGAGCCTTGGAGAATGGTTCATTAAACGAATGCCATTTATTGGTCACATCTACAATGCCTCCAAGCAGATCAGTGCAGCCATTTCTCCTGGTATCTCCTCTTACAGCTTGCTTACTTCATTTAAATTTTAATTAAAGAATGATCTGAAAAATTGTTATTTCTTCATGCTATGCAGATCAGAACACACAAGCTTTCAAGGAAGTTGTGATAATCAGTCATCCTCGTATTGGAGAATATGCGTTTGGATTTATTACTTCATCAGTCACTCTCCAGGTGCACACCCTTTAACATTACTTCCTTTTAATGCCAGCAAATTGCTCAGATTCACTTTTTATCCCAGATTTAAGTCTACTCGGTAGCAATAGCCTAATATTCTTGATAAGTACTGTTTTTTATTGGTCAGCCTTGAGAATTTGTTTTACTTTAAAGTACAAAAGTTAAACATTGTTCTTGGTTATACATATATTATACTCTTTATACGTCTGACATAACCTTTGACACAGAATTTTTCCGGGGATGAGGAGCTATATACGGTGTATGTCCCGACAAACCATCTTTACATTGGCGATGTCTTTTTAGTGAATTCAAAAGATGTTATCAGGCCAAATTTATCTGTTCGTGAAGGAATTGGTAAGGGACCGGATCCTATTATTGCAAAAAATACTGCATTTTTTTTTTCTTGAACATAAAGTGAAATTGGAGGTCAATCCAATGGGTAAATTATTTTTATGTTTACATGTTAAGACCATTTCAAAAGCACTAAATTGCAATTTGGTTCTTGTGATTCTTTTGGGTGCAGAAATTGTGGTGTCCGGTGGCATGTCAATGCCGCAAATACTTTCGGCAGTGGATTCTAACAGACCTAGACGCAACGGAATCTCTAAGGAAATGTCAAGATATTAGATGCAGCTAAATGATAGATAACCTTTTATTACCCAAAACATTGTTTGACCGCTTCAATATATATACAAAGTTTATTTATATAGTCATTGTACTCCATATTCTTATCATATTTTTTCCCATTCAACCGACTTATGTAAAGTCTGAAATTTAAAGATCACAACTTTAACTTTTTGTTAGAAACTACACCAAATGGACAAGATTTCATGGAAAAGTGGAGTGCAGAGACGATATGAATAAAGGTTGTATAATGGTGTCCAAACAATAACAATTTTTTATTATTATTATTATTATTGTTATTGTTATTGTTATATCATGAGCGAGTTGTTCACCATTTTAGAGCAACAAAAAAATTGAGGATGAAGTAAATAGACATGCATGTAATTTGTGTAGCAAACTGTATTGTGTGTTATCTGGTTTTCTTAAACGAGTTTTATGCATTTTGGTTATTCTCAGATTTTTAGTAAGGATGCATTTTGGTTATTCTCGGATTTTTTAGTAAGGACCCACCAGATCTAACTTGCACCCATGCTGAGCTAAGTGTTACACGAATGAACCTGCATATGATGCATATTATTTTGCTTCTTGCAGAGCTGCAGACACTACTCAGTAAAACTTTGAGCTCTAATGTATGCTTGCAATCTCTAGTAGGCCGTAAAGAATGGTAATGACCAATTTTAAAACTTTTCTTTTCCTTTATTGAAGGAGGATGAAATTTTTGGTATAGATTGATGAAATTAAGGATTTGAAGCCTCATGTCTTCCATGTCAAGCTTTGTTCAAGTAAAAATCATAAGTTTGGATAAAAAATGTTTCAAGTCAACCCGTAACAGGAAGTACCCGTTTTGGCCGAGTATGTATTAGGAATTAGCATCCAACATTTGAATTATGCATGCTATAAAAAATTATCAGTTATATTGAGATAAATAACTATATCATATTGAAGTAGGTGTTGATCAATCAAATTATTCATTTATCCTTTATAGAACCTACTTGGATGAAATATATGACAATATTGTTGACTTATTAAGATCTTGAAACTATGGTGTAGATGGCGCGGCTGTTTCTAGTATAAACTGTTGAAATTATGTATAAACTGTTGAAATTATGATATCATGACAATCATATAAAATAAACCAAACACATCAAGAGAACATAGCGGAAGCAATTATAACAAGATCATATAACATGTAATTAATTAATCAATAATAAATAGTAAACGTACCGTAGTGATTCTAGCCCGAACAAGAATCAAATGCAATCTTCAACTCAAGAACCCTAATTAGGGTTTATGTGGATTATAAGAATTACCCCTTACCTCTTTTGTAATTCAATCCAAGAATCAAACAATAGTGTGTTTGATTCACGTTCTTGTACACACGTACTAATTCAAGAAAAAGTTTATGCAAGTAATTAAACACAAAACTTGTTTTTGATCTATGAAAATCGAAACCCTTAGGGGTTTGTTTTGATGGATCGACCAAGGAAAAGGAGAGGAGAGAAAACACCAAGATGTGTGTGTACAAGTTATGAGAAAACAATAACCCATGAGGTGTTTACTTGATGAAACTTGGAGCTCAAGGCACAAAGGAGGTGGAACTCCTTCTTGAACATTCTTGACCTTCCAATTATTCACAAGTATTACTTTCCTAATCTTCGTCTAACGGTCGTTAGTCATTCTCCGTTAAATACTAACGGTCGTTACTAGTTTTGTGTTTATTAATAATTACTTATAACATTTTATAAATAATTATTTCTTTTTCTCTTCATACATATTGTGTGCAATCCCGTGATCTCGAGTTCGATCCTAACATACGACTACTAAAATAATGTCCATAATCTAACAGCTCCCACTTGGACATATTTTAATAGTGTAATCACATCGGTTAGCTTCTTGCAACACGCCGATGCCTCTAGTACGATCTCGAGTAAGGCTCCTGGAAAAACCTTTTAATGATTTCTCATTATTATTATCCTTTTTGTTTCTAATACCATGTTAATAAGGATATGGATTAAAGTCATTCCTTAATTAACCATTCTGTTTCTCGTTGTTAGTGATTGATCAAGATTACCAAATCATCTGAACATATTCAGGAAAGATCTTGGGCACGGCCATGCAAACATCTTGACAACCCTACGAGGGGCCAGCAGTATTAAACTCCAAAAATTAATTTGAAGGAACAAATTCTATCTTGACTACAAGCAAAACCCACAAACTTTGTAACACTTCCGAAAACAACCATTATGACTACCAGTTATGTATAGCGTTAAGTTGTTTCACAAAAATGTACTACATTCATGACACTTATCTTGCATCTCAAGTCTGAGGATAACTTCTCATGATTTACTTAATAACAAAATCCATAAAGTAACATCATGTAGTTGGGATAAGTCCTATATTCGGTATCATTGAATATCATCTGAAATGGCATGATTACGCATCAATATACTTTAAGTATAATATACCAACCTTCATATTTGTCTTGATTTAATAATATTCCCATATTATTAACTGACAACGGACAATTTAAAATAACATTTATTCATGGATTAAACATGCAAAAACAGGATACAATATATTATAAATTAAACATACCATGTATTTAAATTTATTATAATAATTGTTAAAAATCCCTAATCCAAATATTAAATAGATCAATGCATGATAACTCTTGTTGATAAATTATGTCTCAAGTAATGACATTCATACTTGTTGACAAGACATAAATCATCCAACTTTGATCTATCGGAATTTTAAGAATACTTATTTCAAGAATTCAACTATTGAAATTCTTATATGTGCATACTCAACTATTTTGATAATGCCATATAATGTATCATAAATGTGTGGCATCCTTAACCACCAATTTATAATAATCAAACTTTCAAACATTTTAAAGTTTAAAGTATTCTTATTCTCTTAATGTATAATGCAACTATGCTTTTAGTAAGCATAACTAGTAATAGCCAAGGATGAAATCATTACCATAACTAGTATTGAGTGTCATCTCAATTTCATTTAGCATCATTGTATGCTACAACAATATGTTATTAAAACTTCCCGTAAACCTTAATATCTATTATGTAATGTTTGATGCCCTTCAAACTTTCAAGTTTGTTGGCTCTGACAATTTTCACAACAATTGAAAAATTGTTCATCTATAGAATTTGGAAGCTGTTCCAGATTTAGGATGTGATTCTATAATCAAACATATTCATTTAGAATATTACACAAGTTATCTAATAACTTTTAATTAGATATTAATATTGTCAAATTATCTTGTAATCAAGCATGATAAAACAAAACATGATGTTCATGAAAGATCTTTGAGTCATACTTAGATTTTATTCATGTCATTCATATCCATTTAGACTTTCTAAATAATATATCATGTTATATTAGATTCATTTACCACACATGTTTCAACAATAAACATTCATTCCAAGGTTGTATGTCTTATTTCCTAAATCTTACAAGTAAATTTTCATTCCATTCTAAAACTTAACATTTAGCTTATATGGAATGTTACTTTTTATATGTTCTACATATATGATTTAAGAAATTAAACATAATACTTCCACTAGCTTTTAGGAATACTTAGAAATTATCTTATTTCAATTATAAATCAAAACATGAATTTAATAATTAAACATAAGAGTAATCTTCTAGATGCATGCATTTATCCATCCATGGATTATTGCATTTTATACACTTCCAAAGATTTATTTGAATTCATAAACTCCTTTTGATTACTTATCGTCCTCGCTCAAGTAATCACTCAAGAAAGAGTTTTGATATTCCATTGTCAATTTCATAAATATGACAATCATAATCTTTATATATTTAATGTATTTAGAAAAGAATATTCAATCACAGTTATTCGCTTAAGTGTGATTAATAATCTTTTCATAAGTCATGCATTAAATACGTGCACAATATTGTCGATATGATTTCTATACAAAGATTTAAACCACAAGGGTTACCTTATCTTTGAAGAAACTCATCTTCATTTTCTAGTCTAACTATTAAGATAAATCAAATTTCAAAAAATTGATTATCTTTATGGACAGCATCTTTAATCATTCATATCATGTATACTTTACCCAATTTCAAATTTGGTAATGTATCATAATGATTATCAGGTTTACAATAATCCTGTAAATCATAGTCCTCAACATATTAATCAAATATCTGAGATATATTGCTATTCTATGAATGATAATTCCATCATCTTGAGATTTAACATTTAAATGTCAAACTTTATTATCATGTTGAGATTTAACATTCAAATGTCAAACTTCATCATGATATTTACTAGTGTATTTTAGAAGATTATGTATCTTGTAATTTTATCTTTTAAAGATCAACACTCCCACTTGCTTTTAGCAATTTAAAGACTATCTTTAAATACTTAGCAAATAAAGAAACAATACAATGTTCTCTTTTGGGATATTACAAATACTTATTGATAATTCCTGACTAAACTTTGTTAATAACCTCTTCATAAGCAGTTAAACAAATTTAGAACTTCAATTTAAGACTTAATGTGATTCATCACATTCCATCATATGATAATGTCTTATTAATCTTCTATGTTAGAGTTTTATTAAATATGTCCAAGTCATACTCAACATTCTAACCTTGATAACTTTTGGAAGAAAAGAAATCATAGTTATCTTTAATCAAACAATATAACAAGAGTTTGATTTTCCTAACTGAACATACCATAAACATTTGATATTTCATTAGTATTAATATTATAAGACAATCTAATAATATTAAAGATAACCATATTCCTTTTGACTTGTCTATTTACCAACTAATTCATTTTAATGGTATAATAATATTCAAGCCAATTACATGCTTTATAACACAAGTACTTTTTACAAAGTCACTTCATGTCCATGTCTTTACAAGAAAACATAAACTGTTATAATCCCACTATACGTTATAAGTCATTTAACAATTTAATAACTTCATGTATATGTCTTAATTAAAAAACACAACAAGATAACGTCTTACTTTATTATAAGTCTTGTAACAATTAAAAGACTTTATGTTTATATCTTTACAATGAAACATAAACATGTTTAACTAAAGTAATTATGAACACCATCTTTTGGTTTCAATAGTAATTTCAAGTTAATATATTACTTCACAATAATGTAAACAACATTATTTATTCATTTATTTATGTCATTCCAAGAACACATAAATATTCAGATTGAAGCAACATTAGATTACTTTATTAATTTATGTCATTCTATGAATTCATAAATATACAAATTAAAGTAGTCTTGATATCATATTGACACATGTTCTAATAGGTATCTAATTTAGAAACTGCAAATTCTCATAGTTCAATTACATCAGTTGATCTGCTAGTAATGAAATATGAAATTCACCTTGTTGTTGCAATCTAGCTAAGCTCTCACATAACATAAATTGTAACACCAAGTGTTTCTTGAATTAATATTAGAACATTATTCTCTTACCTTGTAGTCAAGAGAATCCATTAAATCATATCTTTATGAGTTGTTTCTTGCACACATTAAAGATAACATTTCTCCCACTTGTGCATGAAACAACCTCATATAGTTGATAAACAACATGCCATGCATATGTTTATGTGTTCAATATGATTGTGTCATAGATTTTAGCATAACAAGTATATGTAAAACAACAATGTCTAGTAAGGAAACGTACAAGACTATCCTTAAAAGTATGAGTGTCTACACTTGGAAAGTAATTATCTTTAGCTACCAAGATGTCAAAGCTTGTAACTCCCACTGAATTAAAGATCATTACAATAATTCCTTATTTAGTGATAAGTACACAATACTCCCACTGAATTTGACAACATTGTAAATGTTTCCTATCCAGTGAAAGAAAATAGTGTGCTTTTAACTTTCCTACACCTTTGAATGTTCATACGTAACAATTACTTATGTACTAAAAGTGTATTCTACTACGTAAATGATGGACTATCCATCAAATGCTATTAACTTGAAAATTGGGCATGCAATTTCTTCCTTAACAGGTCTACCATCCTACAATGTATGTAGCACCTTTAAAATAGTCAAAACAACTAGTTTGTCTTTAAACATTTTGCAGTAATTAGTCTAGCTTTTAATTATAATAACTTATAAAATGTCATACATAATTTTCTGCTAACCAAATATCATATTTGTTACTAAGAATTTGATCACCAAATGAGGATGATAAAATCCATATGAAAAATATTCGCAATTTTCTTAACTATTAAAAATTTGTTATGAGTTATATTAGAATTTAGACATATCTAATATTCCTATTATCCTTTCTCATTCATGAAAAGGAATAGGATTGTGTCTCACTCTTCCTTCATAGAAAGGAGACTTCTTTTGTCTTTTAAGTAAATATTTCTTAATCAAACATTTGTTTGAAAACAGAACTAGATCAATTTACCAAAGCCCAAAATTCGTTTACGGTTTGAACGTTGCATTAATACATTAAAACGAATTACAAAATTCAATTTCAGTATTTTCGATAATTAGATCTTTAAGAAAATAAAATACCCATTGGTAAATATTCATATAAACCGTAGTATTTTCTTAAAGCTAGGATCCAAATTGACATAGTACCATTACATCAGTTGATCTGCTAGTAATGATAGTATTTCAACAAGGTAATTGTCGAACAATAATTGCCAATATCATATTGCAATTCCTAGATTTATGGGATTTACAATCACAAAACTTTTGTAATGTAAGCATGTTTGATCCCCATCTTAATGTCTTGAGTCCAAGATCTCACTTCCTACTTAATTTAAGTCGTCTAACTTAAAAACTGCAAACTCATAAATCCATCGCATCAGTTGATCTGCTAGCAATGAATTTATGAAATTTACCTCTCCATTGCAATCTCGCCAAGTTCTCACATGACGTAAATTACAACTTCAAGTGTTCTTAATTAGATGGCATTCAACTTAATTTTATAAGGGTATTAAATTTTGACGTGTAATCAAAATAATGTATGAAGAAGCATGCATACAACTTCATAACATTGGTTTTATAAAACAATTTTATTACCAATTCACTAAGAGTAAAATAGCAAAGTTTTGATTGAGGTATCGGGTTCACCAATTAAAGAATTACCAACAATTATCGTCCACTATATTGTACTTTTGCATAAGCCCTAAGGCTTAGTGTTTCAGATAATCATTATGGAATTGTGGTGAATTCACCCTTAAGATGACAGTGTACATGTAATAGTTGTTCGGTAAGTCTAATTTATACACAAACGAGCGTTAAGACAGAATGTTGTCTATCTAAGGCCACAATTTAATGCGAAGCCAACCTTATACCCATCTTATAGTGTGTAAACTTCGGTCGAGCCTAGTTAACCATTACGTACAAAAACATCAATCAACCAATCCTTTGAAATTTAAGCTCTTAAAACCAAAAGAATTTCGCCATTTATTTAGTCCATATTATTTTTCTATTCAAAATTACCCTTTTCGTTTATAAACATGTCTAACATTATAATAAACAAAAACAAGTAATATATAATAAAAAATAAACATATACATAACATAACAATTAAATATGTATAAAACATGTAGCCACATGCAAATTTTATTCAATAGTCCTATTAATAATCAAATCTAGGTGTATAACGTATTTATTCAATTAAGGCTTTCTTCTTCTAGTAAAAAGAGCCACATACATCGATAAATCGATTGCGTAAGCCAAAACTAAACAAATACCACATAGCACATAATTGATTATTTAATATTTGAGTCTTCCCCAATTCAACATCTATTAATAAATTTACATGTTTCGATATAACTTAACAATTAGTTTATATTTATATATCCAATTTAAACCATTTAAATTATTACACAATATAAAATCCATGCAAATATGCACTTTTTCATGGATTAAGCTTAACAATTAACATATTGCACCAAGATCGTTTACTAAAACGCATAACAAATTACATGACATCCTAGGGTTTCTAATCATATTAAAAAAAAAAACAAAACCAAAACCCTAAAACCCTTTAAGGTCTAAATCGACCTATAAAAAAATTAGGGTTAGGAATCTAAAAAACCCTAAAATACATGTAACTAAACGAATCAAGATCCAATTTTTATGCATTTCGATAATTAATTACATATTATAACGGCTCTAGATGCCACTGTTGGAATTATGATATCATGACAATCATATAAAATAAACCAAACACATCAAGAGAGCATAGCGGAAGCAATTATAATAAGATCGTATAACATGTAATTAATTAATCAATAATAAATAGTAAACGTACCGTAGTGATTCTAGCCCGAACAAGAATCAAATGCAATTTTCAACTTAAGAACCCTAATTAGGGTTTATGTGGATTATAAGAATTACCCCTTACCTCTTTTGTAATTCAATCCAAGAATCAAACAATAATGTGTTTGATTCACGTTCTTGTACACACGTACTAATTCAATAAAAAGTTTATGCAAGTAATTAAACACAAAACTTGTTTTTGATCTATGAAAATCGAAACCCTTAGGGGTTTGTTTTGATGGATCGACCAAGGAAAAGGAGAGGAGAGAAAACACCAAGATGTGTGTGTACAAGTTATGAGAAAACAATAACCCATGAGGTGTTTATATACTTGATGAAACTTGGAGCTCAAGGCACAAAGGAGGTGGAACTCCTTCTAGAACATTCTTGACCTTCCAGTTATTCACAAGTATTACTTTCCTAATCTTCGTCTAACGGTCGTTAGTCATTCTCCGTTAAATACTAACGGTCGTTACTAGTTTTGTGTTTATTAATAATTACTTATAACATTTTATAAATAATTATTTCTTTTTCTCTTCATACGTATTGTGTGCAATCCCGTGATATCGAGTTCGATCCTAACATACGACTACTAAAATAATGTCCATAATCTAACATAACCAAGTGTGAACCTTGTTATACCATTTGTATTTTCATGTCAGGCAGATATAAATAAGATAGCACTATTTACTTTACATAGCACTATTTACTTCAATTATGGGTTGTGATCGCAAACGTGATTTGCAGGCCAAGATAAGGAGTTTTTTCATGGATTTTTATGGTGCATGCCTTGTCAAAGGCAAAACTTCATAAGCCTCTGATATGTTTGGCAGAACAAAAGAATTGAAACTTATGCTCCAACGTGTAGCCTATTGGGTTCCGAAGATGGGAGTTAAAGCAAACTCATTTTGCAACTACGCCCAGTATACTAAATCACGACAATCTGAAATTCATCGGAAAGTTTGTGTTTCATGGTTGGGCCACCACCTTAGCAGCCTGTTGAGTAAGATTGATTTACTCTCACATGGTGACGTGTTGGACAGTTTAGTTACTGAAAAATAACTTTTTAAGAATTGCAAGGTAAGAGATGAATAACCTCCCCCAAGAAGGAGGAACATAACATTTTCATAAGGGTTCAAACTTCAAACATTAACATGCACATATTTGAAAGTGAAAATAGAAAGAGTCTGGAAATAGTCACGAGAATACCTAAGTTAGGTTGCGTATAACTGAGTCAAAGATTCGCTCTCCCCATAGTAACAATGACATGAAAATCCTCATCAATTATCAAGTCAAAGTTTGATCATATGGTGCCATAACTCAATATGCCATACGTAACCACATGTCCACATGCACAACCAACACACTTTTATGTTTATGTAAATGAGCTGCATATACAACAAGTGAATTTCAATGTGTAATATGTTAGAATTTAATTACCATGACAATCATATAAATAGGTAAACACATATGCGAAAGCGATAGATCGTGTAAAACATATAATAATTAACCAAAACATAAATATGAACATACCGTGGTCATTCTAGCCCGAACAAGAATCAATAAAGCAAATCTTGAATAAATAAGATGAACCCTAATTAGGATTTATAAGGATCAATGATTAACCCCTTATCGTTTTTTTAATCGATCCAAGATACAATCAATAGTGTGATTATACAACGTTCTTGTACACACGTACTATTAATGAATTAAAGTAAATGCTAGTTTAAATATACACAAAACAATATTTTTGTTTTAAAAATAAAACCATTCGACTAACATGAAACATATCACCAACTGTTTGTGATATTATTGTTGTCGATCACAAAGTCAACATGGAAAAGTGAACCTTTAATATATACAATACATGTGCATGTATGTATGTTTCGTTAATGTAATGTATGTCAACAAAAAGGAGAAAAACAAAGTAACGATAGCTTTATAAAATATATATTAGCGTGTACAAGAGCTCCTTCAAAGAAACTCTTGGCCTTGCTTTTATAGGATAACAAAACTTAGGGAACAAGTTAGGGCTTGTGTTCTAGATCCTCTTGTTCTCTATTTTTTATCCTTGGTCCTTATCTTTGTACGTTAGTCAATTTTCGTTAATTACTAACGTTCTTTATTTGTTTTGTGTAATTAATAATTAAATATAACATTTTATATTAAATTATTAAACTTTAATTCTCATACGTAAAGTGTGCAGTCCCGCGGTCTCGAGTTCAATTCTAGACATATACGTATTAATATTTATCCACAACTCTAACAGCTCCCACTTGGATATCTATTAATAGTATAATGACATTGGTTAGCGTCTAGCAACACGCCAATGCCCCTAGATCAACTCAAGGTAGGTCTCCTGGAAAAACCTTTAATGATTCATCATTATTATTCTCCTTTTGTTTCTAATACCACGTTAATAAAGATATGGATCTCAGTCATTCTTTAATTAACAATTCTGTTTCTCGTTGTTTATGATTGAGCAAGATTACCAAAACATCTGAACGTATTCCAGATAGACTTTGGGCGTGCGCACGCAAACATCTTGTCAACCCTACGAGGGGCCCAGCAGTATTAAACTTCAAAACAAATTTGAAGGAACAAATTCTTTCTTAACTACAAGAATAACCCATGGACTTTGCAACACTTCTGAAAACAACCCTTATAACTCCCTGTTACGGTGAGCGGTAGATTGCTTCACGAAAATGCACTACATCCATGACTCTTATCTGGTATCTCAAGTCTGAGGATAATAAATTCATGATTTACTCACTGACAAGATCCATAAAGTAAAATCATGTAGTTGGGATAAGTCCTATATTCAATTCATTGAATATCATGTGAAATTGGTATGTCAACGCATCAATATACTTTCAAGTATATTCTAACCAATACTCAGATTTGTCTTAATTTAATGATATTCCCATATCATTAATCGACAATGGACAATTTAGAATAACATAAGTTATTCACGGATTTAAACATGCAAATATACGATACAATTTATTATTAATGAAAATAAACGTACAAAATACTTTAATTCATTATAAATAATAATTGCTTAATATCCTTTATCCAAATACTAAATAGATCAATGCATGATAATTCTAGTTAATGAAATATGCCTCAAGTCTTGTCAATCATACTTGTTGACAAGGCATAAATCAACTAACTTTGATCTATCATAATTTTGAGAATACTTACTTCAAGAATTCAATTAGCGAAATTCTTGTATGTGTATATCAAACTATCTTGATATAGATACATAATATTTCATAAATGATGTGATATCCTCAACCATCAATTTATGACAATCAAACTTTCAAACATTTTAAAGTTTAAAGTATTCTAATTCTTTAATGTATAATGCAACTATGCTCTTAGTTGAGCACAACTAGTTTACATGGCTTTTAATAAGGATAAAATCCTTCCATGACTAGTTATTGAGTGTCATCTCAATTAAACCAGCATTATTGTATACAAACAACAATATGCTCTTTTAAAATCCCCGTAAACTTATTATCCATTGTGTAATTTTGTCGCCTTCCAATCTTTCAAGATTTATTGTCGACAATTAACAATTACGTAACAATTTGTCGTATTGTTCATACTTAGAATTTTGGAGCAATTCCAGGCTGAGGATCATTATTCTAAGTCTAAACATATTCCATTAGAATATAGGGGCTTTTACATATATATCCTTGCAAATTTCAAAAATTACATATATATCCTTTTGATGCATTAAAAGCATTGTATTTTATGCATCAAAAACTTGTAAAAAGGATATATATGTAATTATTCATTTAGAGAAGGATATACATGTAATTTTCCCTAGAATATTTATTACACAAGTTATATAATAACTTTTAATTGGATTTATTTACTGCACATGTTTATTAAATAATAAACTTTAGTTCCAAAGTTGTATGTTTTATTTCCTAAATTTTTAAGTGAAGTTTCATTCCAAACTAAGACTTAACATTTTACTTATATGGAATGTTACTTCTTATATGTTATACAACATATGATTTAAGAAAATAAACATAATACTCCCACTAGCTTTTAGGAATACTTAGAAATTATCTTATTTCAATTATAAATCAAAACATTAATAATTAAACATAAGAGTAATCTCCTAGATGCATGCATTTATCCATTCATGGATTATTGCACTTTGTATACTTCCAATGATTTATTTGAATTCATAAACTCCTTTTGATTACTTATCGTCCTCGCTCAAGTAAGCATTCAAGAAAGAGTTTTTGATATTCATTGTCAAATTTCATATTCATATAAATATGACAATTCCCATCTTTGTATCTTTAATGTGCTTAAGAAAGAGTATTCAATCATATTTAATTGCTTAAATATGATTAATAATCTTATCATAAGATATGCATTAAAATATGTATACAATTTTGTTCATATGATTTCTAACAAAGATTTAAACCACTAGGGTTACATAATCTTTGAATAAACTCATCATCATTCTCTAACTATTAAGAATTAAGATAAACCAAATTTTAAATTTGAATATCTTTATGAACAACATCTATAACATTCATAGTATGAGTAATTTACCCAAATCATAATTTTGGAAATACTTCATCATATAATCGTCAGCATATTAATCAAATATCTGAGATATCCAAGTGGATCTATGAATGATAATTCCCTCATCTTAAGGTTTATCATTTACATGTTAAGCCTCATCATGATTTTCACTAGTGTGTTTTTAGAAGATTATGTATCTTATAATTAAAACTCCCACTTGCCTTTAGTAATATATGGACTATCTATAATATTTAGCAATTAGAGCAACAATCCAATTTTCTCTTTTAGGACATTACAAATACACATTGACAGTTCTTTGTTAATAACCTTTACATAAGTAACTTAACAAATTCAGAACTTCAATTTTAAGACTTAATGTGATTCATCACATTTCATAATTCAATGACGTCTTATTAATCTTCTAGGAGCCTAATTGAGTATATTCAATCCATACTCAATTTCTAACCTTGATAACTTTTGGAAGATAAGAAGATGTAGTTATCTTGAACCAAACACTACAACAAGGGTTTGATTTCCTAATTGAATATACTATAATCTATTATTTCATTAGAACTCATATTGTAAGACAATCTAACAATATGTAAGATAACCATATATCTTTTAGCTTGTCTATTTACCAACTATACCAACTGAGAGGATCACTTGATTTGATCACACACTATAGGTGTTGGACCTTTTAATGTGTAAATATGATACTTTGAGTGAATATGATTAAGTATACGGAATCTACTTAACCACACTTAGAATGTTTATTGGAAATGGAACTGTGATGCTTGTGTTTATTTAACAAAGAACAATGAAAGTATTTCACCAAACGATTCAATATTATTCAAAATAATACGAGTGATCTTCACTATCACTAGGGTTACAAAGACCTTGAATATTGTGTTTTGTTCTATTGTTTTTCTCTATGTATATCTCTACATGCATATATCACTTGTTGCTTGTTAAGTCATATCTAAGATATTCCTTTTATAGTCCAAGGAAAAGATCTTTTACAATCTATATGACTCATCAAATTACTAGCTTATGACTAATCTTCATTCTAGCTAGATGATGACTTATCATGTCAGTCATTAAGATACAACATGTATCTAGGATTACAACTCACTTGGAGTGTTCAATTTGATGACTACAACAAAGATATTTTTCTTGTATATGAATCAGTAGAATAAGTTGTACTTATCTACACAGCTGTTGTATGAGTCATAGTAGTATCAGCAGAATCCATCAGCAGAAACACCTTCAGTAGAAAACGTTCTTCAGCAGAATCCATCAGTGGAAACGTACTTTGTGCTTTATCAGCAGAAACATACTTGATGTATAGCAGAAACATACTTGATGTATTTCCTTAAGCCTTTATACTGATTCTTCTTATTATTTAATTCCCAACATCAACTTAATGGTATAATAGTATTTTCAAGCCAATTGCATGCTTTATAACCCAAGTACTTATTAATCAAGTCACTTCATGTTCATGTCTTAGAAAGAAGACATAAACTGTTATAATCCCACTACACGTTATTAATCATTGATCAACTCAATGACTTCTTGTATATATGTCTTAATTAAAAGACCATAACAAGCTAACGTCTTACTTTATTATAAGTCTTGTAATACTTAAAAGACTTCATGTTTATAACTATACCATAAAGTATAAACATGTATAATTAAAGTAATCATGAACACCATCATTTGGTTTCAATAATATTTTCAAGTTAACACACTACTTTATTTATTTATGTCATTCTAAGAATACATAATTATTGAAGTAGTATTATATTACTTCATGCATTTATGTCATTCCAATAATACATAAATATTAAAGTTGAAGTAGTATTGTTATTGACACATGTTCTAATAGATGTCTAATTTAGAAACAGTAAATTCTCCATGTTGGTCTCACGCATACATGGAAATTCACCTTGTTGTTAAAATTTAGCCTGCGTCTCACGTTTACTAAATTTCAACACCAAGTGTTTCTTAGATTATATGTGTATTAATCATATTAGAGCTATAGTCTCTTACTTTGCAGTTAAGAGAATCATTTAAATCATATTCTTATGTGTTGTACCTTGTACACAATGTAGATTTTGCATACGATAATGACAAAGGTTGTGAATGTAAATCAAGGGGTATGAACGTTGGATGTTCCCGATAGTGACAGAATAAGGGTCTTCACTAAAGTGGCACAATTGTACCTCCCCCATACCCTGCTCCGGCTGGATTGAGTACCGTTGTTGTTGTTGTACAGAGACCACTCCCAATCGTAACATGTCAGTTTGTGTGTCAATTGTGCGACCTCAGCACCACATCAACACTTCCCAAACCAACCTACAAACTGACATACCCCTGCCAATGGTGGTGTCTCTTTCTGTGTCACTACACAAATATACCCCACAAAACACACACACACATACACAAAAGAAAAAAAAATAAAAGGCCCCGCCTCCTCGTCACTTGCTCGTCACCAAACTGAAGAGGCTCCAACCGACACACAAGTGACACGTCCATGCCATTGGTGTCACTTAAGTGACACACCCGTGCCATTTGCTATGAGTTATGTATTTAAAATTTAAACTATTCTCATCATCCTATGGAAAGAATAGGATTAAGTCTCACACTTGATGCGTGAGAATCGCACCTTGCTTTACCTCTCGAGGGATCTCGAGAAGCTTACAACCCCTACCAGGCAGTGTACCTGATCGTTGTAGTATAGTATAGTGACAAGTACCGGGGGATTGATCGTTCAGCTTAGGAATAGTGTCGCTAGGATTAGAAAACCTAATTAATAGTTCTAGAGGTGAAAGATGATTATTTTTGTATTTTTATATTTTTGTGAAAGCAAGTAAAATCTCGGGTTTTGGAAGAGTGGGCGGAATTAGTTGCTATTCAACTAACCCAAAGCTATTATATAATTAAAATAAAATAATGAAAATGAAATTAAACTAAATTATACTAAGGTTGTGAGCAGTAATTGGAGAAATTGTGTTTACTTAGACTTCATTACTCCCTAGATATCTTTTACATGTTAATTACTTGTTACACTTGTATGAATGACGGATTGTATTCCTTAATACCATTCGTGGGGTGGCATACATAACTCCCCAACTCTATGAGCTCTTATCTCCTCCTACACCATGACCCAGCACAACTATATGGATTGTAAACAGTGGCTCATGCATTAAATACAACCAATAAAGACCTAGTACGCCTCGGTTCATGTTTCTTAAGACGTTCAAGCATGTTACCATTTGGAGATCTGCCAGTTTTCTTAAGCCTAACATATAAATCATTCATTCAAAACAAGAATAGACAAGTAATCAACACATAATCAACATCTAGATTTCATTAGATCTAAGCAAACACAAGAGAGATCTAGCCTAGCATAATGGAATTGAGACAAGAACAAGATATAAACAACCAACACATAGACATATTGATTGAATTGAAAGTACACTTATCTCAATTACAATGCAAGGTCTCAAGGGTTTGGAACCCTTGAAAAACCTGTAAAAGAGGCACCAAAATCGTCTTTAGGGTTTCACCAAAACTTCTCTTCTTTTAATGAAAAAACTAGAAAACTATATATAGGAAAAACAGTCTGACGGCGTCAAGAGTTAATTGTGACGCCGTCACCTCGCCGCCATATACTTCCTCGGACGGCCTTGATCCACTTATGACGGCCTATGTGACGCCGTCATCAACCACGGTATTTTATTCTTGCCACTTTGACGCCGTCATGAAGCCTTCTGACGCCGTCACCACCTACGATGTTTAATTCCTCATGTCTGACGCCGTCAAGATGGTGGTCTTGACGCCGTCACCTTGTATCTTCAGCATGGAAATTTGGTACTTTGCCGTTTTCTTCACTTTTATGCTCCAAAAACGTCCAAAATGGCTTCTTTTCCAGAATTCACTCTCCAAACACCTAAAATCACAAAAGGAACGATTTAGGGCAATATTTGATCAAATAAAGTCGGATTCGGGCTTAAATGACCCCCTAAAAATGGATCATTTTTCGCCTCATCATATACCCTTACACTTGAGATTTGCTTGTCCTCAAGCAAATGAGCTTTTATTCTACTCAAAAGACAAGTTAGGGGTCATTTATCACTAATATAAAAGTAATTACAACAAATAATCGTTCCACTAAAGACCAATAGACAAGCACGGAGGTCATACACAAGCACCTCACAAATAATGTTTAGATATTCACATCTCTCGGGTGTAATAAAGTAATATAACATTATGGAAATGGAAGATATCTCTCACTACCTGTCATAACAAAATAGATTACCATAGGCTTGGGAAAGGATCAAACCTCCACCACATGGCGTAAGCACCTAGGATAAACTATCAAAGAGGTCTTTTTAAAGGGTTGTAACGTTAGGTATAGGGATATGAATTACACGGTTTTGTTGGATAAAGGAAGTTTTACTGGTGGCGAGTTAACAATCTTAGTTAATTACATGTACAATATGGCGTTGCTAAGCCAAGACTAGACTCGACTTAAGCTAATAAATGAAAAATAACAAAAACATAAAATAAAAACGGGATGGTAGTCCGTATGTTTTTTCTCTTTTTCTTTTCTATTTTTTTTTTTTTTTTTTTTTTTTTTTTTTTTTTTTTTTTTGCATACACTCTTACCCTACTATCCAAAATAATACATCATAGGGGTTTGAGCATTCCCCTTACACTTGAATCTTTACATACTTTACAATTAACTAATCTAATGACTCGAATTAAGAAAGTCAAAACACTTGGAGCACTTTTAAGATTAACGTTCATATGGGGGTAATATATGATGTTCTTCCCCATTACTCCATAAAATAAGTACTTACCCATGAGTCCCAATCGTCCCAAAATAATATGTACAAGGATATGACTCGACTTAGCAACCATGTAATCAATTAGATAGTTAACTTAGGGTTTAACAAATAACAATAATGCACTAAAAATGAGCGCATACACGGAAGGCTAAGGCGATTTGGTTGTACATTTAAGTGGGGTGTAACAAATTCTTCCTTTAAGTAAAATGCTTAAAGTTAGAAACGAAAAGATAGGCTCGGAGGGGTGTACTAGGGGTATCGTGTACTAAAAATGAGTACAACGCTAAGGGTGTGGGAAAAATTAGTTGACTTAACTAGCCAAGTAATATGACTTAAATGGTCAAGTAATTGTAATACGGGTTTAACACAAGGGTGATCCTAATGCCTCTTATCATGTAGTAAATCCTACCACACGAATGTAATCTCACTAGCGGTCTCGGGATGCATCACTAACGCAAGTTCTAGAATCTAAATGCTACCGGTACACTCATAAGCACCAATAATGAATGCTTTTCCTATCAAATCTAAAGGCGAACCTCACATTTTTGGGTGGAAAATTTTTCTGAATATACGGTTATGTGCTAGTCATACAACCTCCTATCCATGAGACGCTTGCTATGGCTAAAGTTTCACTCCTAAATGTCGTAAAAAAATTTAAATTTGGCGCTAAAATTACACTAACAAGTATTTCTCGTAGTTTTATTACTCATCTACTATCAAACAAAACAAACTCAAGCGAAAGTGCATATGTAAGGTATCATCTTTTTACCCTCCCCTTACACTTAAGATGAACATTGTCCCCAATGTTCAAGTAAAGAATGTAAAAGTTAAAAAGTAAAGAGAATGAAATCAAATACTCCCCTGATTCGCTCGGTATGGATTATAGGTTGGCCAGGTTAAATCTTCCTCCAAGAAAACGAAAAATCAAAGCTTCCCTTCCAGAATATAAATCATCTTCTTGTCACAAATAACCTGTAAATCCTGACAACAATAGACAAGGCAACCTCGCGTAAAATCGGCGGCATCCTATATAAGTTACTAAATCCAAAAAAACAAAGTAAGATATAATGCTTGTGGAATGAAGTTTGCAGATTTCCTGGAGATTATAAAACTTAATAATTCACAAAAACCATAAGACTCCGTTAGAAAAACAAAACCGATAAAATTTCCAGATTTTTGACTCCTGACGCCGTCAAGAGCAATACCCTGACGCCGTCAGAATGGACCTGCAGAAATTCTTATGTTAAGTTTCCGGAAAATTTCTGGAAAAACTTTGTCCTACTTCCTGGAAAATCCTGCAAAACTTCATTATGACTCAATACAAGCATTTGACTCTAACAAATACGAATATACATGTTCATTAAATATTGTGGAGAATCATGATCGGTTTGTTTCTTAAAAACATATTTGGGGTTTCCCCTTACACTTATCTTTTGCAAAAATACCTTTAGGTTGAAGTTAAGACTAGGCCAAACAACATAATAAAGTATTTTCACGTTTTATTTTAGAAGCATGATCAACCAACAATAAAAACAAAGCATGCATACGGAAGCAAATAACAATCAAACAAATAAAATCACACAAAACATGGGTTGCCTCCCAAGAAGCGCTTTTCTTTATTTACGAGTCTTGTAGCTAGACTCAAAGTCGTGGGTTACTACGTAACTTCATCATCAAACATCACATCCTCCTCATTACTCATTTCATTGTTATTTTCTTGGTAATGTTTTACACGTTGTATGTTAACCGTGAATTCCCTACCCTCATCATCAACTAACACTACTGCTCCAAATTTAGAAGAATTCTTCACCGTGAACGGCCCATACCATCTAGACTTAAGTTTTCCCGGAAATAATCTCAACCGAGAATTGTATAATAGGACCTTGTCTCCTTCTGAAAATTCTTTGGGTTTCTTAATTCTTTGATCATGCCATCTTTTAGCTCTCTCTTTATATGTGATGGAGGATTCGTAGGCTTCTAATCTAAGCTCATCAAGCTCGTGTAATTGCAAAAACCTACTGTTCCCCGCAGTTGTGTAATCTAAGTTGCATGCCTTAAGCGCCCAATAAGCCTTGTGTTCTAATTCTACCGGTAAGTGACATGCCTTACCATACACCATGCGGAACGGGGTCGTTCCAATAGGTGTTTTGTAAGCAGTTCGGAATGCCCATAAGGCTTCGTCGAGTTTGAATGACCAGTCCTTTCTGTTTTGACTAACCGTTTTTTCAAGTATTCTTTTAATAGCTCTATTGGTGTTTTCGACTTGGCCATTGGTTTGTGGATGATAGGCGGTGGAGAATCGGTGGGGTACTCCATACCTCTTCATGACCTTTTCCATTTGTGCGTTGCAAAAATGTGTCCCCTATCACTGATGAGAGCTTTCGGAATCCCGAATCTTGCGAAAAGCTTTTTCAGGAAATGAATGACCACTCTAGCATCATTAGTCCTAAGGGCTTGTGCTTCAACCCATTTCGAAACATAGTCAATGGCGACTAAAATGTACTCGTTTCCCCCTGAGGACGGAAAGGGTCCCATAAAGTCAATACCCCAAACATCGAATACCTCACAAACTTGTATAAAGTTCTGAGGTGCCTCATCCCTATGTGATATATTTCCAGCCCGTTGACATGCATCACACGCTTGTACCATATCTTTTACATCACGGAAAATTGTAGGCCAATAGAATCCTGCATCGAGAATCTTTCGGGCAGTAACATTTATCCCATGATGCCCTCCAGAGGGACCGGAGTGACATTCCCTCATGATTTTTACTGCCTCATTCTCCGAAACACAACGCCTTATAATGTGGTCAGGACACCTTCGGAATAAAAATGGTTCATCCCAGAAGTAATATTTTAGCTGGGAAAAGAACCTCTTCCTCTCGTATTTAGTCAGGTGTTCAGGAACAAGCCTACATCTACTTGCGAAGTAATTGGCAAAGTCGGCGTACCATGGTTCCGAATCAAGGATAGACATTAGTTGTTCGTCAGGAAACGAATCCTTAATCTCACTTCTATCGTGTTTATCCAGGGGGTTTTCAAGACGAGATAGATGATCGGCGGCTAGATTCTCTGCCCCCCTCTTATCGCGAATCTCAACATCAAATTCTTGTAGCAACAAGATCCACCGAATTAGTCGTGGCTTGGCGTCCTGTTTCGCAAACAGATATCTAAGAGCTGAGTGGTCAGTGAAGACGACTGTCTTTGAAAGGACAAGATATTGTCGGAATTTGTCGAATGCAAACACTACGGCTAATAATTCTTTTTCGGTGGTGGAGTAGTTCTCTTGGGCGGGATTCATGGTTTTGCTAGCGTAGTAAATAGGTTGGAAAAGCTTGTCACGTCGCTGACCTAATACAACCCCGACAGCGAAGTCGCTAGCGTCACACATTATTTCAAATGGTAACTCCCAGTTGGGTGTGATCATGATTGGAGCTTGAGTGAGTTCCCTTTTTAGGATGTCGAAAGCATCTTTGCATTCTTGGGAAAAATCGAATGGAGCATCCTTCACAAGCAATTGAGTCATTGGCCGGGCAATTTTGGAGAAGTCTTTGATGAATCTCCGATAAAATCCGGCGTGCCCCAAAAAGCTGCGTATTGCCTTAACAGTCGTGGGGTATGGTAACTTAGATATAGCTTCAACCTTAGCTTGGTCCACCTCTATCCCGTTCCCTGAAATCTTATGTCCCAACACAATCCCTTCCTTTACCATGA
This sequence comes from Artemisia argyi, assembly GCA_030686995.1. Lineage (NCBI taxonomy): Eukaryota > Viridiplantae > Streptophyta > Magnoliopsida > Asterales > Asteraceae > Artemisia > Artemisia argyi. The sequence continues at coordinate 99,661,233 of CM060678.1, forward strand.
AATGACACTTTTCCCAGTTCAACACCAAGTTGGTTTCCTCGCAACGTTTAAGCATCTTTTCTAAATTAGCAAGACAGCGGTCGAAGGAGTTTCCGAAGACTGAAAAGTCATCCATGAATACTTCCATGTTGTCTTCCATGAGTTCGTGAAAGATTGCGGTCATGCAACATTGGAAAGTGGCGGGGGCATTACATAGCCCAAAAGGCATCCTTTTGTAGGCAAACGTTCCATAGGGGCAAGTAAACGTGGTCTTTTCTTGGTCCTCAGGTGCTATGGGGATTTGAAAATATCCAGAGAATCCATCTAAGAAGCAATAGTACTCGTGTCTAGATAATCTTTCTAACATCTGATCAATGAATGGTAAGGGAAAGTGATCTTTCCTCGTGGCATCGTTGAGCTTTCGATAGTCAATGCATACCCGCCATCCAGTGACAGTTCTCTGGGGCACCATCTCACCCTTGTCATTTTTTACTACAGTCATTCCACCCTTTTTAGGTACAACCTGCACAGGACTGACCCATGGGCTATCCGAGATCGGGTAAATCAGTCCTGCATCCAAAAGTTTGATAACTTCCTTCTTCACTACCTCCTTAATGTTGGGGTTCACTCACCTCTGGGGTTGCACAGTGGGTTTATAATCTTCCTCCATAAGAATCTTATGTGTGCAAAAAGTGGAGTCAATCCCCTTAATGTCGGCCACACTCCATGCGAGTACCCCCTTGTATTTCTTCAGGACCTCTAAGAGTTTAACTTTTTGTTCCTTTTCCAAGGAAGAGTTTATGATTACCGGGAGTTGGTTTTCTCCCTGAAGAAAGGCATACTCCAAATGATTAGGGAGCTCTTTAAGATCAACGTCAGGGGGCTCGATAATAGAAGGTTTGAGCTTGTTCTCGGGCTTTCGGAGCTCGAGATGCTCCGTTGCCTCTTGTCTGGGGTAGAAGGAGACTGCATTAACTTCCTCCGTCTTTTCCACCTCCAGCAAAGGCAGAAAACTCTCGTCCCGTAGCCAGCCTTCATCGATTTGTTCATCGATGCAATCATCAATGATATCTGTGAGCTCATCTACTTCCCCGATAAAGTAGATCCGGTTGGATGCTTTGAGGGAGAGGTCCATAGAATCCTTAATGTCGAAGGTTGTGCTATCGTCTTCTACTCGTAAGGTCAATTTGCCATCGTAGACATCGATGACTGCACGAGCGGTAGCAAGAAATGGTCTACCTAAAATGATAGGTACCACGTCGTCTTCCTCCATATCCAGGATTACGAAGTCGACCGGGAATTAGAATTTCCCAACCTTGACTAGCACGTTCTCACATATCCCTTCGGGGTACATGACTGATCTATCGGCTAGTTGGATGTTCATACGGGTAGGCTTCAATCCGGAATATCCTAGTTTACGGAACATAGAGAGAGGCATGAGATTGATACTTGCTCCCAAATCGGCAAGAGCATTCTTGATTGATAGAGGTCCTATAGAGCACGGCAAGGTGAAGCTGCCCGGATCGTCTACCTTCTTTGGTAGCCCTCGATGGGTCACCACTGAGCATTCTTCCCCTAGGGTTACAAGACCCTCGAGCTTCTTCCTGTTAGCGAGCAGCTTTTTGAAGTATGTACTATACTTTGGCATGTGATAGCAAGCATCCAGGAGAGGTATGGTGACAACCGAGTCTTTTAGGTATGACAAGAACCTCTTGTTATCATTCTCAGTTTTCTGGTTCCTTAGTCGGGATGGGTATGGAATTCTCACAGGTGGGTTAGGAAGGGCTGATGGGGAGGGGGTTGTCACGGGTGGTTGGTCTGGGGTGCCAATGCTGACATCCTGCTCCTCCTCCCCAGGTTTGTCTGAATTGAGTGTGACGGGGGACGAATTTGGGTAAGGAGGGTCCTTGGTTGTCATTCCGGCCCGTGTGGTTATCGCGAGCATGGGATCTTTTCTTCTTTCTGACGATGGTTGGAGGTTATCTAGGGCTGAGTTAAGCTTGCTGAAAAACTCTCCGACATCCTCCTGCTGTTCGTCGAAAAGCTCATTAAGCCCTTTCATTTGCAAGTCTTTTTCGTGAGTGAAGTGACCAAGGTCATCTTCGAAATTGCTCCTGATCTTGAATTCAGGGCCTCCCTCCCCTTCTCTTTTCCTCACCAGATTTCCCCAAAGGGTATAATCATCATTTTGGTAGAAAGGCAAAAGGGAGGGATCAGCATAAATGTCTCCTCCTGACAAGCACGCATGTTCAGTTGTGGCTGCTCCTCCGCATTCCTCCACCTCATGCGGACCTCCACAGTAATCGCAGATCAAGTAAGGATTTGACAGCATTTTAGGTGGTTGCGATCCAGCTAGGCAATCCATTCTTTTGTGAACTTTGCTTAATCGATCCGAGGTGGTTTCAGAAATGCCGATAGTCGACTCAGGTTCATCCCAAGTGTCATCCTGGTCTTGGGCATATTCTTCAATCCTGTCCCATCCTTCCTCGGCACTAAGATTGGCCAATCTTCCTTTCCTAGATTGGTTGATTCCGTTCCGGTCATTAGAGGAGATATTTTCGTAAAAGATTTGGACCAAGAGCCAAAGTTCAATGCCATGATGTGGAACTTGTCTTATTAAATCTTTGAATCTAGTCCACGCTTTATGGAAGGGTTCATCCTTCCCCTTTCGGAAACGAAGGATCCTATCCCTAAATGCTGAGGTTTTTCCAGGTGGAAAGAACCTCTCATAGAACTTGGATATGAGTTGCTCCCATGTGAAAATAGATTCGGAAGGGAGTTTGTTATACCATTCTTGGGCTTTTTCGTGTAAGGTGAAAGGGAAGAATCGCAGTCGGGATGTGTTTCTAGTAGCCCCACCCGTATGGATGCTATCCACTATTTTTAGGAAGTCCTTGATGTGTTGGATCGGATTTTCCTCATCAAGTCCGTGGAACTTACACACACTTTTGACAAGCCAAATATCATTTGCATGCAAGATCTCGTTGGTATGTTCGTTTGGATAAACAATGGCATTGGAAAACCCACGAGGAGTTGGGGAAGAGTAGTCCTTGAGACGCTTAGGAGGAGGTATTATAGGAGTATTTGTCTCATTGTGGGAGCTCGGGGTTGTGATGTGATTTTCTGAATTTTCTTCAGAGAGAGGTGCATCAAAGTCGATAGCAATGCTGGATGGTTCAGGTGTTGAGTGAGTTCGTCTTAACCTACACATTTCTCTTTCGGGTTCTGCATAAGGCAAGACGAGGTCTTTAGTGGTGCTGCGACTTCTAGTGATCCTAAGGTTGGAGAATTCGTTGGTTGCCATGATGGTGAATGGTGAAGAGTTACAAACAAAGGCACGAAGAAATAAGATAGACTAAAGAAGACCTAAAAATAAAAATAAAAATCTTACTAGAAAGGAATCTAGCAAGTAGACCTAATAAAAAGAAATCCTAACCTAGACAATAACTATTCCCCGGCAGCGGCGCCAAAAACTTGATGCGTGGGAATCGCACCTTGCTTTACCTCTCGAGGGATCTCGATAAGCTTACAACCCCCACCAGGCAGTGTACCTGATCGTTGTAGTATAGTATAGTGACAAGTACCGGGGGATTGATTGTTCAGCTTAGGAATAGTGTCGCTAGGATTAGAAAACCTAATTAATAGTTCTAAAGGTGAAAGATGATTATTTTTGTATTTTTATATTTTTGTGAAAGCAAGTAAAATCTCGGGTTTTGGAAGAGTGGGCGGAATTAGTTGCTATTCAACTAACCCAAAGCTATTATATAATTAAAATAAAATAATGAAAATGAAATTAAACTAAATTATACTAAGGTTGTGAGCAGTAATTGGAGAAATTGTGTTTACTTAGACTTCATTACTCCCTAGATATCTTTTACATGTTAATTACTTGTTACACTTGTATGAATGACGGATTGTATTCCTTAATACCATTCGTGGGGTGGCATACATAACTCCCCAACTCTATGAGCTCTTATCTCCTCCTACACCATGACCCAGCACAACTATATGGATTGTAAACAGTGGCTCATGCATTAAATACAACCAATAAAGACCTAGTACGCCTCGGTTCATGTTTCTTAAGACGTTCAAGCATGTTACCATTTGGAGATCTGCCAGTTTTCTTAAGCCTAACATATAAATCATTCATTCAAAACAAGAATAGACAAGTAATCAACACATAATCAACATCTAGGTTTCATTAGATCTAAGCAAACACAAGAGAGATCTAGCCTAGCATAATGGAATTGAGACAAGAACAAGATATAAACAACCAACACATAGACATATTGATTGAATTGAAAGTACACTTATCTCAATTACAATGCAAGGTCTCAAGGGTTTGGAACCCTTGAAAAACCTGTAAAAGAGGCACCAAAATCGTCTTTATGGTTTCACCAAAACTTCTCTTCTTTTAATGAAAAAACTAGAAAACTATATATAGGAAAAACAGTCTGACGGCGTCAAGAGTTAATTGTGACGCCGTCACCTCGCCGCCATATACTTCCTCGGACGGCCTTGATCCACTTATGACGGCCTATGTGACGCCGTCATCAACCACGGTATTTTATTCTTGCCACTTTGACGCCGTCATGAAGCCTTCTGACGCCGTCACCACCTACGATGTTTAATTCCTCATGTCTGACGCCGTCAAGATGGTGGTCTTGACGCCGTCACCTTGTATCTTCAGCATGGAAATTTGGTACTTTGCCGTTTTCTTCACTTTTATGCTCCAAAAACGTCCAAAATGGCTTCTTTTCCAGAATTCACTCTCCAAACACCTAAAATCACAAAAGGAACGATTTAGGGCAATATTTGATCAAATAAAGTCAGATTCGGGCTTAAATGACCCCCTAAAAACGGATCATTTTTCGCCTCATCAACACTTCTCCTAATGGAAAGAAGATTTGGTTTATTCTTTTAGTAAAATTGACTCTAACCAAAAAACCCATACGGGTGTAGATCAATTTACTTGATAAAAGAATAACTCACGTTTACGGTTTTAATGTTGCATTAATACATTTAAAAGAATTTACAAAATTCAATTTTAGTATTTTCGATAATTTATATTTCCAAGAAAATATAATACCCAAGGATATATTCATACATCCAACTAATTTTTTTGAAAATCTAGGATCCAACTTTTCATAGATTTTACTACATCAGTTGATCTGCTAGTAATGAAAGTATAAAAGATGGTAATCTGTCAAACAATAATTGGCAAAAAATTTCCAATTCCTAGATCATTATGGGATTTACATCAAATTGATTTATCAATTTGTCATTTAAGCATGTTTCATCCCATCTCATGCCTTAAGTTCTAGGTCTCACGCATCAACTTAATTAAGTCGTCTAACTTAGAAACTGCAAATTCTCCATGTGTGGTCTCACGCACACTCGAAAATTTACCTTATCATTAATATTTGGCCTAGGTCTCACGCATACCAAATAATTAATTTCAAGTGTTCCTTATAGTTAGATGGCATGTAACTTAAATTTTAAGGTTATTAAATTTTGACGTGACAATCAAAATATGTATAAAGATGCATGCACTCATCTTTATAGCATAAGTTTTTAAAACTTTTTTATAACCAATTCTTAAGATTAATACAAAAATTTTTACTTGAGGTAAAATACCTTAAGATGATTTAGTACAAGAATGAAGTTAAAAGAAAATCGTTTAAGACGTATTCGTAAGTGTGATAACCAAGACAGACTCTAAGGCTCTTTCTAAGCCTTCTTATCATGACTATGAATTTGTCTTAAAGGAGTTACTTTTAAAAACATGTTGTACAAAACCATCAATCAAGCCAAAGTTTTTGGATTAAATCTTAAAACATGTAATAAAATATGAATCTTGCTAGTCTCGTCTTGGAGCGAATTACCATGCGAAGTGAACTGTTGTTGGCACATAAGACACCGCAAGATTCAATCTTTATCACTTAAAGTTTCACCATTATTAGTCCATATTATTTTCTTTATAAAAATTACCCTTTTATTGTTTACAAACGTGTCCAACAATTAAACAATAAAACAAGTAATAAAGACAAATTAAAACAACTAATAACATAACAATTATAAAGGTGAAACAATTAGCCACATGCAATCTTTTTAGAAAAGATCCTAACAAAATCAATTCTAGGTTTTTATATGCATATAATTAACTATGGCCTTCACCTCTTAATGGAAGTGAGCTACATACATTAAAAAGTCAATTGCGTAGGCCAAAGCTAATCACATACCACATAGCACATAATTGATTTTAATAATTATGGGGTCTTCCCCAATATTAGATCTATCTAAACATGTGAAAAAGCTTAACAATTAATAACCCATGACTAACATGCATGTTTCGTCACGGATCAAAGCATAACAATTACCAATTAGGTCACATAGATACGTTCAATTAACTAGTTAATGACCTAGGGTTTCTAATTAATTACAATTTAATTAATTTAAACCACAAACCCTAATTAGGGTTCATGGAAAAAACGACCCCCCCCCCCCAAAATTAGGGTTAGGGTTTCGAAAATTTTAAAGAAAAAACCCTAGATCCAAAACATGTATCTAAAACTATTAAAGATACGATTTTTATTATGTTTTAGTAATCAATTACATGTTATACCTGGCTCTGATACCATTGTTAGAATTTAATTACCATGACAATCATATAAAGGTACCGGATCCCTTAGAAATGGAAACAAATTTAAAAAGTATAAAAAGTAACCAGCAAGCGACACGTGTCCTCAACATATTTTATTTAAAATATCCGTTTAGGGGCAAAATCGTAATTTTACTCGTTTTTTACTTTTCCACCTCAATTTTCAAACGCAAATATCTTTCAAACGATAAACTTTTACGAAAAACCGATTTCACCATAATTTTTAAAATTTAATCCTCTTTAAATTGGTATAAATCTTGTTAAATATTTCAAAATTTTTTTTTTATATATCAAATGGTTAGTGATTTTCTTGATTTTTTTGTCATTTTCGGCCTTATTTTTTACTCTCATAAATGTCGAATCGTTAAAAACTTAAAACACGGAAGTTTTTTATTTTGATTCACTCTTTACACATGTTTTTGAATCACTCAAATCCGATGTCATACGAGTAAGATATCACACGTTAAAGATGGTGTTTAACTCATATTTGTTGCACACAATGTGTTTGATGAAATGTCTAGCTTAGAATTTTAGTGTTAAAATTGCGTTAAATGCATTAATTTTTGTTTCTCAATGCATTATTAATCATTTTATTAATGTAAGACTCAAAAAGTAAACTTTTTTAATCATTATATTTTTAAAATATACATTTAGTTCATCAGTTAGGTAATTAGGTTCATCAGTTAGGTTATTAGGTTCATCAGTTAGTCATTTTATTAATGTAAGATTCAAAAAGTTTTGTTTTTTTAATTGATGAACCTTATTAACTGATTTAATAAGTTCATCAGTTAATAAGGTTCATCAGTTAATAAGTTCATCAGTTAATATAGTTCAACCAGTTAATAAGGTTGATAAACCTTATTAACTGATGAACCTTATTAACTGATTTAATAAGTTCATCAGTTAATAAGGATCTTTAACTGATGAACCTTATTGACTGATGAACCTTATTAACTGATTTAATAAGTTCATCAGTTAATAAGGTTCATCAGTTAATATAGTTCAACCAGTTAATAAGGCTGATGAACCTTATTAACTGATGAACCTTATTAACTGATTTAATAAGTTCATCAGTTAATAAGGTTCATCAGTTAATAAGGCTCTTTAACACGCGATATGTCTTTTTTAAAAATCAGTTAATAAGGTTCATCAGTTAATAAGGTTCATCAGTTAATAAGTTCAACCAAAGTAACTGATGAACGAAATATCTTTTTTAAAAACCAGTTAATAAGGTTCATCAGTTAATATGGTTCATCAGTTAAAAAAAACAACAAAAAAACAAGAAAAAACAAAACTTTTTGAATCTTACATTAATAAAATAACTAAAGGTGCATTGTTGTACAAAAATTAGTGCATTTAACTCGATTTTAAGACTAAAAATCTAAGCTAAACATTTCATCAAACACGTTGTGTGCAACAAATATGACTAAAACGTCATCTTTAACATACGATATCTCACTCATATCATATTGGATTTGAGTGATTCAAATTTCTGGGTAAAGAATGGCCAAGAAGCTACAACTTTCGTGTTTTAAGTTTTGCAAAATTCGGCCTTTAAACTAGACAAAATTAGAGCCGAAAATGCTAAAATTTTCAAGAAAATCATGACCCAATGAATATGTCAAAAAAAAAAGTTTTGAAAAAATTAAAAAGATTTATACCAAATTAAAGAGGATTAAATTTTAAAAATTATGGTGAAATCGGTTTTTTGTAAAAGTTTGTCGTTTGAAAGTTATTTGCATTTGAAATTTAAGGTGAAATTAAAAAAATGAGTCAAATGACCAAAATGTCCTTTAACAAAAAATATTAAATAAAAAAGGGAGGGAGTGGGTGGGGGACACATGACACTAGCTTAGTGGCTAGAAACACTTTTTAACCTTTTTAATTTTTGATCATTTGTAGGGGATCGCAACTCATCATATAAATAGGTAAACACATATGCGGAAGCAATAGATCGTGTATAACATATAATAATTAACCAAAACATAAATATGAATGTACCGTGGTGATTCTAGCCCGAACAAGAATCAATAAAGCAAATCTTGAGTAAATAAGATGAACCCTAATTAGGGTTTATAAGGATCAATGATTAACCCCTTACCGTTTTGTTAATCGATCCAAGATACAATCAATAGTGTGATTGTACCACGTTCTTGTACACACGTACTATTAACGAATTAAAATAAATGCTAGTTTAAATATACACAAAACAATATTTTTGTTTTAAAAATAAAACCATTCGACTAACATGAAACATATCACCAACTGTTTGTGATATTATTGTTGTCGATCACAAAGTCAACATGGAAAAGTAAACCTTTAATATATACAATACATGTGCATGCATGTATGTTTCGTTACTGTAATGCATGTTAACAAAAAGGAGAAAAACAAAGTAACGATAGCTTTATAAAATATATATTAACGTGTACAAGAGCTCCTTCAAATAAACTCTTGGCATTGCTTTTATGGGATAACAAAACTTAGGGAACAAGTTAGGGCTTGTGTTCTAGATCCTCTTGTTCTCTATTTTTTATCCTTGGTCCTTATCTTTGTACGTTAGTCAATTTTCGTTAATTACTAACGTTCTTTATTTGTTTTGTGTAATTAATAATTAAATATAACCTTTTATATTAAATTATTAAACTTTAATTCTCATACGTAAAGTGTGCAATCCCGCGGTCTCGAGTTCGATTCTAGACATATACGTATTAATATTTATCCACAACTCTAACATAAGATAAGGTGTGTTACCTCGAAACATCAATATGCATTTGGACAATTAACCTATTCTCACATCCCAAGCAACTCAACATAAAGTTTTTCGACTGTGATAGTTTTAGTGTTGTCTTGTCGGAATTGTCATTTAAATCTTAAGGTCTAGATTTGTTATTATCTTGCTACTTTGGCGAGTGCTTTGTTCAGTAAAATTGTGCAAGGTATGGAAGTTCAATTTGACATGACCGATAGACAGAAAGCTGTTTTTGAATGCCTACGATCGCCACATGCTCAAGACTTTCTTACGACTGTTCCTATTGATGGTCTAGGCCAACACATGTCACCTGTGGAGTATCGTACGATCCTTAAGTACCGCCTAATGATTCCTCTTTTTCTGGGTAATGAATCATGTCTGTTTTGTCGCAAAGCATGTTTGGACTAATTTGGTGAGCATGCCGTGCATTGTAGAGAGCTCCCCGACTTTAAGTACAGACATGATATGGTTCGTGATGTCCTTTTTGATATACTTAAGCGTGCTGGGGTCTCTGTAAAGAAAGAAGCACCCGTGAACTTCCTGACTGACCTCTGGGAGGGTAGATCAACACTTAGACCAGCGGATGTTTTGGTTTTTGGTTGGGCAGGTGGTAAGCATGCTTGTGTGGACCTAACAGGTGTTTCCCCTCTCGTGGGATTGAGGAGTGGAGGTTTTACTGCAAGGGAGGCTGCTCTTAAAGCTGCCTTATGCAAAGTGACCAAGCATGAGAAAGTGTGCATTGACAATCAGCACGAGTTTATACTTTTCGCGTTCGACACTTTTGGTTTTCTAGCACCTGATGCTGTAGTCTTCCTCAACAGAGTTCAGCGGGTCATGCACTCTAATGTGATGACTCCTAGATCCATGAATGTAGTTTTTCTTGTTACCCGTTTGCCTTCAATTGCTTTATATTAAACTAGTAATATTAATCATAATTGTTACTAGGCAAAGACGATATATGTATATGAAAGTTTCTTCACAAGAACTAATTCACACTTTTGAAGTTATAAGGATTGTAACAATAATTTAACCGAACCATGTTTAGTGTTGACAATTTTAGCATTTTATTTTGACTCGTAATTAAAAGTTGATTAAAGTAAAATGAAAAACAAACTAGTTGGGTCCAATAGAGCATGCTATATCGGCCCGGTCAGCGTAACCTAAAGCCCAGTTGTAAACCCTAGCTGTATCATCTATAAATAGAAACCCACATTCGTTTCATCTTCATCAGCGCCTCTTTCTTTCATTCTTCTTTTCACTAATCAATCTCTAATTTTTATTTTCATCTTTCAATTTTTCGTTTTTGTTAAAATATAAAAGGGCTATGACGATTTCAAGTGATAAGGTCTCGTTCGTCGTAACGGTGATTAACAACCACCTTGCCGACCACACTGTTATATCACCACCCATAAACTGAGTCCATCTTTTTTCTTTTCTTTTTTTTATGGCCGATGATTAAACTAAATTTATTGACAAGCATATGTCTGAATTACACCATGTTGTTAAATCTAATCTTCTCTATGAGGCCATCTTTTTATTGTTTTTATTTATTGATTTGTAAGCCTATGATGATTAGTATTATATTTGCGTAAGAATGATTAAATCATGATTACATTATTCTACTGCCTTCCTTCTGAGGCCTTTTTTATTTATTTATTTAGTTTTTGTATAGAAAATTAAGGGGTTCAAGTGATGACTATTTGCATAGTTCACATGATTTACTGTGATTAGAAATTATCTTTAGTCTTTCGCTCCTATCTGATGAACCCCTTTTTTTTTCATTTTATTTATTTCAAGATATTTTAATTTCTTTTAAACTATTTAAAAAAAAGTATTAATTGGGATAATGACGAATGTGATTTGGTCTCGTTCGTCGTAATGGTGACTAATAATCACCTTGCCGACCATTCTGTTATATCACCACCCATAAACTGAATCCCATTCTTTTTAAAAATATTTTTTTTTATTGTATAGTTTTTTAATGTTTTTGAGTTTTGGTTTAAAGTTTGTATTTTTTGGCAAGTGATTAAGAAAAACTTACAGAATGACAAGCATATGTCTGAATCAACCTTGTTGTAAATCTTATTAATGATGCCTTGCAACTATTTTGCTTTTAACAAAAAGATGTCTTTCTTCTTATGTAGCTAATAATGCTAGTTTGCATTTATCGGAAATCTTACGTTGGGTTGGAAGGAAAGTGGGAGTAAATAGTTTCTTCCCGGAAACACTTCACTTTCAAAATCACCCGAATCATACTATATTTACTCCCACTTTACTTCCTTTCTTCCTTTTTCTTTAATGATAAAACTCAAAAATACAATGTGAGAGTAAACATTTTCACATTTTTTTTTTTTTTTTAATAAAATAACTCGAGATCACAGTGTTAAGCTACATGTGAAGGGAAGAAATCTTGAATCTCCGAGAACTAGACGCTCTTTAATGGGAGTTGCCCCAATTTTAAGTGAGAATTTAAAAACTTGTCCATTTTTTCTATCTCATGTACACTTTAGTTTCTGTGCCCGAGCTTAGTTTTATTAGGACACTGGCAGTCATGATTCCAAAAACATCTATACCTCCGAAATTCATCAATAATATCATTCCATCTTATTTCACCTCATTCATACTTTTTCCATACCTCCCAACCCTATTTTAGTGTCAATCATGCTTTTTTCATACCTCTCAATTTTTTTTTAATTAATTAAATTAAACAATTTAATTAAAACATAAATATTTCATTAATAACTAAAAGAAAATTACATAATATTTAAAAAAAAACATAATTAAAAGAAAATTACATTATTTAAAAAAAAAAATGAAATAACTAATCATCGAGATATGTTAAGTTTTGAGCATCTACGTGGTCCGTAAGATCATATAGGAGTCGGTAATGTATTTGTTCGTCGATTAACTCCGGTAATACACTATCGTCATAAACTGGCGCGACTGGCGGATCCATTATATGAACCGGTGATATTGCCATCCCATCGTCTTTTAAAATCATATTGTGAAATATGATACACGTATAAACGATTTGTCGAATCTTTTCAACCGACATTGCTCGGAGAGGACGAGCAAGAATCATCCATTTATTTTTAAGACGACCAAAAGCTCACTCGATATCTTTTCTTGCAGACTCTTGTAGCCTTTTAAATCTCTTTTCATTCAATTCAACCGAATGCTTGTATGCTTTAACAAACGTTGACCATGTAGGATAGATTCCATCGGTAAGATAATAACCACGTTTGTAAAACCGTCCATTTACATGAAATAGTCATCAAATCTATCTGGAGGTTCACCCGTTGCGAGTTGCCTAATGGCCGATGTGCATTTTTGTAATGCCGTGAAACTTTTTTTTCCCCTCGCATCTAAGCCCTCTTGAAACCATTCGAAATTCGCTTCAACATCAGCAACAACTTTTAAAAACAAGCTTTTATTCATACGAAACCGTTCACGAAAACGTTCGTCGTTAAACTTTGGACGTTCAACGAAATAATCATTCATAAGGGTTCGTAAAGCTTGTTCACGAAAACGAGTTACATACTCCCGACTTTCGGTAGAGCTTGCCGTGTCGTCAATTGCATCGTACGCGGCTAATAAGGTTTCTAGGGTGCTACCGGATGACACTAGTTCGGACAATTCGCCGGGGGGACTCACTAATGATTCGGACGAAGAAGAAGACATTGTAAGAATATGTGAATTTTGTATATGTGAATTGGATTATTTGTGATAAAAATGTATGTGTTTGTTGAATATATATAGGGGGAATTTATTTTTTTTTTTTATTTTTTTTTGTTTGGCCCAATACACGCTCCATCCCCAACGTCTATTTCATTTAATTCTCAATGGTAACATTTTGCATAGGAATTCCCATGCTTCGGAGGCAAAAAATGCCGCTCAATGCATGCCGCTAGCCATGCCGGTGGGGTGGCGGCGGTGTTTGCCGCCGGCATGGCCTTGCCGGTGAGCCATGCCACCCCAACTGCCACCCTTCTTAGTAGAAAACGTGTGGAGATTAGTTTTTATTAGTAGAAAACGGAGTGGAGCTTAGTTTTTATTTTGACAGAAGTTTGGCGATTAGTGTATAAGCCCGAGCTTAAGTTCATTTCATTTAGCCTGACCTAATAATATAGGAGGTTGTAGCTTGAAGTAAAATTTTTAAGTTTGTTTGACATACAGTCTCGTTTGACGGCCTTGTTGAGTAGTTGACAATGACATAGACGCTTTGTAAATTTATGTTCACCTTGATCACTAAATAGATGTTCTGCCATTACTTTGATGAACTACAATTTTGTATTAGGCTCGTAACTCTTGAAAGTGGGTGGATGATGTTATTATATTTTCAAGTCCTTGGTTTAGAAAGATGTCTTTCCTAGTGCGAATGTAATTTTCGGATGATTCAAGTCAATATATTTTTAGTTGTCTTTACACAGGCGTGGGTTATCCTTAATTAAGGACTCTGAAGCATGGTATGTATGGATTGCCAACTTACTGCATATTGCTGTGTTGAGTTTTTTTTAAGTGTAGATAAAAATGATGGGTAAAGATGAGAATAAAAAGAAATATATACATGTTTGGTAGGGTGAAATGAGCTCAAGGAAATGGAAATGAATTCATTTCTTTTGTTTGGTAGCCAAAGAAATAAAAAAGTGGAGATTTGCAATTCATAGGGAGTTAAGTTTACATACAAATTCTAAGAATTCATTTCCCTTACATTTGGAGTGGAAATCAATTCCTAGCATTGTAGGATAATAATAATAATAATAATAATAATAATAATAATGAAATAATAATAAAATAATAAATAATAAAATAATAAAATAATAAAAATATAATAATAATAATAATAATAATAATAATAATAATATTAATATAATAATAATAATAAATAATAAATAAGAATAATATAATAATAAAATAATAAAATAATAATAATAATAATAATAATAATAATAATAATAAAATTAATAATAATAATAATAATAATAATAATAAATTTAATAATAATAATAATAATAATAATAATAATAATAATAATAATAATAATAATAATAATAATACTGATTTCTTGAGTAAATTCTCTGTTGCTACCAAATACTGGAATTATTATTCAATTTTCCTGGAATTCATTTCTGTGAATTACATTTCTGAGCTTCATTTCATTTATCTGAATTTCACCCTACCAAACGTGCGATAGTTATTTTTTATTTCTATGTTTTTTATTTGAAATGAAATGAAATTAAAATGAAGAATGTTTAGTGTTCTCGAGTTAGGAAGGAAAATAGAGACAAAAATTACCTTTATGTCCTTTTAAACATGATCATTCTGAGAGTCGAATATGAGTAAATTGTGAGGGTTATATTGGTCATTATATGTTCAACTAGTTTGGTTGTAGTTTTGTTTCCGTCCGAAATCACCCATATTTGGGCAGAAAATTTTTGAAGAAAAATACTGTATTAGGAATTTTTATTTCATTTCCCTTCCTTTTAAGAAAAACTCAAGAACACAATATACTTTTAGTTTCCTATAATTTTTTCTTTCCTTCTAAAAAGAATTCGGGAACGGAGCATAAGTGTTATGGCTAGCATTTACTAAGAACAATATTTGTTGGACAACCAAATAGGCAAAGGTTAACCGGACTTCCTATAGAAATATGTCGAGACCATCAAACATATGCATATAGTATTAACAAAGTAATCAAGTAAACATATGCAGTGCATAACCCTAGCCAAAAATCTATCACCAAGTCTGCCACTTCGCAATTCTCAGTAGGATAGTGTTCACCCGCCAAAATACTGTATTAGGAATTTTTATTTCATTTCCCTTCCTTTTTAAGAAAAACTCAAGAACACAATATACTTTTAGTTTCCTATCATTCTTTTCCTATCATTTTTTCTTTCCTTCTAAAAAGAACTCGAGAACGGAGCATAAGTGTTATGGCTAGCATTTACTAAGAAGAATATTTGTTGGACAACCAAATAGGCAAAGGTTAACCGGACTTCCTATAGAAATATGTCGAGACCATCAAACATATGCAGATAGTATTAACAAAGTAATCAAGTAAACATATGCAGTGCATAACCCTAGCCAAAAATCTATCACCAAGTCTGCCACTTCGCAATTCTCAGTAGGATAGTGTTCACCCGCACTTTAAAACAATTCAAACACTGTTTCTGTTTGAAAGAACAGGTCTGGATAGGGTTCACCCGCTGTTTCTTTCAGTTTCTCACATGCAAGTTTAGAATTTGACTATGTTTTTATCACTTTAGGGTTGATTTCTGCTGATATATGTTTGGGTTACTAACCATTTGTGTTGTACTGTTATGACCACATAGTTTGATCCAATTAGATCAGGTGTTCAGGAGACCCAATTTCATTGCTATTAAGCAGATATTTCCAAACTGCAATAATTTTCCAAACATAATGGTTTATTATTTGTTTCAAGAAACTTAAAATTTGGAGTCTATCAAGTTCTCTAACAGAGTTTCATTTTTTAACATGAAATGAAAGAAACCAAGGCAAAAAGCTTATTAGTATCAATAGAAACCCTTGATAAAATGTATAACATGTACATAACCTCATAGGTTAACATGGTGAACGAATTGTATATGTTTGCCTGTGAATCTTGGCATTCTTTATACAGAAATTACACAATTTTGATTACAAATCGAACTCTGAAACTGCACTGAATCTCAAAATTTTAATCTTTTTGCAACTTCAAGAGGCTTTTTGTATTTCATATCCACAAATTTCTCCACTGTAAATCTTAGAACACCAGCTTTAGAGTGTTCACGTGCCTATAAAATGCAACATGAACCTTAACCTGAACCTGCCTGTGAAACATTGACATGGCTTTTACTCCAAATCGACAAGTGTGAGCAATCAAAATGGACTTCCTTGCGGTGCTATTGTAACTTTCTGGTGAAAACTTTGATTTTTCAACAATGAATCTGCTTCTTGACTTTATAGTTGGTGATCCATTTCCTTCATTGATCACATTTTCGAGGGACTCGTCTTTCATCATGCCTGAATCATCTATTTCATTGGCAGTATAATCGTCACTACTTTCATTATAAGTTTCATCGCCATGCTCATCAACATGATCCACAATCTGCTTAGCTTCATTAGTAACACCAATGGCACGCCAGGCTTCTGCAACAAGCTCAATAGTGGTTTTTTGTGGAAAAATCCCTTTCTCTTCCATGACTTGCAGCAATTCTTCGGCTTTCCATGGTTGTCTTGCTTCACCATAACCCCAAATCAGAGTTTCAAATGTTTTTAAATTTGGTGAAATACCCATTTTGCCCATTTGATCGAATACCCTGATAGCATTATCCATCATTCCAGCACTGCACCATCCACTAATGATAGTAGTGAAAATGACAACATTCGGGCTCACTTTTGATTCCTTCATAACTTGCAAAAGTGCTTCCGCTTTCTCTGGCTCACCAGCTCGAACATATCCCTTGGCCAATATACTAAATGCATGAATGTCAGGTTCTACCCCGTTCTTGATCATGTCATTAAAGACATCTTGGCATTTGTCCATTAATCCTACTGAACTCCATGCATTCATTATGGTACTGAAGGTAATCACATCTGGTTTGACCCCAAATTCATCCATCAACTCTAGTGTCTGCAAAAGTCATACAAACTTTATCAGTTGTATCTTCTAGAACCCATTGTGGACCGTTTAAATTCAAGCATTCTTGAAAGGTCAAAGTATTTTACTTTTGATTTTTAGAGAAGCATATTTCTCAGCATTTGGTTCCGATACCATTTGCCAATCAAGTAGCATTTTAAAGAATGTGAATGAGATGTAAGCAAAAACTCACTGATAACAATTTTGATCAACTTATATTCAAATGGGTCGAACAAGTTGAAAGTTGCTCAAAGTTTATTTCTAATGCAAATAACCTCCAAAAAGTTTTCTCTAATGATTTAGATAATACGGAGTAATTGTTATAACGCTGTTACATGCAATCATAATGCACTTATTAATTACTTGCATCTTTTTTAAGAGATGGTCAACCCAACCGCCCTGCCCATTTCAATCCATATTAAGGATGACCCGCCTGACCCATTACTTGAGCTGTTCGACCCACCGGTTTTGTCACCTCTAACAAATTTATACATAAATACTTACCTCATCAACTCCATCCGAATCCGCAGCATCAAGAAACCCCTTGATAAGTGAATTGAAGACGACATCATTGGGGGGCACGCCAAGATTCTTCATACGGTAAACAAATCTCATAGCATCATCCATATAACCTTCTCTACAATACCCATTAACTATAATTCCACACGTTCGTTTATTTGGAGCCACTCTATTATTCTGCATCTCAATTATCATGTCTTCGGCTCTAAATGTATTTCCACTCAAAGCATATGCTTTTGCGATCGTGTTATAAGTCACAACATCAGGTTTTATACCAAAAGAAACCATCTTATCAACAACATTCCATGCTTCTATGATATTCTTCTGACTACACCAAGCTTGAGCAATTATATTAAAAGTTCTATCATTTGGCTTCACTTTTTCTTCTACCGTCATTATTTCCAATAACTTTAGACATTCTTCCGGCTTACCTATGATCCCGAGCCCTTTAATCAAAGTGTTTAAAGTGCTTGTTGTTGGCTTACATCCCATATCCTTCATTTTCTTGTACATTTTCATTGCTTCTTTCATGTTTCCAGATTCAGAAAAGGCATTGATCATGGCATTAAAGAAAATGGAATCAGGTTTCAAGCCATTGGATTCGATTTTTGAAAGGAGGGATGGAATGGAATTAAAACGCTTTTGTAGTGTTAAAGCGGCTAAGAGAGTTGTGTATGTGACAAGTGTCGGTGTGTGACCGTCTTCTATTAAATCTTTCATTATCGATTGGACTTCTTGAGGCTTTTTCTTCTCGATCAAGATCTTCATTAGTTTGGTTCTTGAACGAACTGTTTGACAACTATTGTTCTTGTTTTCGAGACAGATGTTGCAGCGGGAATGGGTTCTAGAACTTACTACAGCTGAAACTGTACTGAAATGGACTTTTTCGTGAACTTGTGTTTCCTGAAACACATGTAGATTATCAAAAAAAAGGCACAACTAGTTTTCAAGATAGAACAATATTCCGATAAATTGTTTGGTTTATAATCAACTACTAGTATAAAACTGGATTTAAGAAGTACCATGGTTGAAGATGCTTGAATCTTTGACTTGCTTGTAATTGGTCCATTTCGGTGTTTGTTGATGATGACAGAATGTAATTTCTCTCCGCCAAATTCTCCCATTTTTTACGCAAATTAATCTTAAACTTTTTCTGTACAGAACTTTTTCTACCAATTTGAATGTGTACAATTAGCAGCCGAAGTGTCCTAAGGCACAGCACTTGACTTTGACTATGTTCATGATCTTAGTAGATAAACATGATGTCTCATACATCCTAAAGTGAATCACAAAGAACGTAAGTAAATACGACAGCAAATCTAGCATACAAGATTACAATGGTCAACAAAAGCACATAAACTTATCTCGAACCACTTTGTTATCTATGATCAACTACATAATCCAATATCTTCAAACTTTAGATGATGGCATAGAAAAACATAAAATCTAATGGCTATTAGTCAAGACTTCAAAGGAGCTATGTGAGTTATATAATATTATCATACACATCACCAATCGAGCATAAATAATTACCAGATTGTTTTTACCAATTGTAACAAGAGCACAATCTCATACCTAATGGCCTAAAATCAAACTTTGCTGCATGTCATAATTTTTCTAAAAGATTAAGACTCTTTAGCTAATGCACCATGACTCAGTTTCTTAACTCTAAGGTCCATATTGTTCTTTATTTCCAAGACTCTTGGAAACTGAAGTCTAATCACTCAAAATAAACACAAATGGCTCATGGGTACTCACTAAAATCCTTCAAAAAGCAAATATATGACCAATCAAAGCACATAATACTGATCAAAATGTGTTTGAGACCAATGGTTAGAGAGAATACCTGTTTGACAGTTTGTGTGAAGCAGGATGTAAGGAAGAATGGGTGTGCAAAATGTATTTCTTTTTTTGCATGTAGGAAAAGCTTGTTGTTTAGTGACATTGTGCTGAAATCTTATCCACAAATATTATCAAGACAATCATAATAAGTTTTGAATTTTCTCTTTTTTATTTACTTGAGGTTGCAAGTTTTAGTGAAATGAACACATGGTAGGTATTGGTAGCTTTCTTTTCATATTTTCTGGAGCTTGTTTGGCCACGTATTGCTTATCAGTTATCACCCTTCAAAGATTGAAGACCCAAACTTTTTCATTACAAAAATGGTCCTTGAACTATTGGAAAAGTGTAATCTTATTCGACGGACTAAATATGGAAGCAAATCAATATTGTGTTATAATTGTAATTGTGAATTTGTGATTTAAACTTCATCCGGTCATTATAGTTACTAGATGAGTACACATGTATAGCAATGGCATTTTATAGCGGCAAATAGTTTTAGTGATATTTTTTTATGGATTATAAATGAAAAATAATAAAAGTTTGAGGATTTATGGATTAAACATATTGTTTTGAAACCCGGTTCGACTCGAACATAGCTAATTCATGCTGTCAATTCTGCAATAGCATGCACTTTCCTATTTTTGACTGACTTAAATTTGGAACCAGCTCATGAGGCTAATTTTCCATGAAAGTAGACTCTTTGGCTTTCCGAAAAGGTATGGCACACTCCCAACGGAGCTGCAATTGATCGGGTATGAATTTAGCTAGTTCCGGTTGTTGCACTTTTTTAAATATGACCTTGACGCACTAATTTACATTTTACACCAATTTAACTACTGAATTAGCCAAAAATTAAAGTATAACAAATGAGTATGTAGAAACTAAAAGGGGATTGAATAGTTTAACAATTTATATTTACGTTTTAAGACTTTTTGCAACCGTATTTGATGACGTATAGTATGGATAACAGGCCTACTGGGCCTGGACTATCTTAAATGAATTGGGCTCTGGCCCAACAAGTATAAATGGGCTCTGGTCCAACAACCAACAAAACTGGACTCCGGTCCAATCAGCAAAGACGGCCTCCGGCCCCATACGTACAACGGACTCCGACCCTATAAGTACAAGCAGGCTCCGGCCTAATAAGCCCAACAAGGCTGAAAGCTCATGTCACGAGCATGGCACGGTCCGGACAAAACAGGACACATATAAGCGGCACTCCCGAAGTACTCTCGCGGACTGGACCTCGGTCCATCCGCATCCACAAACATCGATTAAGCTCCGGACCCTTGCCCGACAAGGGTCCCACTTCGGCCACTACAACAATACGCGAAATATTATGAAACCTTAATATTTCCACTACCTATAAAAGGAAGCCTCAATTCACATTCTCGAGGTAATGACTTTCTCACTCATCACAACTCAGACATTTCTCTGACAAACATAAGTACTTACTCTCACGCCAGAGCTTAATCGTGGGGTCCGTCCCCATCGTAAGGCTAATGGTTTACTCTCATTTGTGCAGGATACTTCATCCTCTACTTGGATTAGTGCATAAGCCCGCAGCGGACGACCCGCACCCAATTAAACCCAATTCCATACCATCCACACTTTTTGCACTAACAAGTTGGCGCCATCCGTGGGACCAGTATATAACTGCGTTCTAAAAAATACTCACCACGAGCAAAAAACCTTGGCGACACCCTTCTCCTGATGTTAACCGCCTCGCGAAAGACAAAGGAAAGGGACAAAGAATCAAAAGGTCAAAACAAATCAGCATTGGGCATGACCCTCCGGGGGCCTGATAACGATCATGACCAATGGTCATCTACTGACCGGAGTGAGAAAGCTCATCCGCCGATAACGCTGCGAAAAAAGTCTAACGAGGCCCGAACTCGTGTAGGCATAAAAGCGACTAAGCCAAAAGACTCTAAAAAAAAGCTCTGCGCTTACACAATTGCATTGTGGCAAAGCTAACCATGGACGTCCCCAATGAATGATGCCTTACGGAGAGGACGTAGAACCGGGAAGTGACGCAGGAGTTCCAAAAAAATGGCCAAAAGCAGTCGCATGCAACAAAAACACAAAACCACACCAAAAACACCTAAGGATTCAAAACAGAGGCACCCCCATAAAAACAACGATGAACGAGTCACGCCCACAATCGCAAACCAAGGAAATCACCAAATTATTGACGAAATGTCATGTGATCCTAATAATATTCTACCAGCTCATGACAATTCCAATGGGGCATTTAAAGCCAAAAACCAAAAACCGGGAAGGACCCCTGACTCCGGTCATGTTCTTAAATGGCTACTAATAAAACTTAGTCGTTCTTAATGACGACTAATAACACCAATCCACAACACTCTCCTCACCCCATTCATCCAAGTTCCGCTGAACTTCATTCTTCGTCACATCTTTTAAGCATTGCGAGCTCCGCCGCACCACAGACGTACGGAGAATAAGCTCTAACTCCTCCCAATCGCATGCACACCTGCCAACTCAATCGCCCAAAAAACGAACGAAGGGGTCGAGCACCGCGGACATATGACAGGTATGCTCAAAACACGCATCCAAATGTATAATTAGGATCGTGTGATCAGCAATGACCTGGCTCTGGGCCGAGGCCTCCGCCTCGTACCCGTCCATTGGCGGCAGAACACGGGCAACGATGTGTAGGGATGACCAGCTCAAGGGGCTAGGAGGTATCACAAGGAACCAAGGAAATAGGGGATGGAAGGTGAATGTATGTGCGCTCATCCAGGGTGAGGTAGAGATGCTTTAAATGGACGTACCGTCAAGAGAGCGGACATCCAAGCATCAAGAGGCTACACCCCGCGGTGGCCGAGGAGGGAGTCAAAGTACTTCCGATCCTACGTTGCAGCCAAGCGCACAAGCTAAACAATAAATAAGGACACCATGCAGAAACACAGCGGGCCGCGCCCAAAAGCATGGTCTAAATTTGCCAATTACAACGACGGACGGTCTGTAGCTACTCAGCATGCTTACCTAAGGGATAGATACCAAGGGAAGCAGCACAAGATCAGTCGGAGAGGAATGCCACGAATCAGTTTCCGGGCCGCGCATGTACTCAGGAAAATATGGAAGCACAACATAAACTCCATTACTAAGTCTAAACGCCTACGCGGAAGCAAAAAGTGCAAGCCAAAGGCGAAAAGAAAAAGACGGACATCCGTATCCACAAATATGAAACATCCGTGTTAAATCATAAAATCGTGACAGGCCACTCCGGTGGATCCCGTCCTAAGACGTTTGTAAAGACATAACTTATTACTTGTATTTCTATAAAAATTTTAATAAAATACAATGTGAAGCCTAGCTACCTTCACTGGTTTACACTTAGAAAATTTTTAGCATTTGTTTTACAAACGCACACACATGTGAGTAAGACACGCACACAAAGGGCACGTCCCGAAAAAAGTTATTCTGTATAACTAAAAGGGTGCGGAACCTCATAACTTAACCGTAGGTACGTAAGAGGGATTGCAAACCCAGTACCGGGAGGATAACCCACAAATTTCCAATTAAGACTAAAAATAAATTACGTATCCATACTTATTTTAAAACTAGCAAAGCACAAACGATCAAGTGCAAACAAAGACGCATAAAGTTAGACGTAACTTCAGCGCAACTAACACACACATTCGTAAAAGCTATACATGCACGACATAAGCTAGAATGTTACATAAAACACATGCGCAAAAAAAAATCATGTATAAAAATCATATTTATTAAATCAACCATCCCGATACAAAAAGCTGCTCAAAGGTCACATGCGACCATGGCAAAGATAAAGGGAGAAATCACTCCGCATAATCATGCTCCGGAGTAGTACTAGGCTCCTCCCCGTTAGGCTGCAAAGCGGGAACAATAGTTAAAAACCCCCCGTCTTCCTTAACATCCGAAACATCTAAGTCATCTGTAGAAAAAGATTCAGAAACTAGGAGTGGAGCGGAAGACGTTGATGGTACACTAGTACTCATAAGAGCTAGTTCACACGAAAGAACGGTTTCCGAATAAAATAAAGACCGTGGGGAAAAGGGACTGGACATAAGAGCAAACATATCTGCCAAGGCAAACTGGCCCATGGCAACATTCTCTTAAATCTTCCTAGCCTTTTGAAGAGAGGCACTTAAGGACAAGGACAAAGGAGCTTCACCCACAACTAAGCCGCAGTTAAGCTTAGGAACGGACAATTGCTCAAAATTAGGCTGCAGGTCGGCTAAACCAAGGACTTCCGCAATCTCGGTATCCAGCTGAAAGAAAGGCATAACATCTTCAAAGTAAGAATCCTTATGCATAGACAACTCCGACAACAAAGAGAAGTTAAGACCACGGAAAGCCTTCAAATGAAAATCAAAATCAGCGCCAGCGGAAGGGTCATTGGCATCTATGTCCGCAAGTTGTCTACCCTCTCCAGCATGCTTAAAACCAGCCACCAAACCGTCTTGCATCCCTTTTCTAACGGCGCAACTCAACAACTTCTGAAGTGATGAGTGATACTCCGTAGAACTCAAACACTTAGCAAGGAATAACCTCATACCATTGCCAAGCAACCACCTAGGGCTTGCAACAACAGTATGGAAGCGAGGGTAAAAAACCTCATGAACATTAACAACCGTCTCCACGAGACGCGACTCCAATTGAACCAGTTTGTCAGTAAGAACCTTCACCTGGGCATCCTAATACCCCTTGAAAAGAACATCCAAATTATCAAGGGTATCCTGAAGCGAACGAGCCTGTAACCAAAAAAAAAAAAAAAAAAAAAAAAAAAAAATACCCGATGTGAAGATCACTTGAGCTGACGCTTTAACTCCTCAAATTCAGGAACTAAACAAGCCGGATCACGGACATTACCCTCATAGGAGGAAGGAAAATCTGTGGATCGCTGAGGAGGTGCGCCACGCTCGGCAACCTAACCAATAGAAGAGGAGTGCAACACAGCTAACTCAGCCTTGAGCAGATCAAGCTCACTCCTCAACTTCAAATTCTCTTCTGCCAAAGCAGAAGTGCCAGCTTCAGGAAAATGAGTGGCGGACTTCAAAGAAGAAACCTCCATACTCATACGAGACACTTGCGTCTTTAAAGTCTTAATCTCTGCATCCTTCTCTTCAAATTGCCCGGCTAAACGGAGATAACGGGATATATATTTCCGCTTCAAAGCAATGTTCCTTTCAGCACGCGCCCGTGACTCAGCACAAAAAGAGGTCTGGCGTGCAGTCAAATAATTGAACTCATCAAAGAAATCCTTGTCATCCATCTCACGGATTTCAAAGAAAACCTAGGCGGAGCAAAACCGTCGACCATCTCGCGGTAATCCGCAGCGGTCTCCAACCGAGAACCGCAAGGCACATTCCATTCCGGAATATAAACCTCCCCGAAAATGTTGCGGTCAACATCTGCAGCAGAACGAACACGACCAAAGAGAGGTTCACCTTTGGAAACATTCTCCTCATCACCACCATCTAATTTAGAAACACCAACGGACAGGGAAGTGGGCAGAAGAAGAGATGACCGGGTAGCAACCTTCTTCTTTTTCCTCTTTAACAAAGGACGGGCGGAAGACTCTACGACCTTAGTAGCAATCGACGTCGAAGGAACAGAAGACCTGGCAAAAGCATCAACATCAATACCAAAAATACCCGAAAAAGACGAAGAGTCAGAAGAAACAACAAACCTCTCCGCAGGATGCACGGTATGAAGGAGAGAGTCAATCGAATCATCAGGATGGGCACCAACATCTTGTTCTGAAACAAAAGATTCCGAAGGCACAGGGAATGATGACCTAAGAAAACGAAGTGAAACTTGAAAATAAGAAGACATCATACTTTTAATAGCGGCCCTAGACTTACCAGAAGTAGTCGGACAATTCAAAAAACCATGATCGGCCCTTAGCCTCTTAGGGGGCAGAATTGTGGCACCAGGCTTCACCAACCGCTTCCGCTTCTTGGAAACAACAAGACGCCGTCCAGCATGACCATAATTTTGGTCACCATGACTAGCTTCATAAGCAAAACTTGGCCCTGCGCCATCAACTCCGCCATCATGGGCCTCCGACCCATCTTCCGCATGATCATGAGGAGGTAGAGAAAGCGAAACAACGCGATCACGAGTTACATCAAGAAGCTTCGGCTCACCCTATGCTAACTGCCTCGCTTCAACACCTACCTCGCGCACTAATATCTGAAAAACAGAGAAATAATAAAAATGGGGAAAGAAGAAAGCGAGAAATGATGACAGTAAAAGTATAGCACACAAACCTCTTCCATGAAGACGGAATATTGGGCACTCGTCCTCCCTAAACGGATAAGCACAGCTCAAACCAACCCAATAAACGAAACCTTCCGGATATCTATAGAATGAGGCAGGGCCCTCAGTAATAATCCTATATTCTTCCGCGCTATACTCATGAGGATTAGGACCATGATCCGCCTCAGCACCATCAACTGAGCACCAAGGAAACAAATAGGGCAAGCAAAAGCGTCAACCCAGAAAAAGCGGTCCCTCCAACCTTTCACAGAATCCAAAACCTTGTCATAACAGGTGTCAGTATTAGAGCGCTTACCAAATGACGCCCACCCGTTCTTTATAGACTTAACATAAAGACGACGGAACAGACCAACCGACGAGCAAAGTTATGAGCACGGCAAACAACTTCAAAGTGAGAAATCTTACAGGCACCAAAAAGGGAAAGCTGAGTGATTCGCCTCAAACAGTCAGATAATTATTGGTCAACCACTTGTGAATGGTCAAGTATAATAGTCAAACAGCTGAGGCAAATGCTTCCATGAAATACAGTGTTTTCCCGGGTCGTAATGTCCCAACGAGGTTGTGATGGTATTAAAAACGAATTTGTGATCGAGTGAATATGAACAGGAAAGGTTATAAGTGTGTGTGTGTGTTTAAACTAGGGTTTTATAACTAAAAAATAACTTAGGTAAACTATATTAACGATTACGTGAAAGCTAGATAATTAAAAACGTTTAATAACTAAAAACGCGTACGTTTAATTTAATTCTACGTAAACGTACGAAACAAAAACAAATTTAACTAAAGTATTAATTTGCAAACCTTAGGGGCTTAAATGCAAATTAAATAAACTTAAAATATTTATTTTATAATTACTAATTATTTAATTAATTATTATTATTTAATAACTATTTATAATTATTTAATAATTAACTAATAAATAAGAAAAATGTATAATAAGTCTAGAAATATAAAATTAAAATTTCTAAAAGTCTAAAATATTATAAAACTTATTTTAAAAATAAAATTATATTTTTCACACTATTATTCTAATTATTATTAATTATTAACTATTTAATTATTAATTAACTAATTATATGATTTAAATTATTAAAAATACTAAAAACACTTAGATAATTAAGAAGATTTTTATAAATCTAATTAACCATCACAGGAATCCTAAAAAATTATAAAAACTTTATTTTATATATTTTTAAATTAGTTTACTATTTATTATTCTATTTATTATTTAATTACTATTTAAACTATTTAAATTATAAAAACTATTAAATGAACAGTATAAATCACAAGAAAATTTCTAAAATTATCTTATGACTTATAGAAGCTAGGAAAAATATAAAATATAGGTGTTACTATATAAAAACTAATTATGCTAATTAAAACTTATTTATTGATTAATTACTAATAAAACTATTTTTTATTCTAATTAATACTAAAAGACAAAATTAAAATCTAAGAAAATTTTTATAATGACTTTAACTTATAAGGAAATTAATAAAAATATAAAAACACAAATTACTTAATAAAAATCTAAAAATGAAAATTAAAATTAAATTGAATTAAATAGAAACTATCACTTACTATTATATTGTTTTTTTTCTTGAATTTTCTTTTACCAAACTATATTATACATAAAAATAGATAACTTTTGTGAAAACAATAATTTTATAACTTAAAAATAAACTAGATAAAAGCTATCAACCCTAACAGTTGACTTTGTTTGACCATACAAGCTAATAAGCTCAATTGAGCTGGTGTGGGACCCACTATAGTAAAACTTGGTTCCAATAAGTTTATTGAACAAGTATAAGCCAGAATAAGCAAAAGGGGACCACTGAGTAAGCCAATAAGCCACAATAAGCACTTGCTTATTGTGGACTGAGACAGATTTAGGGGACAAGGTTTTGTGCTTAATCTAGGTGGGGTCCACAAGGTTATAGGTCAAACAAAAGGTCAAACCTTGCTCCCTGGTAGGAGGGTGGTTGGGAGAAACTATTTAGAGGTTGTGGGGCCCACTGTGGTGGTCACAAAACCACCACCAAGTTGGTGGTGTAAGATGACTGATCTGTGCACAGGGGAGCTTGTTGCCCTGCAGCTGTGTTTAGGGGTGAGTGGGGCCCACCCTAAAATTCACAAAAATATAACAAGGTGTGGAAAATAAAGTTGAGCTGATATACTATTACTAAAATAAATTTCAGATTCTAAAACCTATTACAAAAATCTACAAAATTCCTTGAAGTTTTGATAAAATCTGAGAAGTGCAAGTTTTGACTTTTGATAGAACTTGCTAGTTTGACTTATGTGAAATTCTATGGATCACTACAGATTGTATAAGTTATATTAAGCTAATGTAAGATTAGAATAAGCTATATGAGTAACTTATAAGCTATTGTGATTGATTTTAGAACCTAAATCCCTCACAGTTAACTGTGATGGGATTTATTCTATGATTTTGACTTTTGCCTTATGTAATACCTAAAGAGATGGTTGGACTGAGCTTGTATGTACCTAAGTTACTATAATGAATCACAAATTCACACTCAAACTCAGTTGAGCTCACTGAGCAACCTTGAGCCAAACACCCCTATTAAACCTGATGTGAAGATTTTGTGAAGCAAATGGTGAGTTTAAGCCACCACTCAGTTTCAAAACACTAAATTATGATATTAGAAGATCAAATGAACATGAATCAGTCACAACACAAGTAGATACCTCAGATTTGTCAAAAATGAGATTTACACAGTGATATTTTTGGTTT
Organism: Artemisia argyi; assembly: GCA_030686995.1. Classification (NCBI taxonomy): domain Eukaryota; kingdom Viridiplantae; phylum Streptophyta; class Magnoliopsida; order Asterales; family Asteraceae; genus Artemisia; species Artemisia argyi. The sequence continues at coordinate 99,689,677 of CM060678.1, forward strand.
TAGTACAAATGATTTCCAATGAACACAATAATGATTTTAATTAATATTATAACTAATAAACAATATAGAAACCTAAAATTACTGAAGTCTAAACTAATTAAGTACTCAATCAGTAAAATAGTAAAAATGGGTATAAAAGCTTACAAATGGAATTGGACTGAGATGATGAAACCAAGACCAAGATCACAACCAAGTATCCCCCATAGGATTCTAAACCATAATCCAATCATAATTGACCTGCTCCATCTTCTTCCTTCTTCTTCTTTTGATTTTTTTATTTTTCACTATTTAATTCTATTTTTTTTAGTATTTTTGTTTTATGAACTAAACAGAAAACTGAGGTGTATAAAAGCTTAAATAAGCTTTGTCAAGGCTTAATTTAACTTTATAAACCCAAAATGATAACTAGAAACAACAGTAAAGCTTTTGTGATTTTTGAAATAAAGAAAAATGAACACCAACTGAGAATCAACTTGAAACTTAAAATTACTTTGAATTAAAGATTGCAATACATGAATTTAACTGAGAACAAGCTATTTTAATTGAAATTACAACTAAATTAGTGAATTACAATACCTACGACCTAATTAAACTAAACCTAATCTAATACTTGAACTCTTCTGCCTTCTTTCCCTTTTGTAGCCATTTACTGAGTATGTGGGACCCACTGGGGTATTTCCCACCATATTGTAGCCATTGATATGGTCCCAATCATCCTAGCCGTTTAAATCTTTTCTTGGCGCCAAAGTCTCAATTGGCCACTGTAGATAACGTGGAGAGGTATTTGGGGGTTTGGAGGCATGTGTGAGGTGGAGGGACATGTGGGGGAGCAATTCAGTGGGTAGAATGGTGGTATTGGTGGTCTGTGAGGTGAGGGTGGTATTGGAGGGGATGGTGAATAGTGGGGAGTGGTTTTGGCGGTTTGTTGACCGTTTGACCCAGTGGACTGGGCTGGAGGGTTGGGCCAGGGAAATAGGATAGTGGGTGGTGGGCTTGGTAATGGTTGTTGGGTTTGTTTGTTTGTTTTATTTTTGGTCCGGTTTGGTTTTTTTAAGGTAATAACTCACAAGGACCAAAAATGTAACATGCTGGAAGTTGAGGGGCTGTTTGTGGCATATTTCCAAATTAATCACAAGGGTCATATTTGCCAATAATGAATAACCCAAGGACTAAAATTACATAATTTTCCATTTTTAAATATTTAAAGGACCATTTATGTAATTTCCGGATTTTTGAGGGACTAAATATGTAATTTCCCAAAATATTATCAAAAGGTCCAGTTTTGTAAAAGTTGAATAGTATAGGGACCTTAAATGATAATTTTTCATTTATTGCAATTTAAAACACCCCGGGGACCATTTCTGCCAAACTTTTCACCAAAGGACCATTCCTGCAAAAGATTATTAGTACAAGGACCAAAATTGAATTTCTCAAAGTTTTTACATCCCAGGGACCATTTCTGTCAATTTCCAAAGTATAGGGACTAAACTTGTAATTTTATGAAACTTTGCACCAAAGGACTAAATGTGTAACTTTATGATTAAAAAGGACCTTTGATGACTTTTTCATGTTTTTAGAATAACCAGGGACTAGTTTTGCCAATTTATGAAACTTGAGGGACTGAAACTGCCAATTATGCAAACTTTGTACGTTTTTCATTTGTTTTTGCATATTTTGCATTTGAAACATATAAAACACACCTTTAAGATATTTTAAGTATTTTGATACATATTTGAGTGTTTTTGTATGCTTTGGCAGCTCAGATTAGTATAAAATGATGAGTATTTAGACACTCATCAATCCCCCACACTAAACTATTGCAAGTCCCTAGCAATCTTTTGAGAAAAACTTAATGGATTTGAAAAACTCTTTACCAAAAGCCATCACTTCTGGAGTAGCCAGGTGTAAGAACTGTGGTACACCTGATAACCGTGTGATTTTGAGCAAATCACCAGCTGTCAACGGATTTGATTAGTCTTTACCAAAAGCCGTTTGCTTCTGGACTAGCCAACTCTTGATGGAATAGTCAACATCTTGGTGAGCTGATTACCAATTATGGATTTTCCACTGCCTTTACCACAAGCCATAATCTTGCGGGCTAGCCAACTCATTTGCTTTATGGGATATGGGGAGTTGAGGAACCATACAATTTTTGGCAAATTGCAAGCCATAAACGGGTTTGAGTTATCTTTACCAAGAACCGTTTGCTCCTGGATTAGCCAATCCTGTTGTGGGTTAGACATGGAGGATTGATACCATTTATTGCGTTCTAAGTGTGAAAAAATTTTAAAATTTGGGCTAAAATGGGGGTTCTTGATGGAACATGTGTTTAAATTCGTTAGAATAACGAATCTCCCCCCACACTTAGAACTGAATATTGTCCTCAATATTCAAAGTACCGGGTGTTAAACCAACACTTAGAACGTAAGAAGAAAATATTCCTTAGCCTTTATTTAAAATGTATATACATACAATTATTTTTTAGATAAAACTTCTTAAATAGAAGCTATCACTATATTTACATTTTATTTTATTTTATTTATTTATTTATTTATTTTTATTTATTTTTTATTTTTTATTTTTTTTTATTTTTTTTAAGATATATATATATATATATATATATATATATATATATATATATATATATATATATATATATATATATATATATATATATATATATATATATATATATATATACAACATGTGGGGCATCTCCCCCACACTTAGGGTGAAACATGGGTGAAAACCTATGTACATGCTACTGTTTTTGATTACCGAGTCGCTAACTTGACTCGACCCCGAATTCATTTGTCCATGGGGAAGTAAGTGGAAGAGACAATCTACATCGGACTTTCATTCAAAATGTTTGGATAAACATTTGAAGCACGTGAAAGTTCCACACCGATGAGATATACAGAGAGACCCTAGCTCATAATTTATAAATGAGAATGCCGGGGTCAAAGATAATGTCCTCACTCTCGAAAGAGTGAAGAACAGGAGAAGCCACGGCATATATGAAGAAAAGAAAGAAAGTTATGATGAAAACCATAACTAACTCCTCATCATCAATAGGAGAATTCATTGTTTCATGAATCTCCTCTTTTAAGCTCGTTTGATCAAGACATATTATGGGTATGTCTAGATCAAACTAAAATTTATCATACTCCGGAGGAGATATGATATGAGTGAGTTCACCGGAGAACTCCTCAAAGGTGAATGATTCGTATTCGGGATTGATTTGAGTGAATTCACTTGGGAACTCCTCAATAGTAAATGATTCATAAACGGAAAGAGAATTATAAGAATGAGAAGTGGTGATACCACTTATCTTCTCTTCCGTTTGATCAAAATGGAACGTTTGCAATTCCGGAATAGAATTATTGATCAAAATCTCACTATCCTTGACGGGGATAGGAGATGAAATAGGCTTTTCATTAAAAGCCTCGATTCTAGAAATGAGAAGATTAGCATTTAATAATGTAAGACGAAAAGCTTCGTCTTGGATTATTTCTTCCTCATTCTCTTCTTCTGAGTTGACAAGCTCAGAAGGTAATTCCCCCACATAACTTATGTCTCCACAAGATAAAGAATAGTTCTCATCAGAATCAGAGAACATCTCAATATGATCATTTGGAAAGACAAGAGGGGGAGGGATATCACACACATGATCAAGAATTCCCTGTGACTCTCTTGGGATTGGGACAAGGTTCTCAACACTAGACTTTATGAATTCATCAGATTCCTTTGCAGGAATTGTGTCAAGATGCTCATCCCCCATGCTCAGAGAGTGAGTGGGAACCTCGGGTGTGATAACATCATACAGAGGGAACTGAGAAGGACTAGCAGTTATGGAGTCTACAAGTTCCATTATTTCTACTGCTGGTGATTCAGTTATATTCTTTTCTCCCTGTATATGCATGGAAGGAGTCTCAACTGATGAACATGATGAGGTATCATCACTTTCATCATCTTCATAGAGAAGAGCAGCATTTTGAAATTTGGTACGTGTTATAGCTGCATGTTCTAAGACTAGTAATTCTTCCATGCTTCTTTCGTCTCTAGCAGCATGTTTTTCAACAAGTAATTCCGCGATAGATTTATCACGAGAATATGGAATGAGTGGAGACTGTGGGGGTGTGGATGTGTCAAAACCAGAAGGTTGACATTGATCATCATTATGAGGACCCCCACAATATACGCAAGAAGAACTTGGTGCATTGTGAGACGATATATTAGCCAACTCCTCCTTAAGATCTTTGAGTTTCTCAAGAACCTCTATATAAGGGTCTTGCTGGATGTGAGGAGTTGCTTGAATTATTTGGCACTGTGGAGGTGGGTCTTGAAACGAATAGCCGTAATTGTTACAAGGAAATGGATTCCTTGTTTGACAATCAGAACTAAAGTGTGGACCTCCACAGTACTCACAACAGTTGAACTGATGTGGCTGTGAGTCATAATTGTTATTAGGAACCTGCTCATAGACAAGCATGTCTCCTGATTGACAATCAGAACTGTAGTGTGTACCACCACAATACTCGCAACAGTTAAACTGCTGAGTCTTGCTTGGTGTATTTTGATACGAAGCATCATTGAGATTTGGATAATATGATTCTTGCTCGTATGAATGTGATGGGTAGTTGGAAAAATTTGAGGACTCGTTGAATGAGCTTTGATTAGGATCATAAGCAAATGAATTACTCGATCCACAAAACAAACAACTCCCGTCTCGAATATCATTACCACATTGTTCACATGTACACCAACGACATGGAAAACCGAAAAGCGGCTCACCACAACCGACACAAAGAACAAAATCTGGAGGTGGGACAAGTGGTGTGCTCTTAGAGCTAGGAATTTCCACCACTTCCGTTATGGTCTCGGGTTTTTGTTTTTGATAAACGTGAAGATTGGGTAAGTCGTTCTTTTCAGTAATTGCCCTAAGCTCTGTACGTTTGCTTGACAAACTTTTAACCGTAAACCGTGAAAGATCAGGATTGATTCTTGAAGGTTTAGGAGCATTTGTGAGCTCAGGTTTTTGGACAACCGTGGTTTGGACGTATTTAGTACCTCCATCGTCAGAGGAAAGTACAAGGTCCTTTGTCACCTCGGTTTCATGATCTCTTTCCCTCACCGGAGAGGGAATAGGAATCGAAGGTCCATCATAATCAATATAACATCTCGACATTTTTGACAAGGCCATAAGTCTTTCAACTTCGCTTTTACAGGCCCTTTGTTTAAAGAAATCGTCATCGAGAGATGCCATTGGAATTAATTATGGGACAAGTGGAAGAAAGTAGAATCAAAGGGTTTAGGGGATGAGAAATGAAGAATCAAATAGACAGGGGTGTAAAGGTGAATATTTTTGGGTTTTGTTTTATAGAAATATGGATAAAAGATGGTAAATATACAATGGATGTATATCCAAACTCACTAATACGCAAAATCGTTTAAAATAATGCGCACAACCTCCCCGGCAGCGGCGTCAAATTTTGATTCGCCTCAAACAGTCAGATAATTATTGGTCAACCACTTGTGAATGGTCAAGTATAATAGTCAAACAGCTGAGGCAAATGCTTCCGTGAAATACAGTGTTTTCCCGGGTCGTAATGTCCCAACGAGGTTGTGATGGTATTAAAAACGAATTTGTGATCGAGTGAATATGAACAGGAAAGGTTATATGTGTGTGTGTTTAAACTAGGGTTTTATAACTAAAAAATAACTTAGGTAAACTATATTAACGATTACGTGAAAGCTAGATAATTAAAAACGTTTAATAACTAAAAACGCGTACGTTTAATTTAATTCTACGTAAACGTACGAAACAAAAACAAATTTAACTAAAGTATTAATTTGCAAACCTTAGGGGATTAAATGCAAATTAAATAAACTTAAAATATTTATTTTATAATTACTAATTATTTAATTAATTATTATTATTTAATAACTATTTATAATTATTTAATAATTAACTAATAAATAAGAAAAATGTATAACAAGTCTAGAAATATAAAATTAAAATTTCTAAAAGTCTAAAATATTATAAAACTTATTTTAAAAATAAAATTATATTTTTCACACTATTATTCTAATTATTATTAATTATTAACTATTTAATTATTAATTAACTAATTATATGATTTAAATTATTAAAAATACTAAAAACACTTAGATAATTAAGAAGATTTTTATAAATCTAATTAACCATCACAGGAATCCTAAAAAATTATAAAAACTTTATTTTATGTATTTTTAAATTAGTTTACTATTTATTATTCTATTTATTATTTAATTACTATTTAAACTATTTAAATTATAAAAACTATTAAATGAACAGTATAAATCACAAGAAAATTTCTAAAATTATCTTATGACTTATAGAAGCTAGGAAAAATATAAAATATAGGTGTTACTATATAAAAACTAATTATGCTAATTAAAACTTATTTATTGATTAATTACTAATAAAACTATTTTTTATTCTAATTAATACTAAAAGACAAAATTAAAATCTAAGAAAATTATTATAATGACTTTAACTTATAAGGAAATTAATAAAAATATAAAAACACAAATTACTTAATAAAAATCTAAAAATGAAAATTAAAATTAAATTGAATTAAATAGAAACTATCACTTACTATTATATTGTTTTTTTTCTTGAATTTTCTTTTACCAAACTATATTATACATAAAAATAGATAACTTTTGTGAAAACAATAATTTTATAACTTAAAAATAAGCTAGATAAAAGCTATCAACCCTAACAGTTGACTTTGTTTGACCATACAAGCTAATAAGCTCAATTGAGCTGGTGTGGGACCCACTATAGTAAAACTTGGTTCCAATAAGTTTATTGAACAAGTATAAGCCAGAATAAGCAAAAGGGGACCACTGAGTAAGCCAATAAGCCACAATAAGCACTTGCTTATTGTGGACTGAGACAGATTTAGGGGACAAGGTTTTGTGCTTAATCTAGGTGGGGTCCACAAGGTTATAGGTCAAACAAAAGGTCAAACCTTGCTCCCTGGTAGGAGGGGGGTTGGGAGAAACTATTTAGAGGTTGTGGGGCCCACTGTGGTGGTCACAAAACCACCACCAAGTTGGTGGTGTAAGATGACTGATCTGTGCACAGGGGAGCTTGTTGCCCTGCAGCTGTGTTTAGGGGTGAGTGGGGCCCACCCTAAAATTCACAAAAATATAACAAGGTGTGGAAAATAAAGTTGAGCTGATATACTATTACTAAAATAAATTTCAGATTCTAAAACCTATTACAAAAATCTACAAAATTCCTTGAAGTTTTGATAAAATCTGAGAAGTGCAAGTTTTGACTTTTGATAGAACTTGCTAGTTTGACTTATGTGAAATTCTATGGATCACTACAGATTGTATAAGTTATATTAAGCTAATGTAAGACTAGAATAAGCTATATGAGTAACTTATAAGCTATTGTGATTGATTTTAGAACCTAAATCCCTCACAGTTAACTGTGAGGGGATTTATTCTATGATTTTGACTTTTGCCTTATGTAATACCTAAAGAGATGGTTGGACTGAGCTTGTATGTACCTAAGTTACTATAATGAATCACAAATTCACACTCAAACTCAGTTGAGCTCACTGAGCAACCTTGAGCCAAACACCCCTATTAAACCTGATGTGAAGATTTTGTGAAGCAAATGGTGAGTTTAAGCCACCACTCAGTTTCAAAACACTAAATTATGATATTAGAAGATCAAATGAACATGAATCAGTCACAACACAAGTAGATACCTCAGATTTGTCAAAAATGAGATTTACACAGTGATATTTTTGGTTTTAGTACAAATGATTTCCAATGAACACAATAATGATTTTAATTAATATTATAACTAATAAACAATATAGAAACCTAAAATTACTGAAGTCTAAACTAATTAAGTACTCAATCAGTAAAATAGTAAAAATGGGTATAAAAGCTTACAAATGGAATTGGACTGAGATGATGAAACCAAGACCAAGATCACAACCTAGTATCCCCCATAGGATTCTAAACCATAATCCAATCAGAATTGACCTGCTCCATCTTCTTCCTTCTTCTTCTTTTGATTTTTTTATTTTTCACTATTTAATTCTATTTTTTTTAGTATTTTTGTTTTATGAACTAAACAGAAAACTGAGGTGTATAAAAGCTTAAATAAGCTTTGTCAAGGCTTAATTTAACTTTATAAACCCAAAATGATAACTAGAAACAACAGTAAAGCTTTTGTGATTTTTGAAATAAAGAAAAATGAACACCAACTGAGAATCAACTTGAAACTTAAAATTACTTTGAATTAAAGATTGCAATACATGAATTTAACTGAGAACAAGCTATTTTAATTGAAATTACAACTAAATTAGTGAATTACAATACCTACGACCTAATTAAACTAAACCTAATCTAATACTTGAACTCTTCTGCCTTCTTTCCCTTTTGTAGCCATTTACTGAGTATGTGGGACCTACTGGGGTATTTCCCACCATTTTGTAGCCATTGATATGGTCCCAATCATCCTAGCCGTTTAAATCTTTTCTTGGCGCCAAAGTCTCAATTGGCCACTGTAGATAACGTGGAGAGGTATTTGGGGGTTTGGAGGCATGTGTGAGGTGGAGGGACATGTGGGGGAGCAATTCAGTGGGTAGAATGGTGGTATTGGTGGTCTGTGAGGTGAGGGTGGTATTGGAGGGGATGGTGAATAGTGGGGAGTGGTTTTGGCGGTTTGTTGACCGTTTGACCCGGTGGACTGGGCTGGAGGGTTGGGCCAGGGAAATAGGATAGTGGGTGGTGGGCTTGGTAATGGTTGTTGGGTTTGTTTGTTTGTTTTATTTTTGGTCCGGTTTGGTTTTTTTAAGGTAATAACTCACAAGGACAAAAAATGTAACATGCTGGAAGTTGAGGGGCTGTTTGTGGCATATTTCCAAATTAATCACAAGGGTCATATTTGCCAATAATGAATAACCCAAGGACTAAAATTACATAATTTTCCATTTTTAAATATTTAAAGGACCATTTATGTAATTTCCGGATTTTTGAGGGACTAAATATGTAATTTCCCAAAATATTATCAAAAGGTCCAGTTTTGTAAAAGTTGAATAGTATAGGGACCTTAAATGATAATTTTTCATTTATTGCAATTTAAAACACCCCGGGGACCATTTCTGCCAAACTTTTCACCAAAGGACCATTCCTGCAAAAGATTATTAGTACAAGGACCAAAATTGAATTTCTCAAAGTTTTTACATCCCAGGGACCATTTCTGTCAATTTCCAAAGTATAGGGACTAAACTTGTAATTTTATGAAACTTTGCACCAAAGGACTAAATGTGTAACTTTATGATTAAAAAGGACCTTTGATGACTTTTTCATGTTTTTAGAATAACCAGGGACTAGTTTTGCCAATTTATGAAACTTGAGGGACTGAAACTGCCAATTATGCAAACTTTGTACGTTTTTCATCTGTTTTTGCATATTTTGCATTTGAAACATATAAAACACACCTTTAAGATATTTTAAGTATTTTGATACATATTTGAGTGTTTTTGTATGTTTTGGCAGCTCAGATTAGTATAAAATGATGAGTATTTAGACACTCATCAATCCCCCACACTAAACTATTGCTAGTCCCTAGCAATCTTTTGAGAAAAACTTAATGGATTTGAAAAACTCTTTACCAAAAGCCATCACTTCTGGAGTAGCCAGGTGTAAGAACTGTGGTACACCTGATAACCGTGTGATTTTGAGCAAATCACCAGCTGTCAACGGATTTGATTAGTATTTACCAAAAGCCGTTTGCTTCTGGATTAGCCAACTCTTGATGGAATAGTCAACATCTTGGTGAGCTGATTACCAATTATGGATTTTCCACTGCCTTTACCACAAGCCATAATCTTGCGGGCTAGCCAACTCATTCGCTTTATGGGATATGGGGAGTTGAGGAACCATACAATTTTTGGCAAATTGCAAGCCATAAACGGGTTTGAGTTATCTTTACCAAGAACCGTTTGCTCCTGGATTAGCCAATCCTGTTGTGGGTTAGACATGGAGGATTGATACCATTTATTGCGTTCTAAGTGTGAAAAAATTTTAAAATTTGGGCTAAAATGGGGGTTCTTGATGGAACATGTGTTTAAATTCGTTAGAATAACGAATCTCCCCCCACACTTAGAACTGAATATTGTCCTCAATATTCAAAGTACCGGGTGTTAAACCAACACTTAGAACGTAAGAAGAAAATATTCCTTAGCCTTTATTTAAAATGTATATACATACAATTATTTTTTAGATAAAACTTCTTAAATAGAAGCTATCACTATATTTACATTTTTTTTTTATTTTATTTATTTATTTATTTATTTTTATTATTTTTTTATTTTTTATTTTTTTTTATTATTTTTTTTAAGATATATATATATATATATACAACATGTGGGGCATCTCCCCCACACTTAGGGTGAAACATGGGTGAAAACCTATGTACATGCTACTGTTTTTGATTACCGACTCGCTAACTTGACTCGACCCCGAATTCATTTGTCCATGGGGAAGTAAGTGGAAGAGACAATCTACATCGGACTTTCATTCAAAACGTTTGGATAAACATTTGAAGCACGTGAAAGTTCCACACCGATGAGATATACAGAGAGACCCTAGCTCATAATTTATAAATGAGAATGCCGGGGTCAAAGATAATGTCCTCACTCCCGAAAGAGTGAAGAACAGGAGAAGCCACGGCATATATGAAGAAAAGAAAGAAAGGCATGATGAAAACCATAACTAACTCCTCATCATCAATAGGAGAATTCATTGTTTCATGAATCTCCTCTTTTAAGCTCGTTTGATCAAGACATATTATGGGTATGTCTAGATCAAAATAAAATTTATCTTACTCCGGAGGAGATATGATATGAGTGAGTTCACCGGAGAACTCCTCAAAGGTGAATGATTCGTATTCGGGATTGATTTGAGTGAATTCACTTGGGAACTCCTCAATAGTAAATGATTCATAAACGGAAAGAGAATTATAAGAATGAGAAGTGGTGATACCACTTATCTTCTCTTCCGTTTGATCAAAATGGAACGTTTGCAATTCCGGAATAGAATTATTGATCAAAATCTCACTATCCTTGACGGGGATAGGAGATGAAATAGGCTTTTCATTAAAAGCCTCGATTCTAGAAATGAGAAGATTAGCATTTAATAATGTAAGACGAAGAGCTTCGTCTTGGATTATTTCTTCCTCATTCTCTTCTTCTGAGTTGACAAGCTCAGAAGGTAATTCCCCCACATAACTTATGTCTCCACAAGATAAAGAATAGTTCTCATCAGAATCAGAGAACATCTCAATATGATCATTTGGAAAGACAAGAGGGGGAGGGATATCACACACATGATCAAGAATTCCCTGTGACTCTCTTGGGATTGGGACAAGGTTCTCAACACTAGACTTTATGAATTCATCAGATTCCTTTGCAGGAATTGTGTCAAGATGCTCATCCCCCATGCTCAGAGAGTGAGTGGGAACCTCGGGTGTGATAACATCATACAGAGGGAACTGAGAAGGACTAGCAGTTATGGAGTCTACAAGTTCCATTATTTCTACTGCTGGTGATTCAGTTATATTCTTTTCTCCCTGTATATGCATGGAAGGAGTCTCAACTGATGAACATGATGAGGTATCATCACTTTCATCATCTTCATAGAGAAGAGCAGCATTTTGAAATTTGGTACGTGTTATAGCTGCATGTTCTAAGACTAGTAATTCTTCCATGCTTCTTTCGTCTCTAGCAGCATGTTTTTCAACAAGTAATTCCGCGATAGATTTATCACGAGAATATGGAATGAGTGGAGACTGTGGGGGTGTGGATGTGTCAAAACCGGAAGGTTGACATTGATCATCATTATGAGGACCCCCACAATATACGCAAGAAGAACTTGGTGCATTGTGAGACGATATATTAGCCAACTCCTCCTTAAGATCTTTGAGTTTCTCAAGAACCTATATATAAGGGTCTTGCTGGATGTGAGGAGTTGCTTGAATTATTTGGCATCCAATCTCCGTGATTTTAGTTATTGTCATAACTAACGACCGCAAGGTAGAAAGGGACAAAATGACAAAAAAACAAAGCACAGGCAAATCTTGCAATAGCGCGGAGGAAAGAGAAAGGAAAGGAACTAATGGCAACACGCTACATTAGGTATTTATAATTGATTCTACCAAGGGATCGAGATAAATGCCGCGTGCCATAAAAGCGCCTAAGATCAACGGCCGCAATTGAAAATAAAAGATAAGGATGACAGCTAAGAAAGCAAACATCTGCTCCCTCGAAGGAATAAAAACGGTCAATCCCCCCCCCCCCCCCCCCCATACAAACCCGTCCGCGGATAGCTCAAGATCCGTAAAACAAAGGGTCCACGCTAAGAGCGGAATAACTAGCTATATAGTCTAGAAGCATTCACCGCACACTAACAAAGCACACGTACAATGAACGCACTAGACTGGGGGGACTTGATGATGTATAGTACGGATAGCAGGCCTACTGGGCCTGGACTATCTTAAACGAATTGGGCTCCGGCCCACCAAGCATAAATGGGCTCCGGTCCAATAACCAACAAAACTGGGCTCCGGTCCAATCAGCAAAGACGGGCTCCGACTCCATAAGTACAACGGGCTCCGACCCTATAAGTACAACCAGGCTCCGGCCTAATAAGCCCAACAAGGCTAAAAGCCCATGTCATGAGCATGGCACGGTCCGGACAAACCAGGACACATATAAGCGGCACTCCCGAAGTACGCCCCCAGACTGGACCCCGGTCCATCCTCATCCGCAAACATCGATTAAGCTTCGGACCCTTGCCCTACAAGGGTCACACTTCGGCCATTACAGCAATACACAAAATATTAGGAAACCCTTAAAAGGAAGCCTCAATTCACATTCTCGAGGTAATGATTTTCTCACTCATCACAACTCAGACATTTCTCTGACAAACATGAGTACTTACTCTCATGTCGGAGCTTAATCATGGGGTCCGTCCCTACGATAAGGCTAACGGTTTACTCTCATTTGTGCAGGATACTTCATCCTCTACTTGGATTAGTGCATAAGCCTGCAGAGGAGGCCCACCAAGGACGGCCCGCACCCAATTAAACCTAATTCCATACCATCCACACTTTTTGCACTAACAATATTCTTTTTGAAAATTTTTGATTCTAAGTTATGTGGTATCAATCAAATATATATATATATATATATATATATATATATATATATATATATATATATATATATATATATATATATATATATATATGAACATAATAACAATGCATATAGTAAAAGAAACTATAAAGAGGAGATAAGGAATAGAAACAACCAAACCAAGAAACGGAGATTTATAGTGGTTTGGCATAAAGCTCGCTCTTCGTCCTACTCCACTCCCCGAGTATCACACTCGAGAGTTCTCAATCACTTTGTCAACACACTCACTTTAGGCGGAGCAAACCGTACACCAGCACCAATTAATGACACTAAACGGAATGTCGAGTCATAATCCTAGCTAGAACCAATCTACACACCGACACACGGCAATACGGACAAACACCCTTGTCCACTTAGATTTACACAAAATATAAGTCTTCGCACGGACAATCACTCCGTCCTAATCTTCACACGGATGATCACCCCGTCCTAATCAACACTCAGATGATCACCCCGTCCTAATCAACACATGGACGATCACGCCGTCCTAATCAACAAACTATTACAAGGACTTTACACTTTGTCCCAATCTAAACTAACACTACTAGTCACGACCCATACACAAGTAGGATACACAAATATATACAAATAGAGTTTGGAGGTGGAAGAAGAGAATTGTATCACTAGTTACGTGTGTGTGTGTGTGTGTGTGTATGTGTGTGTGTGTGTGAAGACTAATCTATAATACTTCGTTTCTTGATGAATACGAGCGTTTTCTCTTGCACTTTGATGTAAAGGATAACGGGATCACTTATAAACACATATCAATACGTTATAGTGATCAAAGAAGAAGAAAGAAAGAACAGAAAGTTTTTGTGCCAAGAGGATCCATTTTTCTGGAGGGAATAATGTAGTATTTATAGACACCAGAAGGAGCGAGGACGGTCCCTTAAAGCTTGGATGGTCTCTTATATATACGGGACAGTCACATGTTTACAGGACCGTCCCGACAAACGCTCCCAGTTTTGTCTTGGTGTTGTGAAAATTTATCTGGTGAAAATTCATCTAGTTTTAGGTGGGAAAACTAGCTGATAGATAATTTTGAATTCAAATATATTTTCTTTATTAAAACATTTCTTTATAATTACAAAAATACTTTTGTAAAAATATTTTGTTATATAAAAATGTGAGGTTTTGAGAAAAATATTTTCTTTGATCACTTAACTAATATTGGTATAGTGTTTGTTCATACCTTAAGTGATGTTGTGGTCGAGACATTGTCGAAACGAGTTTTCTCTATCAAAAACTTATTAAATACATAACGTGTTTTATATTTTTTGATTATCAAAACGTATAGATACTAAATAATGCAAATGACGTTTTCGACATTATTTGTATTAACATAGTGGATTCTAGGGCTACAATTTTATTTTTACCTAAAGTCTTCTCGATAAAAGGTTAGTTCTCTATGACCTTTCATAGTTGACTCAATATCTACACAACTTGCTGTCCTAAATTCATATATCACTAAAACGACCCAAAATCAAGCATAAGCTATTCTACTATTTACCAAACTTATATCTTGTAACACCCCCATTTTTCACTGATCGCAGCGGATTAAGTGTTTGGGGTATTACTCATGGAAACAAAGACAAGATAATAGAAAACGACTCGAAAAGAGACGTTTTAGAAAAAGGTGTTATCATTCATTTATTCATCAGAGTTTTTATAGTAAAAGATATACTTTTACCAAAAGAGAGGTCCCAAAAGATACGTTTTAAGGCAAAATTGATGAATGATAACTATTCTGGACATCCTCATGTCCAGTACTTCTCCATGCCAGGGTTCCTAAAGAGCTCATTTACCTAGGATAACATGCTTAAAAGTCAACACGAATGTTGAGTGAGAGTCATAAGTTTAAGTAGTTAGGGTGTGTGAATACAAGCTCCACAGGGTTCAGCTTAAACCCTATGTGTGGAAAAGTTTAGTGATAGCTGGTGTATTGCACTAAGCTCATGAACCACACGTTAACAATTTGGGTCATGGGGGCTGCAGACCCAACCATGAGGGGATGTGAAGGATAACTTGCCAAAGTTAATCCTTCAGTGAAGGTTCAAATATAATACTTATTGGTACCCTCCAGTGAGAGGTAGTACCAACGGGAGTTGTCAAACTCCAATAGATCTATCTATTATATTCGCGTTCACTTGTGTAAAATATTACAAGCGATTAGATTCATGAATTTTGTTGTGTAGGGGTGGCAGATAGTTTACTCGTGCAACAACCAAAGAAAAAGACTTGTATTCGATTTAAAGCACGTATCCCCCTCACAGGGTTGTAAATCATTTAAAAGTGAGGCTATGAAAACTCACCTGGGTCTAAGGTAAGTAGGGTAGGGTTTAGACAGCTTACTCACGTATCCTGGGGTAGTGTAGGTGGGTGTGTGTATGTCAAGTCTTAGTCTAAGTTTTTAAGTAATTACTCTTTAAGGTTTATAGATATAACATAACACTGTTCGGTCCATCATAATTCAGAAGTATATGACTCCTCACATGAAGCTCCCTACTATTGTATTATGTTATTAACATAATACCGTTCGGGCCATCATAATTCAGAAGTTAATACTCTTCACATGAAGCTCCCTACTATTGAGCTATGTTGTTATTAAGTTTTAGTTATAGCATAATACCGTTCGGGCCATCATAATTCAAAAGTACATGCAATAATCGTTTGAAGAGCCAGGGCACTTTAATTCATAAACCCAACAACTCGTCAAAACAAAATATCCACATGGTACTCCTCACATGAAGCTCCCTAGTATTGTGTTATATTTCTAACTCAAAATAGGTTTTATATTTTATATGAAAATATTCCATTTAAACATTTTAAGTTTATATATTTACATATTTACCGGGTCGTTGACCTTTTACCCAAAAAGTTTACATATTTAAACTTTCTACCATAAACTTATAAACTTATAACATTTAGGCATATAACTTTCTATATTTTACATAACTAGTCCCTATACTTATATATTTAAGAGAAATGGCAAAAATAGTCCTTGAATTACACTAACTTTCAATAATTACCCTTTTTACCCTTAACTTAATAATATTTACAAATTTAGTCCTTTTAAGGTTATATTTCATTTTTCTTATTATCTTAAGGTTTTAAAACTTTGCAAAAGGGGTCCTTGTACTTATAACTTTCAAGTAATTTCAAAAATTGTCCCTATATTTTATAGTTTCAGAAATTTACAATATATAACCCTATGCATGTAAAGTTTTGCAAAACTAGTCTGAACGTTAGGTAAACTATATTCTAATGAGATATTTATGTTTCTTAGCTTATGATTAGTTAATATATGTCTAACTAAGTCACATAAACCAGATTATAGCACATAATATAGCAATTTAGCATGTAAACACCTAATTATCCAATTTCAGGGTTTCGAATAGAAAACTTCTAAAATAAAATGGTCAAGGCTATCCTATGGTTTCTAATGCATGATATAAGTGTCCTAGGTCTGTTATAAAGCTATTAGATTCAAAGGTGAGGCTTATCTAGGTCGTGGGAAGGGTAACGAGGCTATCTAGGGTTTTCTCGGCCAAAACTTAACTCGACAAGGTCTAGGGCTTCTTGTACTCGACTCCTAAGGTTTCTAAGGTCCTATTACTACAGAAGGTTTAAGGTAGAGAAGAGAGGGAGGTATGGAATGAAATGGTGAGGGGAGGGGGTATTTATATGGTGCGTGGGAGTAGCGAGCACGCAAAGGTGCTGCTAGGTGTCGAGGGGAGGTCGAGTAAGCAAGGCTAGGGGAGGTTGTGGCAAGGATAGAGGGTGACGAGGATCTGCTATGGTGTAGGTAGGGGCGCCATAGGCCGGTTGTGGTGGAGTTTGGTCGAGAGGGTGAAGGTGGTGATACACCACCTTGCTTGGGTGCTTAGAGGTGATAGGGTGTGTGCTTAGTCTAGGGGAGGTGCTATGATGCTTGCTTGGTAGTTTACAAGTAGTATAGTAGCTAGGTTTAAGTTTTAGGTTTTGTTTTAACCTAATTTTGCATAGTTTAAGATTTGATCCTAGCATTGGGTTTAGTGCCTAATTCAGTGTCTTAAGGGTGTTTAGTGACTAATATTAGGTCTTAGAAGGCTTATACTAAGTGGTGGTAACTTATGGTAAAGATTTAGGATAGTTTAGACCTAGTTTCGGGAAGTTATGACCTAATTAGGGTTTTGTGCTTAAGGGACTTGTACCTATGTTCTAGAGGGTTGTACTATGATCTAGGGAGTCTAATATACACTAAAGTTACTAATATAACTCACACCTAAGCCTTGAACACTTTCAAGTTAGTTCAGATAAGCAGTTAGGGTTTTAAAGCTAACCGGGAACACATAGGTGCAATTAGGGTTTTCTGATGTGTATTGTGTATTAGAGTGATAGTTTACTTAGTGAAAATATGTTTGTAACATTTACTTGACATACCTGGATGTTTACATCCAGTAAACATAGTGGTGGTTGGCATACGTGAGCTTGTCTAGAGGTTAGTTAGGCAATAGTAGTATAGCAAAGCAAAAATTTCTCTTAGGAAATAGCTATAGGCATTACTAACCTAGATTGTGCTTAGTGAGGGCCTAAGTTAAGTTAGTGAAGCATTGCTAACCTAAAGGGAGTTAGTGGTGGAGTTAGTGGGTTGTTATATATCTCAGCTTACTAAACATGTTAGGATCATTTTCTAACCGATTTATTAGCAATTTTGTTAATCTAAATATTATTTTGGCCTTGTGCCAAACACTCCTTTCAATTTATGAAATAAACATCATCATCATCATAAGCCATGAACTAGCTAAGTTTTCTACACATAACTCTTGAAAATTCAGAAACATAACTAATTATGATTCCCAAAACATGCTAACATAATCCATGATTCATGGTATCATCATCTATGATCATATAACTTATGTAAAACTTCATAAACATGTCAAAAATCATCTTTTATATACTTATTAACTAAAACCTCTAATTTCTTTCATAATCATGAAATCAAAACTTAAAATTGGCTCATACATTTGATGAAGAACATGTTAAAGAAGATAATATCATCTTGTGGCTAGCATGACAACTTTAAAGTTCATCCTAAATCATCTTAGGGATGATTACATCATCATCAAGGTTTTTTTAGTTCTTTCCCTCCTTGAAAACATACACCTACACATGTGAGATTAATATGAAATTCATAGATTATAAGTTATCTAAACATAAGGGCAATTATGTAGTTTCATCTCTTAAAGTTAGCTTTGAACCGTTAGTCCATGTCGTTAAATATTTTGCATCATTAGTCCTTTTCTGTTAACTATTTGCACTACATGTCCTTATTTCTGATAAAACTTAACGAAAAGACTTTTTATTGTGCCAAAAGCATTATAATATATTTCTATTGAAATCTATAAGGCTCAGATCTGTAGACTTTCAGAAAAGAGGATCAATCTGCTATGGCTGCAAAGTCAATAAGTTGTCCCGCCAAGATGTAGACAATCTCAATTTTGTTGAGAGTTAAAAGAATAATGACATTTAAAATCTATTATCACAACTTTTTAGATTACCCCTTTATCCAAGAGGCAGAGTGTCAAAGTTATTTTAAAAGGTGATATCGTTGATACCGTTAAGGGCCTTTGATGTGGCACCACTCTAAAGAAACCTTATCATTTTAAGTACATAAATATCAGTATTCATAACCACGTATCATGTACAACTTTAAAATGCATTGCAAAATTTAACGGCTGTTAGAACTAACAGGCACTCACATATGAATCGTAGATAAAACCACAACTTTTATCTTAGAGATATGGTCATTGGATCGGATAAATGATTGAAAGTACATGTTCTAGAAAGGACTTACTATTTTGTGCATCTACTAATACCATATAAGACCATAGAAACTAAATAAGCATGAAATCAACATATATAAACATACATCAGAGCTTAAATAGAAACATATACTTAGAAATCCACTAAACCAACACATGCGAGCTTACATCAACCAAAACAAATAGAATTATATACCCACAAATCCAGTAAAACCATATACGACCATAAAAAATAAAATAAGTATGAAAGCCACAAAGGTAGTCCTGTTTCCATTGACCATAGCCAAAAAGATAGTCCGGTTAGTGTTGACCATAGCCAAAAAGATAGTCCGATTACGGTTGACCATAGCCAAAAAGGTAGTCCTGAAGAGGTATGTGAAACTGAACAAGAGTTTGGTCATCTAGATGAGGAAATACATACACCTGTCGATCGTATGCAAAAAGGTAAATCTATAAACTTATGTGAGACTGATGAAGAGTTAGGTGATGAAAATGTGAGTAAACAGATAATTGTGAGAATGATGTCAATGATATTGAGAACAATCAAGATGGAAACATAGTTGTTGATGAAGAGAATATTTTTGATGAGCCTGATGTTGAGGTTGCTATGTTCAAATTGATTGACACTCCACAGATAGATACTATAGGTAGTTCTAGCCAGATACTAGATGATTTTTTTTAAGAAAAATGAGATACAAGAACTCTTGAATGATGGTGACTTTGCAAGTGGTTTTGAGAATAAGGTTAAGTATGTAGTAAGGAAGAAAAAGCTAATGTCATACAAGAAACAAAAGTTAATTGAGGCACAACAAGAAGACGAAGAAGTATTTTTTTTCTGTGGTCAAACCTTTGTAACTGCAAAAGAAGTGAAAGATAATATCAACCTGCATTCAATTCAAACTTGGAGGAAATTGCAACTCATTAAGAATGACAAACAAATAATTAGGGTTAGGTGTATCGGAACAATACCAGCGTGTGGTACAAGTGGAGGTATTGGACTTGGAACAATACCAAAGAGGAAAATTGGTGCGTTAACTAGAGGTCGCGGAAGGGATGTATATTTGCGATCAGAAAAGGAGGAACCAACACATTGCCCATGGTTGTTGTATGTAGCAAAAGATACATCTAAAGATGTTTGAAGTGTTAGAACTTTCAAGGATGTACACAAATGTTTGCAATCAAGAGAGATTAAAGCTTGTGACTATAAGTTTCTCTCAAAGCAAATACTTGACCAAGTTCAAGTCAATCCAGATATTCCAATCAAGGCTGTTCAAGATTAAATCACTAAACAGTTTGAAGTCCAAATGTCTATGCAAAAGGCATTAAGGGCAAAAAATAAGGCAGAAATTGAGATCAGGGGTGATCATAAGCAGCAATATACCATTTTGTGGGACTATGTTGAAGAGTTGCAGAAAACAAATCCTAATGCAACAGTTAGGATAAGTGTGCAAACTGCGTTAGATCTATCAAGTCCAACGAGAGTTTTCAAGAGGATGTACGTTTGCTTAGGTGCTTTGAAGGAAGGATACAAAGCTTGTCAAAGAGAGTTGTTGGGATTAGATGGTGCTTTTATGAGGGGTCCATTTCCTGGTCAGCTTCTTACAGCTGTTGGTATTGATAGCAACAATGGAATATACCCTTTAGCCTATGTTGTTGTTGAGGCTGAAAACAAAGATTCGTGGATTTGGTTTCTTGATTGTCTAGCATCTGATCTTGACTTGCAACCAAATTCACACTACACTTTTATTAGCGACAGACAAAACGTGATGTTAATTTATAATTGATTATATTCGGTTATATAATTCATAAATGATTGGTTTATTAGTAATGGATTGATGTTCCTTTGTGCAGGGTATCATTCTAGCTTTAGCAACAGTATTCCCTAGTGCGGAACACATATACTGTTTGAGGCACATCCATGAGAATATGAAATTGCAATGGAATTCTATAGAATACAAGGCACATTTGTGGAGGTGTGCAGCAGCAACATCCATCCAACAATTTGAGGCAGCAATGCTTGCATTCAAGAGTTTTAGCGAACCTGCACATGCTTGGTTAAGTAAGATACCACCAGCTCATTGGTCAAGGTCGCATTTTTCAGGTACTACCCAAAATATGTGTGTAAGTTTACAACTTTTGTTGTTCAACATTGTTTTCTGTATTACTAAAACATGTTATATACAAATGTAGGGAAAGCTCATCCTGACGTGTTACTTAATAACATGTGTGAAGTGTTTAATGGGAAACTAGTGGGAGGTAGGCACCAACCCATCATTACTACTTTAGAATACGTTAGAGAATATTGTATGCAGAGAATAGTGAATGTTGTGCATACAATTGACAAGTGTGCGGGACCGTTTATACCAAAGACAACGCGCATGTTAGACTTCAATAAGAAAGAGGCTTATAAATACACCATTTTAGGGATTGAATGAGATAACTATCAGGTTAGTGGATGGGGAGAAAAGCGGTTTGTAAATGTTAAAGCCAGGTCTTGTAGTTGTAGAAGATGGGAGCTTACAGGAATGCCATGTAAACATGCTATTGCAGCCAACCGGTATATGAGGTTCAATGGAATCGAAGTAGGATCTGTAGAAACATAGGTTCATCCATGTTACTTGCTTAAGACATGGGAGGAAACATACAAACACTACGTCCAGCCCATCAGGGGTTATCAACATTGGAAAAAGTCAAATGTGCCTACAACCACCTAAGCATCATAAACCATTGGGTAGGCCACGAAAGAAGAGAACTAGGACTCTTTACAGAAAATGATGATATTGATAAAGAAAGTAAGTTGTCACAGTCTAGTAGGAGTGTAGTTTGCGGAATTTGTGGCAATGCTGGACACAACAAGAAAACATGTCTTGGGCAAAAAGGTGTTACTGGAAGTCAAGCCAGTACACATCAGTCTCAAAAAACAGGTTCATCCCAGCCAAAAGTTTCATCACAGAAGAAGAGAAAGGGTAAAGGTAACAACTTTGAAGCAACTGAACAAGCAAGTGTCGACCAGTCTGTTACTGGAAGTCAAGTGAATGCTGCTTCAGTATGTAATTCCTAAGACAATGGTTTTCATCCAATATGTAATTCCTAGACAATATTTTATATGTTTTAAGAATGTGTGTTTCTGAACTATGTAGATACTAAATTTTATGCATTTGGAAATATATCCATTTTGCATTATGTAAGAAATCATATCATGCTTGAGTTCTTACTTGGCTGATGTTTTTGTATTTTAACAAAGAGCAAATAAGTGAAAGCTTTGTATTAGTCATAGCCAATTACCAAAATTTGATGAAGTCAAAGCTTTCTACTAGTCAACCTACAATAACGCTTCCATATAACACTAAACAAACTACACCTACAATAACCCTTCCATAAAACACTAACCAAACTACTTTACATGCATTCTACATTCTAGGAAGCCTTGCAAAACACAAAAAACATGTCTTTCTAAAGACACTACATACACCATATGCAAACTAAAATGATGACTATCTAGGAGACTACACACAAGTTCCTCAAACGGCAAACTTTCTCCTTTTCCAGAAGGAGCTCAGTTACAGCTGCTTGGTGAGCAGCCTCTAGCTCAATTGCACTGTCTCAGGCGTTGACGGCCTCCATTGTCTCAGCCATGAGGCCTAATTGGCATTCTTGTAATGCCGCCTCATTACGGTGAATGTGCCTCCTCAAGTAGAGGATCACCTCATTTTCTCTTGGTGGCATTGGTGGATCATACCACCCATTGAAGGGACATGCGGATCCCTAAAAATTAATAATCTAAAATCAAGACTTTGATGCTTAAACTCGTAACTTGAACATAAACATGTAATCAAAAATTACCATTAGACTAAAACATTGATTAAACTAAACGTGACATTTTAACTTAAGGCAACCCAACCATGAATGCACCTTCACCGGACAATCATAATAACTCCTTACGGCGTTGACATTGTTCCAACAGGTCCTTAGGACAGCCCACCTGCCACATCCGCATCGCGCCATTGTTAAGATTTGATCGGAACTATTTAGGATAAGATTTGATGAGAAAGAGAGAGGAGAGTTTAGGGATGAGTGGTGAATAAATTTTGCTTTTATTAACATGTAATTACTGTAGCAGCTGCAGATACCGCGTGTGCCTTAGCACACGGTTTTATATAATGACGATATTACCCTTGTGCTAAAAACAAAATGTAATGGAAGGCAACGGCGTTGACCGACGAAAAACGGGTCAAAGGACGCAATCGACCTCAAAAAACTTGAGGAGAAACGTGTTATGACCAAGAAACACGTTCGGGAGGTCGCGGTTGATGAAAATACATCATTATTCTAGAGAGAGAAAGGTGAAAAACTATGTGTTTTATTAATATGAAATGAAGTGAAACTTACACACACTTTCCCACACCCCTCATGGAGAGTCATGAGGGGTATTTATAGGCTCCTAACACTACATGTTTGCCTACTTGACAATAGTAGTCCTTGTAGTTTCTAATCTAGTCCAATTCACTTGTGTGGCGTTATCTCTATAAAAAAGCGAGCTAACAATCTCCGTCCAAGAGATCGTCACACGTGAATGGTTACAATGAGACCTATAAATACATAAACAATGTAAATTACAACAATAGTAAACTATGTTGACGTTGTTGAAGCGCAGAGTCTCTGTAGTCTAGATATGAGGCATACTTGAAGTTCTCTCTTCCGACGATCTCGGCGTATGATCTTTGACACTGACGGCAAAGGTCTTTGTAGCTCTGAACTTCAACTGTAATGGTCTAGTTAGGTTATTACTCCCTCCTAACTAGTGAACCTTTATTCTTTTTCCTGCTCCCTCCTGAACCGACAACTCTTCTTTCATCTCGCGGCGGATAAAGTAGATTCAAAAGTGTAGGAACATGGTTGTCGTTCGGGTAGCAGCATAACAACATAACTCACATAACATTGCATAGAAGGTTGGTAATAAGCTCTGATGAACACATACTTGGTACCTCATGGTACTTCTCTGGTATTAAGCACAGTTCCCTCGATCAACCAACGTACTGAAGACAAAACACTACTTCTTTTGGCATGTTCTTCTCCCTCCTGATGGTTGCGAGTTATCGGAATCATCATAATCTTGTATACATGCCATACAATTACCTGTACTTTACACTTCTAATGCAATTTAGAAGCCATAACAACTTTTTGGAGCATATTCTGTGAGTATATGTCGCGAAAATATGACTTTCTTTATCTACAATCTCCTCTCTTCTCTTCAACCTATAAGCGACCTCTTCAAATTCCAACCAGCTAGTAAATGACCACTATATGGAGAGAACCCAATATAACCAATCTGAGAATGAAGTAGACATCTCATAGATACGTGACTTAATCTTGTACGATAGTGTGACTAAGAACCTATACTGAGCACTACAACGTAACTCCTTAAAGCATAAGTAGTGCCATATACCCAAACCAACAAACAGTATATGAAATATCCACCTCTTGGAATCTCCACAACTTCATGTGACACTGAGTACTACAACGTAACTCCTTAAAGTGGTAGCTATAACCCGTGAGTACTACAATGTAACTCTTTACTTCGGGTATAACTAGATAATCCAAGTCTTAATCACTATCTCTACCATTGTTTGCCCAAACAAGTATCTCCGAAAGTCATGCATCCATCCACCCCTAGACTTTGAGATAAATAAGTACACATGCCCGTGAAATGAACTTGAAACCCAAATAAGCAATATCGTACAAAAACTCTGTAGCCACAAAAATCTGATACTAGCCGTTGTCATTTGATTGTGATTCTTGATCAGGATCTTTTAAGCTATACGTGGTGTGTTTTTGGTGAAGTATGAAATTCTATTTGGTTGATTCATAGTGATTTCGTATTTTCCCTCCAAAAATGGACTTTGAAAATTTTCGCTCCCAAAATTTGGAAATCACCATGAAATGCAATTATAAGGTTACCAGAAAATTTTGAGTTTTGAAAATTTTACGCCAAATTTCACCGAAAAAATTTGAATTTTGGCCTAAAAATTTGAATTTCGGGCCAAAATTTTCAACGTTATACCAAAATTTGAATTTCGCGTAAAAATTGAACGTTTAGTCTCCTCACAAAAATAATTTTTACTCAAATTTTCCCGCCAAAGAACTTTTTTTTTTTTGCTAACTCGATAACAATCTTCTAACTCGGTACACCTTGAACAATTTTGGCAGAGTTTTATTTAGGTAAGCCCAATTGATATCCTTACTCGATAAACGATAAGGTTGATTCAGCCTAACTCGGCAAAACATATGTAACTCGATAACACAGGTGCTAACTCGATATGTAAACCCTTACTCGAAACCATGTAGCCCAAACTCGATATCAAAGAGTCCTAACTCGATAGACAAGAGTCCTAACTCGATAAGAGTCCTAACTCGACAAGAGTCCTAACTCGGCAAGAGTCCTAACTCGATATATACCAGCACCCTTACTCGATAAAATCAACCCTAACTCGGTAGCAAATCTTCCTAACTCGATAAAATCAATACCTAACTCGATAAATTCGCTGATGAACAGTAACCGATCCGAGATTTTCACCCAAAAAACACGATTTCACCCAAAACACCACGATTCGCCCCCGGTTAACTCTGATACCACTTGTTATGACCAAGAAACACGTTCGGGATGTCGCGGTTGATGGAAATACATCATTATTCTAGAGAGAGAAAGTAGAGAGAGAAAGTAGAAAGAGAAACGTGGAGAACTATGTGTTTTGTTAATATGAAATGAAGTGAAACTTACATACACTTTCCCACACCCCTCATGGAGAGTCATGAGAGGCATTTATAAGCTCCTAACACTATATGTTTGCCTACTTGACAATAGTAGTCCTTGTAGTTTCTAATCTAGTCCAATTCACTTATGTGATGTTATCTTTATAAAAAAGCGAGACTAACAAGACGCACGTAGACGTTTTTCAAAACTTAAGCTGCATGACGATATTTCGTGAAAATTTAGAAACCAACGGTGTATTTTTGTCTTTAGTCGGTGTGTGTGAATCAAATTCATATATAGATATCAATTGCCAAAAATTAATAATAAAAATAATAAAATTAATATACGACATCGAAAACACAATACCAAAACATCCACCTTATCTATAGTTAAGTTAAACCTCTTCAGTACAACACCCTTTCAGTTGTTGTTGTTTGCGTGGTTGGTGGCTCCAATACATAGATGGCGGCGATTTGCAGCACCTCGTTTACACCTTGTTTGACATCTTCGTCAACAAGAAAATTATCATCTACCTCAATATCTCCTATCTCATCGTTTTCTCGATGCACCTCTTCAGCTCGTCGTACTCGTTCGATGATTGTTTGTATGGCACCTGACGAGGAGAAATTGACTCGCCGTAATCCTCTTGATTTCCCCGTCGTATGTTTCTTTCTCTCTTTTTTCAATTTTTTTCATTTTAATTTAGGGGGTGTTTGTTTAAGCTTATACGTGGCTTATGAACTTATTTGTTTTTCGACTTATATTTCATAAGCCTCAAATTTTCAGCTTATTTTGACAATTGTAAGTTTTTATAAGTTTATGATATGATAAACTCATATAAGCCTCTAGGTCTCAAAATAAGCTGAAAAATTGGGGCTTATAAAATATAAGCCGAAATCAAATAAGCTCATAAACCCACATATATAAGCTTAAAAAAACCCCCTTAACTTAATACTATTAAATTCACTTAGGGTTCTAATTAATTTCTTCGCTTTGATTGTTTAGCTAATTCTAAAATAAAAGAGTATTAAAGTTAGTATTTTTATTATGTTAATAGGTGAATTGCGTATTTAAGCCTAATTAGCTCAAGATAACACCTAGGGGACGTTTTTTAAGCTTCTGTGTGGCTTATGAGTTTATGTTTTTTCTACTTATATTTCATAAGCTCAAATTTTCCGGCTTAGGGGGTGTTTGTTTAAGCTTATATGTGGGCTTATGAGCTTATTTGATTTCGGCTTATATTTCATAAGCCTCAATTTTCTGGCTTATTTTGAGACTTATGGGCTTATATAAGTTTATCATATCATAATAAACTCATAAGCCCCTTATTTTGAGATCTCGGGGCTTATTAAGTCTCAAAATAAGCCGAAAAATTCGGGCTTGTGAAATATAAGCAGAAGTCACATAAACCTCATACGCCCCCCCCCCCCCCCCCCCCCCCCCCCCCCCCTCTTTGTGTGACTAATGCATTAACAACCCTTTGCGAAGCCCAGATGAGATCAATATATATCTCATATTTGTCATATAACCAATGAACCAATCATAGCCACCTATTTTTATTTTCCCACCTTTTTTTAAAAACAAAATATCTTGCAAACGGTAAATCGTCAAGCTACAAAAAAAATACCATCGCGACGAGAATTAAATTATCTTTCTATAGATATGCATTGTTATATACTTTCGACGAACTTTTTTTTTCGATGAACTTCGTTAAAATCATATATGATTCGTTAAAATCAAATCATATATGATTCTTACGAATCATATATGATTTTTAAAAATCATATATGATTCGTAAGAATCATATATGATTTGATTTTAACGAATCATATATGATTTTTACAAATCATATATGATTTTTGCAAATCATATATGATTTTTGCAAATCATATATAATTTTTCTTGGCCGAAAATTTGAAAAAAAAAAAAAAAAAAAAAAAAAATCGTCGAAAGTATATAACAATGCATGTCTATAGAAAGATAATTTAATTCTCGTCGCGATGGTATTTTTTTTGTAGCTTGACGATTTACGGTTTGCGAGATATTTAAGTTTTAATAAAATGGTGGAAGTTTATTTATTTTTTTTTTATTTTGATTAAAAAAAATGAGTGGCTAAGATTGCTTGATGGGTTCTATGGTAAAAGTTGGATTTATAAAGAACTTTTGCCCTGCGAAGCCTAGTACACATTAGACTACAATAATTGTGCATCCAACTTTTGCTCGTCTTTTGGTTTTCCCTATGCTTTATTTCAAGTACGAGACTTCCTAGCTGAAGAGTAATGGCATACTAGGTGGGTTTGAGTGTCAAATTGGGATCCTTTTGTAGTTTTTTCATGTTCTCGGTTCTTTTTTTTCCATCAGCACTTCTTATTGCAAATTTCAGCCTGGCTTTTTATTGCAGTTATCTTAGTAGCTTTTAATCTTATTACTTCTCTTGAAATTATGGTTGTAAAACTCATTCGGCGGTTCTCGAGTGGCCGGCTACCTTGCAACAAGTGATCGGGGTACGTGGGGAGTAGTCGGATTGAAATCTTAAATATAAATTTCGAAATTACATGTATGACATGTTCATAGGACCATAGAAATACGTTTAGAAACATTTTAATCTGAATTTTGACCCGAACTGAATTTTTTTTGGCCAATTCGGCCCAACTTGCCTCGGCCACTTACCTTGTAGCAAGTAATCTCCGTTTACTCGGCCTGGTAATCCGATTTTTACAACACTAGTTAAAAACTAGAATTGATATATGGAAAACATGAATTAGATGGTTTTGATATGGGCGACTTTCTGTCTGAACTTTGTATACAAAAAATGACCACTTGGTGCCTTGTTGGCTTTATCTTATGAATTTTTGCCTTCATAGGGTCTAGATGAAAAATAGCGTTTTAATTGTTACTTGTTAGTATGTGTAAGTTCATGTTCCTTACAAACTTACAAAGTTTCTAAGACTAGCTATAGAGTGAACTACATCATATCTCAATGGTTTTTAGTGTTTAAAAACTGCGTGCTTTTCCCTGAAATTTTCCTTTTGTTGTAAGCTTAAATGATTCCCTGGTAAGTTTTTTAATGTTAGGAGATCTGGATTATGTTGATTTTGTAGAAGTCACCCAGTTTCCTGTCCATCAATCACATCAAGACACTTTCATGATATAATTTATTTAGTTTGTGATACATGATGCACAGATTTAGGTTACTACCATGATATAATTTATTGAGTTTGTGATACAGTGATAGTATCGAACTTGATGTCTAGACTGACCAAACACACTTTCATCACTACATAAAGAACAATAACCTTGGATGATTCTTTTGGTGGTTTACTTGTGGTTATACTTTATTCATGTAAGAAGTGTATTAGAGGTGGTTTTAGTAGTGCTAGGAGGAGAATTACCCAACACTTAAGTTGGTGGTGCATAATGACAATGGTTTAGTGGTCTTGAAAATGGAAAAGTGTGATATTTTAAAATGAAGTTTATGCTGAATCAGTTTTATCAAACTTTCATTGGGAAATTAGTAAGAACGTTAATAGTCAATTTGACTGCGAAGCCCTGGCTAAGGGTGAAATCTATTAGGGTATAGGGGACCAAGCTCACAGTAAAACCCTGTGTATGTGAGGGTGGGCGAATGTACTGGATGTAACCATTGCTAAGTCCCTGCCTCAAGCAATTGCAATGTTTGACTTGACAGATGATTCTAAGAAAAATTTCTTAACTAGTGATCAAATAACCAAATACGCCTTAATAAAGCAATTTTGAAATACCTTTTGGGCCACAATAGTTTTCATAATGTGTTGTAAGTTGCAATAATTGCTATTGAGTAAGTTTTATATGGGTTGGAGGAAGTAGCTGAAATGAAATCAATAGGATGGGTAGTGGGTTTGCGCTCACCGCTCTGTTGGATTTCTCATCGTTACCCTTTTCAAGGGACTATAACACCTCATAAAAGGAAGACTACCCAAGGATTCTGGTTTGACAATTATGCTCTGTATTAAGACATGTAGACGGCACATAACTAATCTTTTATATAATAAAACAAAACCCCAAGTGGGGACTTTCGTATTTAAAAAATATATATATATATATATATATATATATATATATATATATATATATATATATATATATATATATTTCCTTATTAGGTAATATTTTAATTATTAATTTTTAATTTTTAATTTATAAATTTGTTTTGTTGATATACAACACAAGTAGAAGATAAATACAAAAAATATAGATAAGAAGCAACTAACAATAAGATTAAACTTTTTAAATGATTATCTTTAATAATAAAAAACTATAATTAAAAATCATAAATCAAACAAAACAAAAAGTAAATTATTTGTTTTTTAATAAATAAAAATATATCATTCAAAATTTTTTTTAAAAAAACTCGCGCGTGCGCGAGCATTATAACTAGTACAGGCTATAGTAACAGAGGGACTGGCAAAAACAGGTCACAATTATATAATCAGAGAAGGACATTGTATAAAGCAATTGTTAAATAGGTCATATGCCAGTCACATGCTTCTAGTGGAGGGAATCGTGTAGTTTGCATGTTTTCGCTCCTTATCTTTCCCATCATATCATTTCCATCAGGCTAGTGATCATTGATTATTTTCAAGACCTTTGTATATATAAAATTAAGTTGATAATGATAAGAATATGAAGATGTAGGCAGGAACAGTATATGAGTCACATTTTTAGCTTTGTAAGTAAATGTAAATGACAGATACATGCACCTAAGATAATAGTGTTAGTCTTGGGTAATGTTAATGGTTTTTACTCTGATACTTACTGAAAAGCACTTAACAAGATGATTTTGAAACTCAAATCACAGCCTGATATTGTGAATGTTGCAGGAATGGGAAAGACCAAAACCAGGAAGAAGGCCTGATATATTTCCGCAGTTCAGTCCAATGAAAACACCATTGCCTCCACCATTGCCATACGACCCTTCGATCGAAGAAGATGAGGAGGAAGAAGAGAACAAAGAAGAGGAAGAGGATCCCGACAATGATGAACAGCAAGACAAGTAATTTGATGAATCCTCTACTCCATTTTTGTTCTCATATGTTTTGTAGGTTGTTTCTTGAGAGTTTTAATGATTTAGTACACTTTATGAGTTGAACGAGATGTATTATTATTATATTACAGTACTTTGCTTTACATCCTACAAGTAAATCTAATCTAGTTCCATATTGAGATATATGTGCAATTGGCAACCAGTTTCTATGCGAATTTACTTCACATTTGAGGACTAATAGAACCCTTTGGATTCATACGGTAATGACTTTTGACTTAAAAGTCACCTATGTAAGTTGTGTCTATTTGTTAGTGGAGGTGGTAGGTGAGTGACATTGGTGTGAGTGGTTATGACGAGGGAGACTTTGACGATAGCGGGTGTGCATGAACCAGCTATTTTTAGTGGGTTTGGTAGTCTAGGCCAAGTATATTACTTTAGACAGTTTGGTAATTCGGTCTTCAGAATTGTAAAACTATGCTTTAGTGGTAGTTTGAATGATGTTCTTTTGGCCTAAATTGATTAAACCAAACTGGCTAGTTTCATTACGCTCTCCAGTCGATTTTATGAATCAGCCGGTTTGGTCCTACTCATTTCATGCGGTGGTCGACCAAATTGAACCATAACATCATGTGTTGGCTACAGTTTAGGGAAATAATTAGCATTTGGGAAATATAACATGGTTTGCAATGCGTGTTTGGGATTTCAGGCTTTCAGCCTTTTTGTTTAAACTATGGTTTTAGACCTTTAGAACATGATTTATTGGCCCATGTTGTATCTAAATTAGAGAAAGAACGAACACACTTTATTGTGTTTGATTTAATAACATTAGTGAGCCGTTATTAGGTTTGTTATCTATATTTGAAAGAAAGGTAAATTTACGAAAAAGAACGTGATTTATATAAACGACACTGCAAGTGTGATTATTCCAAAATGTATCTAAAATGGTTCTCAAATGTTAAACAAAAGTTGTAGAACTTTGCTATGATGTCTAGTATATAACATCTGTATTTGTCCTACGGACTGGTGAATGGGGCCGTAATACATCTAGTCTTAACTCCCACGTTAAAATCCCAGTCCGGACTTCCTGTAATGATAATACACATCATCCATGCTAAGAAATATCGAGACGCAATTGTTTGCCAAAAAAAAATCAAAATTTGGTGATTTTCTTAAAATCGGAAGCAACACATATTTAGAGAAAGACGTAGAGTAATGAGTTAGTTGTGAATATAAAAGTTATTGATTAACGTTAAATATCATTAAGAAGAACTATAGCTAGCCAATCACTATCTTTTACGTTGTATATGACTTCATAAATCACTTTTTGTGAATCAAAATTATTGTAACAAACTTCATCAATAATTGAAAATATTTAATAAATTTGGACTAGGATGCTTTACCTATTTTTTGTTCCAAAAAAAAAAGGATGCTTTACCTATTTGAAAATATTGCAGAAGTAGTTGTTTTGAACGAATTTTAATGCCATTCAATCTAATCGTGTTTGTTTATGAACCTCAAAATCAAGTCTAATGGTGAGAGTTTGATATTCTCTGGTAAAAATCTCATGTCTAAATTCACATGCGATTGCTTTAGGTTCAAACAGTTACTCTGATCTACTAGGCCACCTTGAGTCACCACCTCTAAACCAACCCATCATGTGGAAAACTAGAAGAGAGGTTGAATTGTTTTCCCTTCTTTTTCATTTTATAAAAACGTTGTTTCAAAATGTTGATTCGAATTTATTCAATTGTTTGTTTGAAAAACCTTCAATTAGAGTTTAGTATGAAAACAACATATAATCAATATGATCAATTATATATATAAGCTTTTGGAAAAACTTAGTTTTATGAATGGAGCTTTGGTCGATCTTTATGTGAATACGTTTTCCTTTTAAAATCTTAAAACGCTTTGTATCAAATTATCTATCAAGTTAAACTTAATATGAGAAGTGTGAATAATAATCTATTTGACCATATCATATAATTATACACACAATCACAATATTAATTTCTATGTACAACACAATCAATCATCACAACTATATAAGCAACAACTAAGACATATAGGCAAGCATAGATGTAAAACGATAAATGCAAGAATAAATGAAAAGAGATAAGAGAAAGGAAATGCAAACCGGACACGATGATTTATAGTGGTTCGGCTACAAGGACACCTTCCTTGCTCTATTCCACTCCCCGAGTCACCTACTCGAGAGTTTTCTTCACTACTCAACAAGCTCCCTTTTGGCGGAGAAAACCGTACACAACTTTTGCTTACACCATTTAACGACACTAAGCTAAATGTCGAGTTCTAATAGTAGCTAGAACCAATCTCACAACTTCAATCACTACACAACTTCTACACGGCTTCACGACTTCTTCACGGCTTCACGACTTCACGACTTCTTCACTACTTCACAACTTCTTCTATACTCCACTACATATTCACACATCTATTTCTTTACAACTACATAACTTCTTCACACTACTACTTCTTCCCACTACTTCTTACTCACTCATAAACTCACTACTAAGTGAGATCATCTTGATCTACTTATTACATATACATAACTCACAACTTCACATAAGCACTAACTAGATCCTAATACATCTTTTGCTTTATGATAGGGAGGATTCTTCTCTTGCACTTTGAGTGGTGAAGGATTGGATCACTTTAAACAAAGACTTATAATCTTATGATCAAAGGATTTAGAAGGATGTTTTGAAGGGATTGGGACTGAAAATTTTCGTGCAAAAGGTGAGGTAAAATTGCAGAAATGAACCAGTATTTATAGGCAAAAATTTCTGACAACTGGAGCGTGCCGGTCCCCTTAATTGTATGGCCGGTCCCCTTAATTATTAAGGGGGCCGCCCATAATTAAGGGGGCCGCCCTACTGAAACGGTCAGAAATCTTTGTCTTTTCTGGTGAAAGTTTATTTGGTGAAAAACTAACTGATTTTGGTTAAAAATTTGAATTCATATATTTGTTATGAATTAAACATTTTTCTTTAATTACCAAAATTGTTTTTCAAAAATATATAACATGTTTATATCATTTTATAAACTTTGTAATGTTTAAATAAAATCCCTTTGATCATAAAATGTATTAGACATTTGTTTGTACATACCTTAAGTGATTGTTGAAGCATACTCGAGACGTTGAGATGTCGAGGCTTGTTGACGTATGAATGCATAGATGAATTTTGATCATAAGTAACTTATGCACTTTACGTTATATGTTGTAACTTACATCTTTGTCATCATCAAAACATGAAGAGAATGTTTAGATTAAATATCGTAATATTCATGCCAACAATCTCCCCCTTTTTTATGATGACAAACTATATAAACTATAACTCATAGTAAAATGTATAAGTTACTTGTTTACACTTCTTCTCCCCCTTTTGTCGAAGCAAAAAGGTGGACTCATAGACGAGACTTCTACTACGCTTGAACCCTTGAGAAAGAATGTAAAAGGCGAGCTTGCATCATCGTAAGTGAAGCCTTGATTCTATCAACCTTAATGCTCCCCCTTGGTGTATACTCCCCCTTGGTGTATGCTCAAAACTTGTTTTGGCTACCAAAGAATCGAGCGATGAAGTAATCCTTCAAAACAAAGTTAGTAGACAAGTGCAACTATATATAATGATGATGATAGATATATGCATGATACTAATAGGGGAACAATATATGGACGTAATAGGTATATGCACTAAAAATATGACACATGCAATTATTGTTTTAAAAACAACAAGCTAACTCCCAAAAAAAAAATTACCATGACCAAAGCTAAGACATGATAATGATTAGAACCTAATGCAAAGATTCTACCGACATATTTTGGCGAAAGATGCCAAAATATATATTCTAAAAGGGTTGAAAAAAAAATTGAAGATGAGAATGATACGTTCTTTTAAAGACGTAGAAAATTGAAGAAGGATGAGCGTGAATGAAAAGGGAAGATAATGACAAAAGGTTGGCAAATATGGTTTAGATTAATATATCGTTTGACAAGGGCGGATGATTGGGAATCATGGGATTTTTAGGTGTTTTGTTGGTTGACGACCGAAGATGGATATATGAATGAGGTGGTGATGGCTCAACAACACTTGAAGCTTGGATATCTTATTTGTGTTCTTCACTTGCTAGGAAGTGGAAAAGATGCATTTCATAAAGAAATTCACTTGACTTTTAGGGATTAAAGTTTTGGTGGTGATGATGTACTTAGTAGAATGTAGGGAATGGTTACATGGTGGAATCTTCTAGTGAAGATGGGAAATGAGGGTCAAGTGGAGATGACTAGGTGGAAGTGAAAGAGTGATGTTCAAGGAAGCAAAAGAGTGATGATACTCTTGTTGGATTAATCGAGGTATATGTTTGGGTGCATGAGTATTGGAGAGTTTGGTGGTGGAGAGTTTAGATGTGTAGAGTTAGGAGCGGAAGAGGTTGATTGAGGTTTTGGATGTTGTTCAAGTGAGAGTATTGGATGTGATCTAGTGAGAAGATATTCAATCCAAGTGAAGTGTTCATTGAATGTAATGGTTTTTAGGAGAAAGATGCAACAAGGTCACTTGTTGACATGTTTTTCAACTTGATTCAAGTTGTGGGGTGATGAAGGAGAGCTATAGGAAAGTTGTTCCAAGTTGCATTGAGCAAGGTGTAAGGTAAGAAGAGCATAAAGCTCATGGGCTTCCTTGAGTTCTTCAATGAACTTCAAGTGTTTGGAGGAAGGTGATGATGGTGGAATGTGGTTGTTATTAGGGATGGATGATTGGACATGTAACATAGGAATGGCATGTGAAGTTATAGGGTGTGGAGGTGACACTCTTGGTGGTGGAGATATGTTTGGTTGGATGATCATTAAGGATGAAGGAGATGTATTTATAGTGTAGGAAAGATGTGGTTTAGGAAGGTAAATTTTGAGAGCATGGAAATGGTGGATGACTCGAGATTGGTAGTATAAAGGATGATTCGGTTTTTCATTTCACATGGGTGGTTTGAGGATGTACTAAAGAAGGGTTATGAGGTTTGAGTGTAAGGTAGAAGGATATATGTGAGTGAGTGTGTTTTCCCTTCCCATTAAATTCGTACTCATCCGGACATAGAGTTAAGCATGTAAAGGCATACAATCAAATCACATAGGAGCAAATAAACATCTAGAAACAACATATATGCGATATGCCATAAATCTAGGAATGACAGAATCTAATGAGAAGCAAAGTTCATAAGAGTAAACTAGCATTAGGTATATTTAGGAAGAGCAATTTAATCAAGTTGGAGAATGAGTATGTGATTGGCTCAGAACAGTCAACCTAAATTAACCAAGTATATGGTCAACAAGGTCAAACTACCTAGACCAATGCTCCGCGGAATATAGGGTTTCCCCGGGTCGTTATGTCCCGACGAGGTGTGGATGGTTATCAAACGGGTTTGTGATCGGGTGAATTTGGACGGAAAAGGGTTTGCGAATGATTACACTAAGGAATCTGCAAAGAAATAGCTTAAACAAGCTATATAGATGATTAGGTGAAAGTTTAGATACCTAAAAACGTTTAATAACTAAAAACGCGTACGTTCAATTTAAATTTACGCGAACGTACGAAATAAAACGTGAAAAGTGAAATCTGAAAACCCACAGGGGGTGAAAATGACTTTTTTACAAACTAAATGATAAAAGAAAATTTTTAGAAAAAGAAAATTAATTTTTACATTATTTAATTATTTATTATTAATTAATTACTAATTATTAATTACTTATCTAATTTTAAGTAATTTAAATTATTAAAAATAACAAACTAACTTAGAAAATTAAGAAAAATTTTACAAATCTAATTAACCATCACAGGAATCCTAAAAAATTATAAAAATTTGATTTTATAAGTTTTTACACTATTTTACTAATTATTATATTAAATATTTATTAATTACTAATTAAACTATTTAAATTCTAAAAACTACAAGATGAACAGTAATAATTACAAGAAAATTTCTAAAATTATTTTACAACATATAAAAGCCAGGAAAAATATTAAAACTAGGGTTTACTTTATAGAAACTAATTTTTCTATTTAAAACTTAAATATTAATTAATTACTAATAAAACTAATATTAAATCTAATAAATACTAAATGACAAAATAAAAATCTGAGAAAATTACTAAAATTACTTTAATATAAAAGGAATTTAAGAAAAATATAAAAATACCAAGTGCTTAACAAAAATCTAAAAATGAAAATTAAAAATTTAAATTATGTTAAATAGAAACTATCACTTAATATTAATTTGGATTTTCTGGATTTTTCTTTTACAAACCTATTTTATACCTAAAAACAAACAACTTTTATGAAAACAACTTTTTTACATCTTAAAAATAAGCACTGTGGATGCTTATTAGCACCACAGTTGACTTTTGTTGACCAAATATGCAAATAAGCTCAAATGAGCTTAAGTGGGACCCACTATGAGTGATTCTGGCTCAAATGGGTGGTGTGAACATGTTTAAGCTGGAAAAAGTAAAGGGGTACCACAGAATAAGCAAATAAAACAAAATAAGCACTTTGTTGTCTTGTTTGAGAACTGCAAATGGGACAAGGTTGAGGGGTTGATTCAGGTGGGTCCCAGAAGGTTTGAGGTCAAACTTATGGTCAAAACTAAAAGGCTACCAGGAGGGGGGTTGAAAGAAGCCAAGTGGGGCATGTGGGACCCACTGTGGTGGTCAGAAACCACCACCAAAGTGGTGGTGGTGACTGTGTATCTGCTGCAACAGGGCAGAGCTCAGCCTGCAGCTTACTTTGGAGGGGAATGGGGCCCACAGAAAAAAAATTGTAAAAATGAGGTGAGTATGGGATTTAATAGTTCAACTGAGGGACAATACACCCAAGAAGTTTCACCTCCTAGTTCCCAACAGAAAATTCACTAAAAATCTCACAATATTTGGAAAATTTGAGAAAATGACAATTTGACTTTTTGAGAAATACTTGATATGTTGACTAATGTGAGATTTGTTCTTGCTTTTATGACTTAATGTGTAAGATTAAGCTACTATGAGTCTATCTTAAGCTAATTTAACCACTATTACACTGTTATGGATGATTATAGAAGCTAAAACCTCAACAGTGAACACAATTTAAGGGTAAGAAGGTGATTTTGACTATGGTCACTTGAAACTTGTATTTAATGGTTGTCTACACTTACTATGACCTAATGCAATCTACCAAAACTTAAAACAACACCACCACAACAACAAGGGTACTGATGTAGAGATGATCCAAATACCCCTATATATGAACCTATTACAAATTTTTATGAAGCAAAAGGGTATTCTACACCATGAACTGATTCTAAACCTTGTACTAACCTAAGATTAGCATAAATAAACAGAAATTAACAACTAAGAACAATTATAACAATTTATAACAAAATAATAGAATTCACACCAAAAACTGATTTGGAGACTCACAAATGATTTTTCAACTGATAATATGGAACAAAGGTCCAAAACTCTTCCAATGGCTTGTCACTACACCAATAGAGTCATTTTAGGCCAAATGAATACTTTGCTCAGCCTCCTTCTCCTTCACCATTGATTTTTTTTTATTTTCTTTATATTTTTCTTAATTTTCTTGTATTTTTGATTTTTTTATAGCTAAACTGTTTTAAAGGTTTCTAATAGCTTTAATAAACTATGTTAGGAGCTTATGTGAGCTAAAGAATCCAATAACAACAACTAATGAATAACAGAGAATTAATTTGAAAATTAAAAAAGCAAATTTGAAAGTTGGAACAAAACCTTGAAATTGATATTGAAAAAAGTTGAAATTACATTAAAGAAACATGATACAAGCTTTTAAAATCAAAGATTACAACTAGATTAAAGTTTACACTAAATTCGACTACCTCAAACTAAACTAAACTAATTACTACTCTCCTTTTTTATCTTCTGCTTTCTTTCTTCACTTAAATAGACCAGGGGTCCCTCCTCTGACTTTCCCACTTGTTTCTTGGTCATTGGATGCTTCAAATCAATCCCAGCCCTTCAAGATGTTTTTGGCGGGAAAAGGGTATTGGGAGTTTTAGTGGAGCAGGTGAGGTTATTAATGAGGAGGGGGAAGGTTGGGTGTAGGTGAGGTAATATTAATGAGGTTTGGTGAGGGATTG
This sequence comes from Artemisia argyi, assembly GCA_030686995.1. Taxonomy (NCBI): domain Eukaryota; kingdom Viridiplantae; phylum Streptophyta; class Magnoliopsida; order Asterales; family Asteraceae; genus Artemisia; species Artemisia argyi. Next base: position 99,728,689 of record CM060678.1, read on the forward strand.
GTGGAATTGGAGAGGAGGGGGGAGACAAAGCTTCCTGGTAATTAGGGGAGGTTAGGGACGGGTGAATAGTAACCTGGGGGTTTGACTGGGATTTGACTTGTTGACCGGGTATAATATTTAGAGATGGGGTGGGCTTTTGTTGGGCTTAGGGGTGTATTGGACCAGGTTTAGGGCTTAGTATTGGGTGGATTTGGTTTGTTTGTTTATTTTTGCTAATAAAACCATAAGGACCATTTGTGTAATTTCTGCAAACCAAAGGGACTGAATTTGTCATTTTTCCAAACCTGTTTCAAGGTCCTTTCCTGCCACATATCAACAATCCAAGGATAAAAGTTGTATTTTTCCATTTTCATGAATTTCCAAGGATTACTTTTGCAATTTTCCAAAGTCCAGGGACCAAACATGTAATTTTCCAAAACTTTCAATCCAAGGACTAAACTTGCCAAAATAAGTAACCACAAGACCAAAATTGATTTTTCTTCCAAAAATTTCCCACCAGGGACCAATTCTGTCATTTTCTGAAACTCCAGGGACTAAATTGCAAATTTCCAAAACTTTTGTGATTTTTCACCAAAGGACTAAATATGACAACTTATGATTTCAAAAGGACCTTTGGTGATAATTTTCTATATTTTGAATGACCAGAGACTAATTTTGACTTTTTATGAAAGTTGGGGGACTGAAACTGCTAATTTTGCAAACTTTGTACGTTTTTCATTTGTTTTTACTCATTTTGCATCTAAAACACATAAAACACAATTTTGAAATATTTTCAGTATTTTGATGCATTTCTGAGTGTTTTTGTATGTTTTGCAGTTCAGATTTGACCAAAAATGATGAGTGTTTGAGCACTCATCAGTATGAGACTATCACTAGTGGTGCTCAATTCAGGCTAAACATGACCATTTTTACTGGTTACACACACCCAACTTCTCACATAGAAGCAATTCAACCGTTAGGTTAAATTGAATTTCTAGTCAATAGATTATCCAGTAGTCATTCTCTTTTTAGAAGAAATTGAGTTCCTAAATTTACCTATCGAAGAGTACCAAATATGAAGTTTGCTTGATTCACTAATACTTGGCTTAATGTGTCTCAAACATCATGTTTTTATGATATATTTTACTCACTATCCCAATAGAGATGTGTTGAATGTTTAGATAAGAGTAAACGCAAAGTTTTAATCTTTTGTTCATGATTTACCGGTTATTTGGTTTTGATGGCATATTACTTGATTTAATAAATGTGCTAGACTTTAAGAGTGCTCCTTAGCATATCTTGTGAGATGAATCTCATTAAGATTATTTATCTTAAATGAGTTTGTGATTCTCAAATCAAAACAAGACATTAATATATTCTTAGACAAATATTGTTTTCTATGATTTTTGCCATTGTTATATATATCATAATTTAACTAGTATTTGAAAAATAAATTTTACTTGTTTATGGATTGTGACAAGTTATTTTTCAATTCTAATAACTTATATTATTTCAAAAAGAAAAGTGTAGTGCATTATCTTGTAACACAACCATTCATGCTACAAAGAAAATGAAATACATATAATATATAGTGTGTATTATTCTTAAATATGTATTTTATCTTGACGTGATGACTTTAAGTAGTGTGAGCAAAGTTTACATATGTTGTTAGTTTGCTCATGTTTGGTTTTTCGGATATGACACATTTATCCATTGTATTGCAATGTAAATTGCTTGAATATTTCGGACGAAACATCCAAGTCGTCAATCCTACTTCATTGTATATTTTATGTATGTGTTAAACATGTTATTCTAATATTTGGAACACAATTATTGGACAAGTAGATTCAATATGACATTATCAACACAAGTGTGAGTTATGATCCAATGCATACTCTTTTCATCTACAAAGGATGTAACTATTTTCATATCAATCTAGTGTGATTGAGTATGTAGATTCAAGACTATATCTTTTGTTGTAATTTGATATAATCTTGAAGCTAAACAAATAACAATCCAATTTCTTGTCCACACTAAAAAATGTGTCAATTAGATTTGATAAATATATCAACCATAATTTGAATAACGAATTGATATAATATCAAGATCTTTCTTGACCCTCACGGACACTCATTTGAAATAAATAAACATTTTAATAGTGTGTTCCATTAATCTTAAGATTATTTATTAGTGAATGATTGAAAGTTGACTTATTATTTCATGATTGTTATATGTTTTGTTTATGTGAGAGACTCTTCATTTTTACTTATTATGAACACACTTAGATTTTGAAAATACTTTTTCTTTTATATAACTACTAATGTTTTACAATGATTCAATTTCTCTTATTAAACAACTTAAATGTAAAACAAGGTAATTTGTTGAAAATATTTAAGTGTGTTGTTTAAGAATAGATTAAATTGTTTGAAATATTTAGGTGACTAGATTTAACTCATTTACAAGATGTTTGAGTAACATTAAGCCATCTATACCTATATGCAATGCAAGCATAATATTGCAATCCTAACGCAAGAAATCTAGCATAAGATCTAGTTAAGTATAAACCGAAAAATTAGCTATAAACTAATAAGGCACATATGCTTAGATATACAATTAACTAAAATTCAAATTGCAACAATCATCTAATATATTCAATTTACAAAATAGAATAAAAAATAAGTTCACATAGCACATAAAACACTTGTCGTCGTTTTGCGTATTATATATACCAATGTTTACTAAGCTCGATTTTATTTGAAGATAAAATAGTTTCCTATCCATTTTAAAATTTAATTAAGATCAATATTTTTAAAGCATAAATGCTTAATTTTTCAAAGATATATCGACTAGGAATGCCCGACTCGAAGGAAAAGGTAAAATATAAGTTTTACGTTAAAACGATACTCAAATTTTTGACCTCCGTGTAGTATTTTGACTTTCTGACTTATTTAAGTTTGTAATGGTTACTTGTAAGTATTTTTAAATGAAAGTAGACTCAATTACCTTTAAGATGCCGGGTGGCACGACTTCTACGGAGTTACGGTTATTTTTATATGATTTTTCAAAGTTTCCGAAAAACTGTCGAACAGACAGGCGGACCCCTTGAATTTAAGGGGGCCGCCCAGTATTTAAGGGGCCGCCCAGACAATTAAAGGGGCCGCCCATCTGATACTAAAAAAATGCATTTTTTGTTAAAAATTGTTTTCTGACTTTGTGAAAAGGTGTGTAACTTTCTGATTTTAAAAACGAACATATAACACTTGTTTTAAGCATAATCTTATCTCGAGCTAGTATAATTAGTGTATATAATATCAAAACTAATACAAGTTAATCAACAAAACACTTTTCATATTTAATCCTCCTTAATGGGTAATTTGATACATGGATGGTACTCAATTTTTAAAACCATTTGTTTTGAAAATTTGAGCGACGTGGCTCTGGTTCCAATTGTAGAAAACTAGAAAGGGGTTGAATAGTTTTCCCTTCTTTTTCATTTTATAAAAACTTTGTTTCAAAATGTTGATTCGAATTTATTCAATTGTTTGTTTGGAAAACCTTCAATTAGAGTTTAGTATGAAAACAACATATAATCAATATGATCAATTATATATATAAGCTTTTGGAAAAACTTAGTTTTATGAATGGAGCTTTGGTCGATCTTTATGTGAATACGTTTTCCTTTTAAAATCTTAAAACGTTTTGTATCAAATTATCTATCAAGTTAAACTTAATATGAGAAGTGTGAATAATAATCTATTTGACCATATCATATAATTATACACACAATCACAATATTAACTTCTATGTACAACACAATCAATCATCACAACTATATAAGCAATAACTAAGACATATAGGCAAACATAGATGTAAAGCGATAAATGCAAGAATAAATGAAAAAAGATAAGAGAAAGTGTTGGGAATAAAATGCACAAAGTAAAGAGTCTGCCAGAAGAGCCTGCTAGTTGATAGTTAAGCCTGCCTCTTCAGTTTTGCTGATATTGAAGATATACTAACAGTACCTTCTGGGTAAGAAGGTACTGCTAGTTAAAGAAGGTCCTGCCAGTTTTCACGACAAGTTGCTATATTTTATTTAGAGATATTTAGTTGTATTATTAGTCTTTGTACAAAGTTATACGTTAAGTAGAAGTAGTATAGAAGTCTCAGTAGATTTAATGGAGTGTTTTACCTTGAAAGGTGTAATATTAAGATAAGATAAACCTCTAATATATTATATTAAGCAACTTGACCACTTGTAATAAGGGCTCCTTATACTATAAAAGGAACCCTTAAGACACCTTCTTTGATATCTCTAACACTCATCTTTCCCATGCATAACTTCCATATTTAAACCCTTTCACGTATCAAAGATTCAAGGTTACACTTGTAATCCTGGTGATAGTTTAGATCACCCGTATTATTTCATCAATAATATTGAATCGTTTTGTGTTATTCATGTTGTGTTCATTCTCATTTACTTATTCACCACCTTTGTTCCTTTAGTGTGTTTTAGTAAATTTCGCGTGCTAACTCACATTCATTCATAAATATCCTAAACACATTACTGAGATTAACATCCCAAGTGTTTGCACAAATCAATTCATAGAATCCTTCCACAAGTGGTATCAGAGCAAGGCTGATATTTACGACATAAAAGAACAAAGCAAAAATGGATGTTGAGCACATTCAAACCAATGTGGCTGCAAAACTTCCATTACTCAAACAGAATGAGTTTGAGATGTGGAGACTGAGGGTTGAACAATACTTCCAAGTGCAAGACTATGCACTTTGGGAGATTATTGAAGAAGGAAACTCATTTAAACCAGTAACCACCACCTCCACAGTAAATGATGCACTTGTCACAACTGTGCAAGTAAACCCAATAACCGCTGAAGAAAGAATTCAAAAGAGAAATGATCTTAAAGCCAGGAGTATGCTTCTCATGTCTATTCCAAATGACCAGCTTCTAATCTTTAACAAATACAAGTGTGCTAAAACTCTTTTTCAAGCTATTGTGGCTAGATTTGGTGGTAATGATGCCACCAAGAAAACCCAGAAAACACTTTTAAAACAACAGTTTGAAAACTTTTCAGCCACACCAAATGAGTCTTTGGACAGCATGTTCAATAGACTACAAAAGCTTTCTAGTCAGTTAGCCATTCATGAAGTGATAATATCTCAAGAAGACTTAAACTCCAAATTCCTTAGAAGTCTACCCTCTGAATGGGCCATGCATGTCATTGTCTGGAAAAACAAACCAGATATTGATTCCATGAGTCTCAATGATCTTTACAGCAACTTCAAGATAGTAGAGCATGAACTAAAGAAGTCTACTAGTTCAAGCTCAGGAAATATGGCATTTATGTCATCTCATGGTACTTCCAAGAAAGTTGATGAAGAAAAAGATGGTAGAGAAGAAGGTACTGCCAACACAAATTTTGGTACTGCCAGTACTTCCAGCAGTACCAAAACCATTTTACATGAAACAATTGGTTGTGCTTTCCTAACATCACAACACAATGGTTCCACATTGACCTTTGAAGATCTTCAAGAGATCAGTGATGATGATCTTGAAGAAATGGACATAAAATGGCAGCTTTCACTTCTTAGCATGAGGGCTAAAAAATATTTGATGAGGACTGGAAAGAAGATTGTCATCAATGGCAATGAACCTGCTGGGTATGACAAATCTAAAGTGGAGTGCTACAGCTGCCACATGAAGGGTCACTACTCTAGAGAATGTAGAAGACCAAAGAAGCAGGGTGATAAGGGAAGAGGTTTTGAGAACAAGAACAGGGGAAACAATGAGAACAAGAGCAAGGAAGTGGACATCACTGAAACAAAAGCTATGGTAGCTATTGATGGGCTGGGTTTTGATTGGAGCTTTATGGGTGAAGAAGAGTCATCCTCAAATGAAATGGCTTTAATGGCTCTCTCCAATCCTGAGGTACAAATTACTAAATGTTCTGCTACTTGTGAAGTTTTTAAAGAACTAGAAATCTTAAGAAAACTTTATGATGAACTAAAAGAAGAACAAAGAAAAACTCATCAAGACCTAGTTAATCATAAGTGTGGTATGTCCAAACTTGAGAAACAGATAATTCACTTTAGAGAAAATGAACTCACCTTTTCTGACACAAAAGCTATTCTTAATAGAGACATATTTCTTAAAGATGCTGAAATAAACCTGTTAAGAACTGAGTTTGCTAAAGTGAAACAAGCAAAAGATAATATTCAACTAACTGTTACAACATTAGAAAATGCTTCTGCTTGTACTAAAAGTATAGTTGAGAACCAAATAAACAAGAAAATCAAATCTGGGATTGGATACAACACATGTCCACCTCCTTACAAAGGAATTCCCTGTCCCCCAGGTTTAGATCTTGCTGAATCAGGTTTACACGAGCTCACAAATAAACCACTAGAAAAAGTAAAACTTGTAGAAAATAGTGAACCTTTTGAGAGTGCAAGTGATACTTCACTTTCCAAAGAAAAGGTGCTCACTGATAAGAACTCAGATGTTACAACTATTGAAGGTTATACATCTGATGAAAATGGAAAAGAGACTGTTTCTAAGAAAGGAAACAAGGTAGGACCAATCAGTCCTAAAAGTGTAGAAAGTATCACAAAGACTAAAGTTGTTCTAAAAACAGTTGAATGTTGTGCTAAATGTAATAGCAAACCTAGAGGTAGTCAGAGAAATTGGAACAATCTTAAGTCACATCAACTTGGTGATAACTTTGTTTTGTACAATAAGGCATGCTATTACTGTGGTAGTTTTAATCATACTCATGCTTATTGTAACAATTGGGTTTCTGGGAGTACACCAAGGTCTAAAACAAGTAAAACAAACCCCAGAAAAGGTTCTGTGAAATCTAACACACCAAAAGTTAATCATACTGTTAGACCAAATGAGCCTGTTTACCCAAAATTCACTACTAAGGATGCAAGTAATACTTTCAAACATACACCAAGAGTTGTAAAAAGTCTCACTGAAAGGGATTATGTGGTTAAAACACAAAATTGGAGACCAAAACCAAAAGGTCCTGCTAGACCATATGGTCCTGCTAGACCAAATGGTACTGCCAAATTTGGTACTGTTAGACCAAAAACCACAAAATGTGTTAAAAATGAAAATGCTGTTAAGTCCTCAGCATGTTGGATTTGGAGACCACTCCAATCAAATGGTGCATCAACAGTCCTAAAAAGGTTTGATTACATTGATGCACGAGGCAAACCCAAGTCAGTCATGGCTTGGGTACCCCAAGGAAACTAATATGTGTATACATGTGCAGGAACATTCAAATGATATTGCAGATCAAGGATATGTAGATAGTGGATGTTCAAGGCACATGACAGGCAACATGTCTAACCTCACAGACTTCAAATCATTTGATGGAGGATATGTTACCTTTGGGGGAGGAATCAAAGGAAAGATTACTGGTAAAGGTACAATTAAAACCAGTAAATTAGATTTTGAAAATGTGTACTTTGTGAAAGAACTACAGTTTAATCTCTTAAGTGTCTCACAAATGTGTGACACAAAGAACAAAGTTCTTTTTACTGACACTGAAGGCATTGTACTTTCTCCTGATTTTAAAATTCCTGATGAAAGTCAGATTCTTCTTAAAATCCCTAGAAAGAACAATATGTACATTGTTGATTTAAAGAACATTGTTCCTAAAGAGAGTTTAACCTGTCTAGTAGCAAACGCCTCATTGGATGAATCTATGCTTTGGCATATAAGACTTGGTCATGTAAACTTTAAAACAATCAATACAATTGCAAAATATGATTTGGTTAGAGGTTTACCCAAAAAGATTTTTCAAAATGACCAAACCTGTGTTGATTGTCTAAAAGGCAAACAACATAGAGCTTCTTGTAAGCCCAAGACCCATAACTCAATTTCTCAAGCTTTATACATGCTTCATATGGATCTCTTTGGTCCTACTTCTGTGAATAGCTTGAATGGTAAAAGATATTGTCTTGTAGTTACTGATGATTACAGCAGATTCTCTTGGGTTTTCTTTTTAAGAACTAAGGATGAAACAAGTGAGATCCTTAAGTCCTACATTACAGGGATAGAAAACCAAATTGATAAGAAAGTAAAAGTAATTAGATGTGACAATGGGACAGAATTCAAGAATAGAGTTATGGATGAATTTTGCAAAGAAAAAGGAATAAAAAGAGAATATAGTGTAGCTAGAACCCCACAGCAAAATGGAGTAGCAGAAAGGAAAAATAGAACACTTATAGAGGCTGCTAGAACAATGCTAGTAGATTCTAAGTTGCCTGTTTCATTTTGGGCTGAAGCAGTAGGTACTGCTTGTTATGTACAGAATAGGGTTCTTGTGATTAAACCTCATAGAAAGACCCCTTATGAACTTTTGTTTGGTAGAACACCATCTCTAAGTTTTATGAGACCTTTTGGATGTCATGTCACTATTCTCAATACCAAAGATCATCTAGGAAAGTTTGAAGGAAAAGCTGATGAAGGCTACATGATAGGGTATTCTTTGCAAAGTAAGGCCTATAGGGTGTATAATAAATGCACTAGGCTAGTGGAAGAAAACCTGCACATAGAGTTTCAAGAAAAACTACCAAATGTTGCAGGCACTGGACCAGATTGGTGTTTTGACATTGATAAGCTTTCAGAATCTATGAATTATGTGCCTGTCACAGGTACAAATGCTAATGATAATGCAGGTCTTGAAGATAATGTTGAAGCATCTGAGGATCAAGATTACATCTTGATGCCAATTTGGACAGGATTGGATTCATCTTCAAGTCATGGAGAGCCTTCAAATACAACAAATGAAGGTGTTGAAGATGATCATGGAACTCAAGATCAAGGGAATCTAGAAAATTCTGAAAATGGAAATGGTACTGTCAATTCACAAGATGGTACTGCCAGTTCAACAGATGGTACTGCCAGTTCACAAATTGGTCCTGCTGAACCATTAAATGTTCTATCAGATGATTCCTTACCAGAAGATGTAGGGATTGGAAACCTTCCAATTTCCTATGATGTTCCTACAACACACAACACAAGAATTCTCAAAGATCACTCCATTGATAATGTGATTGGCAGCATTGATTCTAGTGTTAAAACAAGAACTCAAGTCTTATCTTCAGACAAAGATGGGTTTGTCCTAGCTGTGTATGAAGAAAAGAACCATGAAGTTGCCCACATATGCCTATTTTCATGCTTTCTCTCTCAAGTAGAACCCAAAAACATTACAAAAGCCTTAGATGATTCAAGCTGGGTTGAAGCAATGCAAGAAGAGCTACTTCATTTCAAACTGCAGAAGGTTTGGGTACTGGTTGATTTGCCCAAAGGTTACAGGTCAATTGGAACCAAATGGGTTTTCAGAAATAAGAAAGATGAAAGGGGAATAGTGATAAAAAAACAAAGCCAGATTGGTGGCCCAAGGGTATACTCAAGAAGAAGGAGTGGATTATGAAGAAGTTTTTGCTCCAGTTGTAAGAATTGAAGCAATTAGGCTATTCTTGGCCTATGCTTCTTTCATAGGTTTCACTGTCTACCAAATGGATGTCAAAAGTGCCTTTTTATATGGTACTATTGAAGAAGAGGTGTATGTTTCTCAACCTCCAGGCTTCATTGATGCAGAATATCCAGACAAGGTGTACAAGGTTACCAAAGCTCTTTATGGTCTACACCAAGCTCCTAGAGCATGGTATGAAACATTGGCTTTCTATTTATTGGAAAATGGATTTCAAAGAGGCAAGATTGATCCAACTTTGTTCATCAAAAGAACCAAGAAAGACATCTTGCTGGTGCAGATTTATGTTGATGACATTATCTTTGGATCCACAAATCAGGAATTGTGTGTAGAGTTTGAAAAACTTATGCATTGTAAGTTTGAAATGAGTTCCATGGGGGAACTTACTTTCTTTTTGGGTCTCCAAGTGAAACAATCTAATGAAGGCATATTTATCAGCCAAGATAAGTATGTAGCAGAGATCCTAAGGAAATTTGGGTTTGCAGATTCAAAGGTTGCAAGTACACCAATGGATCCAGAAAAGGGGTTACGCAAAGATGCTGAGGGTGAAGATGTTGATGTGCACAACTACAGATCAATGATTGGGTCCCTAATGTACCTTACATCATCAAGACCAGATATCATGTTCTCAGTATGTGTATGTGCAAGGTTTCAAGTCAATCCAAAAGTTTCTCATCTCACAGCAGTCAAAAGGATCTTCAGATACCTCAAGGGCCAGCCTAAGTTGGGTCTATGGTATCCAAGGGAATCATCTTTTGATTTAGTAGCTTACTCAGATAGTGACTATGCTGGTGCAACCCTAGACAGAAAATCCACAACTGGTGGATGTCAATTTCTTGGCTGCAGACTCGTATCATGGCAATGCAAGAAGCAAACAATGGTGGCCAACTCTACAACTAAAGCAGAATATGTTGCAAGTGCAAGTTGTTGTGGCCAAGTTCTTTGGATCCAGAATCAATTGCTTGACTATGGGTACAATTTTCTTAACACCATTATTTACATTGACAATAGCAGTACTATATGTATCATCAAAAATCCAGTTCAACATTCAAAAACAAAACTCATTGAAATCAGACACCATTTCATAAGAGATTGCAATGAGAAAAGGTTAATTCAAGTTGTAAAAATTGATTCTGAAAATAATTTTGCAGACCTTCTCACCAAAGCTTTTGATTTAGGTAGGTTTAAATACCTGGTAGCAGGTATTGGTATGATAAATCTTTGAAAAACATGTGTTTTATATATAAATAAACAAGTTCTGGTCTCTAAAACATGGTACTGCTAGTTAGTCATAAGGTACTATCAGTACAAAATTGGTACTGTTATTCAAAGTTTGCTCTGTTTTTGCTCATCTTGATGTTTAAATGTTAACAATGCTATAAAACAAGTGCTTTGCACTTTGTTCTTTTGGTTTACAACTAACCATTTCAGGTTACTCAAGCTTGCTAACACAATCAGGATATGGAAATGGTAATCAGTTCACCAAGTTTTTCAAAACTTTAAGAGCTGGCTAGTCCAAAGCAAACGGCTCTTGGTAAAGACTTCTCAAATCCGTTGATAGCTGATAGTTTGCTAAAAACTATAGGGTAATCAGTTCACCCAGTTTCAAAAACTTAACAAACTGACTAGTCCAAAGCAAACGGCTCTTGGTAAAGACTTATCAAATCCGTTGATAGCTGATAGTTTGCTAAAAACTATAAGGGATATTTTCTAAAATTTCAAAGAGACTGCCAAGTTTTATTTCAAAAACAAGGTACTGGTAGTTCAAATTTTAGTACTGGTAGAGTAAAATGGTACTGCTACATAGCCATTGAGTCTGTCAGGTTAAATTTATAGCCGTTGTTTTTAAAGGGTACTTTTGTGAATTATTCATGTTTTCCTCGACTTAAGGATATAGTTATTATAATAAAAGATCTTTTTGACCGCATCTTCAATTACTTATCCATATCTTTTATAGTCGGTCAAAAGTCATTTTTCTCATAATCAATCCTTATCATAATTCACACTCACCTTTCATCTTCTACCAGTACAACAATAAAATCCCACCATCAAAATCAAAATTTTCATCAAACCTTTCACCATGGCTCGTCTAAGTTTTGTCAAACGTCACAACCAATTAGCATTTTTGGAAAAGTCTGATGACAATGAAACTTTTCATCAAGCAGTGGATTTTTTAAACAATTCTTATATCAAGTTTGCTTTACTCATGAATCCCACTATTTTTGAATCTCAAATTTCACAATTTTGGCAAACTGCTAAAATTAACACTCTTAGGGATGGGATTCAAGAGTTAGAGGTCAAAGTGGATGGTAGAACCTTGACTTTTACCGAGTCATCCATTAGAAGACATCTTCGTTTGGATGATTCAGATGGCATTAGTCAACTGCCTGATACTAAAATCTTTGAAAATTTGACAAAAATGGGGTATAATGTAACTTCTACAAAGCTTACATTTCTTAAAAAGCATTTTACCCCTCAATGGAGATTTTTTATTCATACCATCATTCATTGTTTAAGCCAAAAGAAAACCTCATGGGAGCAATTTAGCGGTAACATGGCTGCAGCTCTCATTTGTCTGGCAACAAACAAGAAATTCAACTTTTCAAAATATATTTTTGAAGGATTGGTTAAAAATGTGGACAGTGAAACAAAGTTTTTGATGTACCCAAGGTTTATTCAGTGCCTCATCAACAAATCCAAACATTTGTTACTTCCCCCCAAACAAACCTTTTAAAACTCCCAAACTTACACACAAGGTGTTTTCAAACATGAAAATTGGTTTTCAAGGAGAAGAAGCACCACTTTTTGAGGAAATGTTACCACAACATACTGAAGAACCAGCCACATCATCTGATCATTCATCACCACATCCTTCACCAGTACCATCACTCACACCAACAGTACCATCAGTCACACCACCATCACCAGCACCATTACCATCTCATCAACAAACACAAACACCATCTGCAACATCACCATCACTATCACACCATAACTCACCACCACAATCTCCTCCACAACAAAGTGTAGATGCTCAGACTATCAGGGAATTAAAGGAGCAAGTGCAGCACTTGCAAACTACTCTTGAAAGTCAAAACAAACATTTTACAGAGATCAACACCAAGTTAATTAAGAGGGTTGAGAAATTAGAGTTGAAGGTGAAATTGTTGAAGGGTAAAAGAACATCTCAGTTGGTTGTTTCTAGTTCCTCAAGTTCAGATGCAGAGGGTTTGGGTCTCTCTTCCAAAAAGGGGAGGATGGGTAGTTCTAAAAATGAAGAAGAGATTCAATTTCAGTTTCATGAAGGAACTCCAGTGATTGATGAAGAGCCTGCTACTCAAGAACAAGAGCCTGTTAACTTGAAAGATACTGCTGCAACAGATACTGCTGAAGCAAAGCAAGATACTGCTGAAGCAGAGCAAGAGCCTGCTGGGATTCAGAGGCTATTAGCGTTGAATTTAAAAGGTTCTGATCAAGTGTCTTACAAAAGAAAGAGAGGATTACAGCCTCAGGGGAGGTTTCTTGTTTCTGATGAACAATCTGCTGCTCCAAGTCCAGTATCATCACCAAAAGACAAGGGCAAGAAAATTGTGGTTGAAGATGAACCAAAGCCTAAAAAGATGAAGTAGAAAGAGCAAGCACAATTAGCTGTAGATGAAGAGTTGTCCAAACAACTTCATGAAGAAGAAGTATTGAGGGCTGAAGAAGAATCAAGAATGTTGCAAGAAAAGTTTGATGCTCAGCTGCAATACATCATTTCCATTGATCCAATTGTAAGAGGTGAAGCTTACACTCTGGTGTGTGATGAGTCTCTTAGCTCAGATGAAATGACAATCAAACTCAATGATTTCATCACCAAGAAATACAATCAAGAAGCATTGGATGATGTCTATCAGCAGATTCAGAAGAATCAGAAGAAAGGATTTAAAATGCCACATTCTGAATCAGATCAGAAGAAGTTCTTCAAGATATATCTGAAAAGAGAGGTGAACATGAAAGATCATCAACTCAAAGGTAAATCTTTTGATGAATTGAAGCTTCTATATTTAGAGGCTTACAGAAGAAACAAAATTAGTTTTCTCATGAATACTCAAGAAAGGCCTTCCAAAGGAAGAGAAGATGATCAGAAGGAACAAAAAGAGAAAGCAGAATTTCCTCCTGTTCAATCAAGAGAAATGGTTGTCCATGTTCCACAAGTTGTTTTTGTTGAACCCTTACATGCAAGGCATCCAGTCATAGATTGGGAAATCTTCAATGACAAGTTTGGCAAAGCATGGAAGATAACAAGAGTTGGAAACAAGGTTGAGATTTTCAAGAACTTTGAAAATCTACTTAGAGCATGTAGCAGAATGGATTTAGATGAATTATGGGTATTAGTTCAAGAGAAGCTGAAAACCAAGTATAAGCCAGATGCAAAGGAGCAAGAGCTATGGGTGGAGTTCAGCAGATTATATGATCCAAATCCTACTGATACTCATTTGAAATTTCCTTACTATGATTTATCTGTTACATGGGAATACTTCAGCATGAGTCATGTTCATCATCTTTCCACTCAGAGTGGAATAGAGCTCTTTATGCTAGGTGAGAAGGAGTATCCTTTAAGCTATGAAGTATTATCAGTCTTGATCTCCAATAAACTTTTGTGTGAAGAAGAGACTGATGCAGTCAAAAGATTGAAGGAGAGCATATTTGATCAGTATGAAAGCCTAAGGAGAAAAAGATAAGGTTTTTGGAAGAGTTCCCTCAAATCCTCAAGGTATGAATTTTATTCACAAAGAAACTTGGTTATTTTAAATGGGAATAACAAGTTTAGGGGAGGATTGTTGGGAATAAAATGCACAAAGTAAAGAGTCTGCCAGAAGAGCCTGCTAGTTGATAGTTAAGCCTGCCTCTTCAGTTTTGCTGATATTGAAGATATACTAACAGTACCTTCTGGGTAAGAAGGTACTGCTAGTTAAAGAAGGTCCTGCCAGTTTTCACGACAAGTTGCTATATTTTATTTAGAGATATTTAGTTGTATTATTAGTCTTTGTACAAAGTTATACGTTAAGTAGAAGTAGTACAGAAGTCTCAGTAGATATAATGGAGTGTTTTACCTTGAAAGGTGTAATATTAGGATAAGATAAACCTCTAATATATTATATTAAGCAACTTGACCACTTGTAATAAGGGCTCCTTATACTATAAAAGGAACCCTTAAGACACCTTCTTTGATATCTCTAACACTCATCTTTCCCATGCATAACTTCCATATTTAAACCCTTTCACGTATTAAAGATTCAAGGTTACACTTGTAATCCTGGTGATAGTTTAGATCACCCGTATTATTTCATCAATAATATTGAATCGTTTTGTGTTATTCATGTTGTGTTCATTCTCATTTACTTATTCACCACCTTTGTTCCTTTAGTGTGTTTTAGTAAATTCCGCGTGTTAACTCACATTCATTCATAAATATCCTAAACACATTACTGAGATTAACATCCCAGGTGTTTGCACAAATCAATACATAGAATCCTTCCACAGAAAGGAAATGCAAACCGGACACGATGATTTATAGTGGTTCGGCAACAAGGACACCTTCCTTGCCCTACTCCACTCCCCAAGTCACCTACTCGAGAGTTTTCTTCACTACTCAACAAGCTCCCTTTTGGCGGAGAAAACCGTACACAACTTTTGCTTACACCATTTAACGACACTAAGCTAAATGTCGAGTTCTAATAGTAGCTAGAACCAATCTCACAACTTCAATCACTACACAACTTCTACACGACTTTACGACTTCTTCACGGCTTCACGACTTCTTCACGGCTTCACGACTTCACGACTTCTTCACTACTTCACAACTTCTTCTATACTCCACTACATATTCACACATCTATTTCTTCATAACTACATAACTTCTCCACACCACTACTTCTTCCCACTACTTCTTACTCACTCATAAACTCACTACTAAGTGAGATCATCTTGATCTACTTATTACATAAGCATAACTCACAACTTCACATAAGCACTAACTAGATCCTAATACATCTTTTGCTTTATGATAGGGAGGATTCTTCTCTTGCACTTTGAGTGGTGAAGGATTGGATCACTTGAAACAAAGACTTATAATCTTATGATCAAAGGAATTAGAAGGATGTTTTGAAGGGATTGAGACTGAAAATTTTCGTGCAAAAGGTGAGGTAAAATTGCAGAAATGAACCAGTACTTATAGGCAAAAATTTCTGACAACTGGAGCGTGCCGGTCCCCTTAATTATTAAGGGTGCCGCCCTACTGAAACGGTTAGAAATCTTTGTCTTTTCTGGTGAAAGTTTATTTGGTGAAAAACTAACTGATTTTGGTTAAAAATTTGAATTCATATATTTGTTATGAATTAAACATTTTCCTTTAATTACCAAAATTGTTTTTCAAAAATATATAACATGTTTATACCATTTTATAAACTTTGTAATGTTTAAATAAAATCCCTTTGATCATAAGATGTATTAGACATTTGTTTGTACATACCTTAAGTGATTGTTGAAGCATACTCGAGACGTTGAGA
Organism: Artemisia argyi; assembly: GCA_030686995.1. Lineage (NCBI taxonomy): Eukaryota > Viridiplantae > Streptophyta > Magnoliopsida > Asterales > Asteraceae > Artemisia > Artemisia argyi. The sequence continues at coordinate 99,744,743 of CM060678.1, forward strand.
TGTCGAGGCTTGTTGACGTATGAATGCATAGATGAATTTTGATCACAAGTAACTTATGCACTTTACGTTATATGTTGTAACTTACATCTTTGTCATCACCAAAACATGAAGAGAATGTTTAGATTAAATATCGTAATATTCATGCCAACACATCAAATCTTAGCCGCAATCATATCCTTAATTTTAAAAAGAATTATTAAAAAACGCAGCACACCTTGTTGACCATAACTCCCAAACCGTAACGAGTTAATAGACGCAATCAGTGCCATTTGTTTCGTAATTTAATTCCGAAGAAAAGCATACTGAAATTGCGGCCATAACCTTGATGATGCGCCGTAAAAAGCCATCGGCTTCAAAAAATGCAATTGGCTCACTTTAACTCTCAAACCGACTAGAATTAGTTGACGTTGTGAGCGACCGTGGATTCGTAATTAACTTCTGAAGAAAAGCATACCGGAATCACCGCCTCCACCAGTCGGATGCACCGACATGTTATAAGTCTCGCCAGTCACCGAAAAAAAGGTTCATTCTTTTTCCGATTATTTTTATCCGCTTGCTTTGACTGGGTGCTATCAAAGTCTTCATTATTTATCACGATAACTATCTTCTGCTTTGCTTTTATTTTTAGCTTTATTATTATTATTATTATTATTATTATTATTATTATTATTATTATTATTATTATTATTATTATTATTATTATTATTATTATTATTATTATTATTATTTTATTATAATAATTTTTATTGAAACATAACAATTTTACATAAAGTTTGATGGGAGTTTAGACACAAGTTGTGCTTCCAATCCTTTCTGAATACAAAAGCTAACTCTATGAAAGATAAAATTAGCACTTTTAGCATTATTAGAGTGGCTAATGACAATAGACTTAATACGTGAAAGTGTGGCCAAAGCCTCAGTATCGAATTCCCCGAATGTGGAAAAAGCAAATGGTATGAACTTGTATCCGTTGTCCTCACATTTAGACACATACTTTCTCTTTTTCTTCAATTTGAGTTTTATTATTATTATTATTATTATTATTATTATTATTATTATTATTATTATTATTATTATTATTATTATTATTATTATTATTATTATTATTATTATTATTATTATTATTATTATTATTATTATTATTATTATTTTCATAATCATGGTTTTATTTCTTCAATTTGAGTTTTCGTGATTTCACCGCTTGAACTATGTAGGAGTGTTAGACGGGTCATGTTGGTCGGGCCAAACCCGTTTGTGGGTTTAGGTCTTTTAGGGTTTCGGTCTCCTGTACTCGATAAATAGTGAAAGAATAATACAAGATAACCTACGGGGTTTTCATTGTCTGACACAATCTATGGACGTTTAGTTTTTCGATAAAACGTCTTTGTAGCTCCAGGAAACAGAAAACTTTTGTGAAATAAGCCTTGGTTTAAAACTAAAAGTTAGGATCAAATAAAAAGTAATATTAAAATGAGGAGATGAGCAGAAATGACAATAACACATTTCGGATGCATCAATAAAAATAAATGTTTCTCTCATTAGATTTCTCCCTCTTATTTAAATGTGCGACAACAAATCATTATTTAATTTTTCCTCTCATTAAATTTCGTTTTTAAAATTGAAGTCTATTTAATTTATAATATTGCTTAAAATACAATTTTTGAAAAAGAGTCATCAAGTTCAAGATGAATCCCGAATTAGAAACAACCATTACGTGAATATATTTCAAAGTTGCTTGTTAATTAAAAGTTTCTTTTTTCATTTTAAAATTTTTGTCTATCTTTTTGTTTTGAGATGTCTCAAAATAATTGTTTATTTTTTGTTTTAACTAAATAAAGGAGAGTTTTATATGTATCGAATGATATTTGATTTATTGAAAAGTCTTATTTTTTTTTTTTAAATTGCATATTTTTGTTTGTGAAAACAATTTTAAGTTTTGAGACGAAGTTGTAAAAAAATTACTGTAAAATGCAAAGACTGGTACTCCCTCCGTCCCAAAATTATAGTCCTCTATTAATTTTTTCGGTCTTTTTTTCTTAACTTTGACTATAAATATTTTTCTTTGTACTATAAATTTTTTGATAAAAGTTATACCAAATAAAAATACATTTAAAACTCAATTCATTCATATATTTTGTATCAAGTATTATGTAATATAAATAAAAATACTTAAGGTCAAAATTGAAAAGTAAAGACCGAAAAAGTCAATAGGGGACAATAATTTTGAGACAGAGATAGTACTATTTTTCTAAAACAATTACAGTATCTTTTAACAAGAGGGTAAAATAGGAATAAAAAAAGAAGTCAAAGATACTGACACAACGGTTAGTTTTTTAAACCTTTTTTTCTGCTCAACCTCATATGTTTCAGTTGGACCCTAATTCGTTTGGTAAATGGGACCCACATAATTCGGTGTGTCACAATCACCTACGATCACCGCCGTCCATCTGCCCAACCCACTTCTCCCACCTTCACCCTATTCATCCAACGGTCACGATCTTATAATAAAATACGACAAAAAAGGTCGTTTTCGTCAAACAAGAAAAAGGGTTGTGGTTTAGTGGAAAAGTGTTTGACGTTAGCAGAAGATGAGCCCCCATGTGACAATGTTTGTCATGTCATTAGATAATTAACCCCATACTTTATGTTGTAACACAATTTTGTCCTCCTAGTTTATGTCATTAGATAATTAACCACTTGCGCATTGCTAAGAGCCTAAGACCAATCTTTATACCTGGTGACATACTATTCTTATGTTTGTATGCCAAAACTAACTTATAAATGTATCCTTTCCGTCACAATATCATTATCCCACCTTTCATTTTATACTTGTCCGAAATTAATTGTTTAATTTTAAAAATAGATAAGTATAATATAACTAAGGCTATGTTTCTTTTTTTCTATTAGTGGAGGGAATATGAGACTCATCCATTTAATATTATTACTTTTCTTGTTTGGTCCCACTAATTCCACTAAAATCATCTTAATTTAGAGAGTGTGAAATATATGTCTCTTCCGAATAAGATGATGCAAGAGACTGTGTGACCCATTTGTCCCTTAGCTAACAAAAAATAAATAAATAAATAAACAGCTCGTAAGTTTCCCATAATGCCCTAACCTTAAATTAAATGAGTGATGATATTTAGGCCTAATAATGAGACCTACACAATTAATTTTTTGACATGTGTAATTCACTTTTTCTCTTTCATTATTTCCCACCAATCAAATTTTCAAATCAACCAATCACATCTTTAGGTTTAATTTTAGGTGTAGGTGTTAGGCATCTAAATCATTTTTCTAAATTAAATTACCTAACTCAATCAAAACATTAGTCAAAAACAAAAGTGCCATTTTGCAAAAATTAAGCTGTATTTATTATGATTATATATATATATATATATATATATATATATATATATATATATATATATATATATATATATATATATATATATATATAGCAGGGATACAGTAGGAAGTAAATTAAAATAAGAAGTGGTGAGAAGTAACCAAAATCACGCATTTGATATGCAACGACTTGCAATAGATGCATTTCTATTCATATAAATGCAACATCTTGAGTTTCGAAAGTTAATTTGATGTATAGATGGTGCAAATTGATTTTCATGATTTCGGCACGTGCAGAGGAACAAAAAACAAGAGAAATCATGAAATGCATCTAATATACGTATATACATCTGATTAAAAGCTAGAAAACACAATATTGTGTGTTATAATGCATCTAAGATTATATGGATGCATCTAATTTAGGTCAGTGCATCTCGGATTAGTGGTTATAGTTCTTCTTATCCATTCTTATTTTAAGTAATCTTCTTATTTGATCATAACTCTATATATATAGTCTAAACACAATTATTTTTTAATTGCTAGTTATAGTGTGAAGCGGTAACCAAATGAATTGTATAGCGTACCTTCAGGGACAGAGCCAGGAATTCGACTTAATGTGGACTCGCTTTAGAAAAAAAAACACCATACTAAAACAATGCCTTCTTATCACTTGCACTGATCGATAATTCTTTTCTTACCCATAAATAAAACAAGACAAATAAACCACAATATTGTATAAATCTTTCTAGCTAATAAATCAATCGGTTACCCATAAATAAAACAAGACAAATAAACCACAATATGGTATCGATCTTTCTAGCTAATAAATCAATTAATCAGCAATAAACTAGTTAACAAATCATCGCAATTAACTAAACTTTTTCACCAATTCGACTACTAGATAAGTCTATTATATCACATACATAAACTTCTTAGCGAACATTAGTGATTGGAGGTTCAAAGTTATAGATTGTAAAAAAAGGTAATAAAAACAAGAGCATGATCCATAGACTCTAAATCTTCAAGAATCTCTAACGGAAGAACTTTAAGATAAAATTAGGATGAACATATGCGTCAATATAAACTGGATTACCGAAATCAAAGGACTGGAGTAATGGAGGACGAACAAAAGAGTGAAACAGGGGCGTGTATTGCTCATCACATAGAAATCTTATTCTTGTTTAGTGGGTTCCATGTTATAACATATAGCAAATGGGCTTAACATACTAGATGAATTGAGCTTGTTGGGGGCTTAACCCCCCCCCCCCCCCCTAACTGTCTCCGTTCCTGCCTAGCTGTATTCACGAAATTACATGTTTTCAAACATAGTAGTTGTGGGTGCAAGTCCCATAACGATATATGTTTGCAACATTTGTATTTTAAGTTGTCGTTTCATAAAAATAAGGCGAAGCTCGAATGAAATTAGAACAAGGTCATATATTGTAGGATATTGTGAGGTGTTTACATCTTAAATGCTTATTGATGACGGTATGTTTAGTTTATATTTACTAAGTCAAAATTCAAATAACTAAGAATAATTAGTTTTGTTATATTATTATGTTACTAGAAAGTTTTTGCTACAGCAGTGTTATATAAAACATATTATTAGTAATAGAGAAACAAATAGACTAGACGTCAATAACATGAAATATAACCATTCTAAAACAACACTAAAACATTAAAATCCGGCACTAAAACAATCAGCTGATAGCTTAATACAACCTAAACAACTGTAGGACCTTAAATAACACAACTTTATCACACCATTATAGAAGCAAAGATGAAGAAGAGATGAAAGATGGTGACTTGATATGTATGTATATATTTCGTATATAAGAGAGAGAGAGATGGAAATGAGAGCTTTTATTCAAAGAGAAACACACACAATACACACACAAGCACATCTTACAAATGAGAGGTAAGGTGCCTTATATAGTTCCATACATAGGCTTTCTATGGGCTTGGGCTTGGGCTTGGACTTGGTTACATGATTAGATAACAAGGCTTATGAAACATAGCACATGACATATTAGCTTGCCAAGTCCAAGGCCCAATGACTAAACTATTACTAATCTTAACAAACGACACAAAGTTACAATATGAGAATGACCATCACTTCATAATACATATTTTTAATGCTAACAATCTCCTCCTAAGGGGTGGTCATTCGAATGATGCTCCACATGAGTGGGTCTTCCATGTTCTTTGTCTTTAACTTTGTGTGTCGTTGTAGAATAGTCTTTAGTCTTTGTTCCTTCATGCTTTGTGATCTTTGATAACTGATTTTTCATCGTTCTTTGTTCTTTTGTGATGTGGAGTCATCTGCCTTTCGTCACTTCTGCATCTGTGGTGGTTGTTTGCCATTCCAACATGCTCATACATCTTTGGACTTTGATAATCATATGCACGTAGTTCCCTTTCTTTCACTTTGATCTTTAGTCTTTATACTTTGTAGATTCTTCTTTTTGGCGTAGAATCTTTCTTTGAACTTTGTGTTGTATAGATCTTTGAGGGAGCTTTCTTTAACTTCCAGATGTATGTATGAGCATGTGGAATCTGTCGCCATGGAGATGAAGTGTCCCTGCATATAAACAGTTAGCAATAAAACATCCGGTACTTACAGATAAGAATTAGAGATCGTCAACAGCATAGTGTGAAGACTCCTTCTAACCCTTACCAAGGCCGTTCCCATGTCAGATACTCTCGAGAGAGCTTACAAGACCTACTAAGTAGCTCAATGACTGGGTGAGTCGCTGGGGATCACTCCACGACTGTAGACCGTCTGAAACCACCGCGAACACTAAGCGTAACCCATAAAGAATTACCGAAGTGACATGCTGTCAGGGCTGCTTGATGTTGACCCTGGCAGGAATTTCCATTCAATCATTGAGAATCACAAATGTGAATCCTCTCATAAATGTTCTGGCAGATTGCTAAGATCTGCGTAGGACTCTTAAGTTTACATCTGGCGTCCTTAATGATGAACAACCAGTGCAGAAATATCATGTGTTCCTATGAGATCTTTTTGATGAATCTCGGGGCTCTAGACTCGATAAGTGCACATTTGGTTTCCTATGCGGAGATTAGGGAGAGGTCTCCTGCTTCAATATCAACCATCTCTAAGAGACAGGTCGATAGATTACGCTGGTTCCCCGTGAGAATGAAACAAGCTCTTTTAAGAGAACTTGAGTGGTTAAGAAGGTTTAGTGCAGTGCGTCACTGGGTCCATGACGTCTTGTCTTCAATACCGATGTCACCTTAGTAACAATCAGTATCATACGAATTGTACCCGGTGTCTGCCCTAAGGTTGAACATTTGGAGGGCTATTTCTTTTCACCCTTTATCATAACTTTTCTTTTTAATTCTTCAACCCCTTCTTTCTCCTTTCTCATTTTCTCCTTTTTTTTCAATCATACCTAAGGACTTCTAATACTAATCTATTGCATTTGTCCTTGGGTAGATCCCTCCGGCTCTGGCGGATCATAGGACGGTTTTTCCTAACCTTAGTCACCTTATAACTCCATGACTATCCTATTGTTGCCATAAAACCATTCATTTGAAAATCTTTTAAAGTGTTTATGATAATAAAACACATTGTTGTTACCACTTTGAGAGTTTTGCAATTTTGAAGGACTCCCCCTTCACATGTGCTCATGAATTTTTTAAGAAATTTGCACATGCGTGAGGAGTTTGCACTTTTGAATTGATCCACTTTCAGCGAACATGACCGATTCGAGACACGCTTACATCACTAGTTAGACTAGCTTGAAATTATTACCCGTCTTGGTCAAGTCCAAAGAAAGTCTCTCGATACGGTACATTCTACTCAGACAAGTCCTATTCGAGACACGCTTACATCACTAGTTAGACTAGCTTGAAATTATTACCCGTCCAGGACAAGTCTTTTCGATTACTGACATTTTAAGCTTCGTCAATTCATTGGTACTTACTGAGTCGAGCTCTTTTGAGATTCAGTCACAAACTTTAAACATCTTTGATCACATTTTAATCATGTCTTCTCCCCCTCAAAAATAGCATAACGTGATATTTTTGATATCAACTGATTAAGAAAAAGCTTTTGGAGAGAAAGACAGATTTGATTTTGCATGAAATCGGAACATTTTAGTTGTTTATACTCCCCCTTAATGATAGCTCATTTAAAGTCAATTTAAGGGTTTAGAGGGAGTTTTCTTGAGCACTCATTTTGAGAGATTTTGAGAAATCTTTTGAACAATCTTGAAAAAGTGCTCAAGAATTCTATTTTGAAAACGAGTTTATGCTTGAATTTTTTTTCGTTTGTTTAGACTCGAACTTTTTGGAAAAGATTTCGACATTGAACGTACGAGTCCTTGATTTGAAAATAATCAGAAGTCATTGTTCGGGTCCGGGTTTCGTACTGATGTATACGAAAGCTATAGTGAAGAAACTTTTGAGAAACGACATGTTTTAGAAAAACATTAAAAAGAACTCCCGCTCAAGCATCTGTACATGTCCGTATCATTGTTGAATGACATTTCTAGAAACGTACAGAATATTGATTTATACGAGAGACATGTCGTGAGAAGAATATTTTTGGATTTTTTTTGAATTTCTATTGTTTTTGTATTTTTTGAAAGTTTTATATTTTTGTATTTTATTTTTGTTGGTTTTTCAAATTTTGTATTTTGTTTTTTCAAAAATATTTTACAGGGAAGCGATTTTGAAAGCTTTTTCAAGAAGATTCGAGAAGACGTTCTAGCTCCTCAGGAGTTAGGCTTCGCATGCCAATTCGTCGAACTAAATAGTCAAACCTTTCTTTTGGAAGGGCTTTAGTAAATAGATCGGCGAGTTGATAATCAGTCTTAACGAAAAATAATTCAACAGTACCCTCTTCCACGTGTTCTTTGATGAGATGGTAGCGGACTTTGATATGCTTCGTCTTAGAGTGATGTACGGGATTGCACGAGATGGCTATGGCACTTTTTGAGTCACAATACATAGGTATTCGGTCAAAAGTAAAGCCATAATCTGTGAGTTGTGTCCGCATCTAAAGAACTTGGGCACAACACGCAGATAGAGACACATACTCGGCTTCGGCGGTTGAAAGTGCAGTACAATCCTGTTTCTTTGAAGACCAGCTTACTAGCTTTTCACCCAAAAATTGTGCTCCACCTGATGTACTCTTTGCTGTAACTTGATCACCAGCATGGTCTGCATCTGAAAATGCTGTTAGATGAAACCTCGAATCCTTCGGATACCAAAGTCCCATGTTAATGGTGCTTCGTAGGTACCGAAAGATCCGTTTAACCTCTTTGAGGTGAAGTTCGGTAGGCTTTGCCTGAAACCGTGCTAACAAACAAACAGCAAATTGAATATCGGGGTGGCTAGCAGTTAGGTACATGAGAGAACCGATCATGCTCCGATATTTCTTCGGATCGATAGGTTTCCCAAACAAATCAGCACCTATTTTTGGTGAAGTGACCATTGGTGTACCAACAGAATCACAATTTTCCATTCCATGTTTTTTCAAAATCTCTATTGTATATTTAGCTTGATTGATAAAAATACCACGAGGGGATTGATGTATTTGTAAACCAAGAAAGAATTTTAGTTCCCCCATCATGGACATTTCAAATTTACTTTTCATGAGATTTTCAAAATGTTTTGAATGGTTAGGATTGGTTGATCCAAAAATAATGTCGTCCACGTAAATTTGAACGATCAAAATGTCATCTTTGAACTTTTTGATAAACAAGGTGTCATCAACCGTTCCTTTTGTGAAATTGTTTTTGAGCAAGAAAGATGATAGTTCGTCATACCACGCTCTTGGAGCTTGTTTTAAACCATAAATTGCTTTCTTAAGCTTGTAGACGTAGTCTGGATGATCTTTGTCGATGAATCCCTCTGGCTGACTCACATACACTTCTTCTTTCAGAGTTCCATTCAAGAAAGCTGTCTTAATGTCCATCTGATAGACTGTGATGTTTTTGTGAGCTGCATAGGCTAAGAAAATCCGGACTGCTTCAAGTCTAGCTACAGGCGTGAATGATTCTTCGAAATCTATCCCTTCTTCTTGTGGATAACCTTTAGCCACGAGACGAGCTTTGTTGCGAATTACAGTCATTTCCTCATCCAGTTTGTTCTTCCACAACCACTTGAGATCAAGAACTCGTTTATCAAGTGGTCGTTCAACAAGTTCCCAACTATCATGTAACAGGTATTGAAGAAATTACTCCTGCATCGCTTCAATCCAAGGGTTTTCTGCCATTGCTTCCTAAATGTTCTTTGGTTCTTTGAGGCTGATTGAGCAAATGTAAATGCACAATTCGAGATCGGTGGCGAGTTGTCTCCTTGTCTGAACTGGCTTTGAAGGTTCACCAATAATATGTTCTATTGGATGGTCTTTTGTCCATTGAAACGTAGAAGGGTACCTTGGGTGTAACGAATGTGTATTAGATGGTTCTTGTAACCTTGAAGAAGATTCAACAGAGTTTGTTGCAAACGGGTTTTCAAATACTTCTTCTTCTTCTTCTAACGTAACATCGTTTGAATTATTTGTTGGTTCTTCTTGAAAATTTGTGTTTTGGTTTTGCTCATCAACTCTTGGTAGAACAGTTTCAAGTACTGGAGTTGCTTGAGTAGATGTTGATGATGTTGATGTAGTTGGTGCTTCAGCTTCGATTGTTGTGGATGCATCTTGTGGTGGTGGTGGTTGATGGTTTTGAGCGGGTGCAGCGGAATGTTGTTGAGATGCATTTGTCGAAGTTCCACCATAGTATTCATCAAACATTAACTCGAAGAAATTTTCCAGTTCTTGTTCTGAAGGTTTATCCGTGTTTGTTGACTGAGCTCCTTGAGGTACGAGTCCTGAACTGATGTGTCCAGAAGTCTGCATGTTTAGTGCGGGTCCTAATCCGTTTTGATTAGAAGCCATTGGATTAAGCGCGGGTTCTAGAGCGAGTCTCTCAGAAGCCATTTGTGAAATCTCGTCAAACTTCCCATTCATCGTCTCCATTATCCTTTTTGTTCGTCTATTATACACCCTGAATGCCCTCGAGTTTTCTGAGTATCCAATGAAGATTCCAATATCACCCTTAGCTTTTAACTTTCCTAGATCTTCTCTATCATTCGTCGGATAGCACAGAGCACCAAATACGTGAAGATAACAGATATCCGGTCTACGGTTGTTCACTAGCTCATATGGGGTTTTATTGAATCTCGGATGGACTAGGGATCGGTTTTGAGTAAAACAAGCAGTGGCTACAGCATCAGCCCATAAGAATAGTGGTGCACTAGAAAAAATTAGCATTGTGCGAGCAGCTTCCACAAGAGTTCTATTTCTTCTTTCAACTACCCCATTCTGCTGTGGAGTTCTAACAACTGATGTTTGGTGTGTGATTCCAACATCTTCAAGGTAAGTTCTTAACTCCTGGTTTGTAAATTCTGTGCCATTGTCTGTTCTTATAATCCTTACTGGAGCTTGAAGTAGAACTTGAATACGCTTCAGAAAGGTGATGATGATGCCTGGTGCTTCGTATTTTGATCTCAAAAACTTTACCCAAGTATATCTTGAATAATCATCAACAATAACAAGAATATACTTCTTCCCATTAATGCTTTCAACTCTCATTGGGCCACATAAGTCCATGTGCAACATATGTAACCTTGCTTCCGAACTAGGTACGGTTTTGGGTTTATATGATGCTCTTTTACTTTTTCCTTGTTCGCATGATGGACATAGGTGTTCCTTGGTGTATTTGAACTTAGGAAGTCCGGTGACGATGTTGTCTTTGGCTAACTTGTTGATGGTGTCGAAATTGAGATGGGATAAACGTCTATGCCACAGCCAGGACTTAGTTTCGGTTGCCCTTGTCATAAGATAAATTGGTGATGTAGAAGCCATTTGGTTGATGTCGATAGCATACAAGTTTGTACTACGATTACCAGTTAAGAGATCATCACCAACCAAATTTCTTATAAAAACCGTGTTTCTACTGAATGCAACTTCTAAATCTGCATCACAAAACTGCCCGACTGAAAACAAGTTGTGTCCCAACCCTTCGACGTAGTAAACTCGAGTGATTAAAAAATTCCCAAATTGTAGATCTCCATAACCCTGAATAGCTGCTACATGATCATTTCCAAAAGCGTACAGTTCCCATGAATTTCCAAACGAAATTGATCAGCAGCTTTAAATTCCCGGTCATGTGCTTGGAGCAACCCGAGTCGACGATCCAAAGACATATTTCGATAACCTGCTAAGAACAGAAGAGTTTGCATTTGGAAACCGTTTTGAATTTCGTTCCATGGGGTTAGGAGTAAAAGCAGAATCACACTCATAGACAGTTGCTACTTGTTTAGCTTTAGTTATTTCTAATTTGCCGTCCTTAAGAGTGAACTCTCTACCCGTCGGAATCCACATACAAAACTTAAGATAGTTCCTAGGCATTCGACTAATAGTGGTAGTCCTAAATCGTGCAACTAATCTTTCTATAGATCTGGATCTAGCACTAGGTCTTTTTGGAACATTCTTCTGTTCAGGCGTAACATACACATTCTTAGAAACACATTCATCATGAACATCATTAATTAAACATTTCTTGCATATTAAACAAACAGAGTCATTACATGCATTAGAACCAATACTTTCGACATTACATTCAGATGAATCATGTTTCTTATTAAAAAGCGATAAATTCCTAGGGTGTTCTTCTACTTCTTCAACTTTATTCTTGCTACTACTCTTAGATGCAGGCGAGACTCTATTGTTCCTTGTATTGCTCTTAGGCTTTAGTCTGCTGCTCCTAGAGGTGCTTTCTAATCCTGTAGAAGGTAAGGCACACGCGTTAGTATTTATATTGTTGTCCTTTTTAACATCACTAGACTCTTTAGAATTATCCTTTTTGCACGCATTTGTCTTAGATGTGGAGGCAGATGCACTAGTGGGACTAATCCTAAAAAGGCCAGGTGCTAACACTTTAGGTGTTTCGACAACCGCTTTTCCTTTATCAACAATCTTTTCATTTTCACTTTTCTTGGGCAAGGGTGTTGGAGTGACTGGTTTTGTCAAATCCTTTTTCTCATCGACTTTTGGAGCAAACCGTGAAATTGACATTTTAGGTTTTTGAACCGTGTTTGAAACATTTGGTTTCTCCGAAGTAAATGGTTTTGCAAACTTAGTTTCCTCACCCTTTCCTTTTTGACTTTCAAGCTGAGCCCTCAAAAGATCATTTTGCTCTTTCATTTTCTTTAAAGCACGCTCATACGACAATTTGTCATACTTCCATTCTTCCTTTTTTCGATCAAGTTGTTTAAAATATGAGACATTTTCTTTTTCAAGCTTTATAAGAGCATTTTCATATTTTGAAACAATTTCGGAGGTCTCAGCTCTCAGTCTTTCATCGTCTTGAACAGAATATGTTTGTAAAATGATGGACATAATATCAGTGGTCATAACAGCTTCGAAGAGAGAATCATTTAGGTTTTCCAAAACATTGATTTGTTCAAAAGATTCATTAGCCTTCTTTATCAGGGATTTGTGATCTGTGACGAAGTCAGCTGTTTCTTTCAAAAATGCTTGTTCAAAATGAATTACACGAGCATGAATGTTATTAATTTGAGGAGCAAATTCACTTTCAAGAATCTTTTTAAACTGTAAATGAACCGTGGAATTCCAGTTAATCTCATTAAGTCTCGTTTTAGATTCTAAAGTCGTTTTAAGTTGCCCAACTCTTGTTTTAAGATCATCAAGATATCCTCTGGCAGCACTTGAGTTAAAAGTGTTGTTTGAAGACATCTGTTCCATGTTTGAAAGCGATTTGGAAGCAACTACTGTCTTAGAAAACATTTTCGAGAATGGTCGTTTTATGGAAAACACAGATGGTTCTTTTTGTGGAACAAAAGTAATACCCGAAAGTTTGTTCAATTTGTTGTAATCAATGGGTTTCAAATCCTTTTGTTTCATTTTAATAATGCTCTCTTCGACATGTTCTATCGTTTGCACAGAATCCCGAACGACGGGAGAATCATGTTTGGTGTAAAAAACACTACTATTATACAAAACATTATGTTCTTCCTGAGCTTTCTTGAGATTACAAGGGTTGTTGTTACCGAGAGCCATTTTGTGTTTCGTATGGTAAATCGGATTAGTTTGGTTTGAAATCATTTTTATTGTTTGACTTGACTGACCCGACTTAACCACTAATTCTTCTAGATGTGCAATCTTGTGTTCTGACTCTACGATTTCTTCCAAAAGTTTATCTTCTTTCATTGCAAAGTCCTTTTTCAACTCATCCCTTTCTTTTTCAAGATTGGTATAAGCTGTTTTTTGTTTTGAAAGTTGGTTTGTTAATTCAGAAATTTCTTGTTTTAAAGAGTTAATGGTTTTTGTTGAACTTATTTCAAGATTAGCAAACTTGTTTTTCCATTCCCTATCTTTAACAAGTAACTTCTTATAACCAATTTCAAGTTCTGACTCGGGTTCTTTGTGAATTTGAAAACTTTTTGCATTTTCCTTGTATCTCTCAAGCTCAGTGGTCAATTTCTCATTCGCGGCCTTAACATCGCGATTGACCTTTTTTACTTTCTCGATTTCAATACCACAATTATTTAATAATGATTCAAATAAAGCACGTGTTTCCTCATCATTCTCAGCATGCTGTGAAACGAAGCCTCCATTATGATTCACATCTGGAGCTGCTGAAGAAGTACCGCTACTACTTGGCGTGTCCAGGTATGTATCATAAGTGGATGCTTGCTTCTCAAAATGTTGTTCCTCATGAGGAGACATATCAAATATATCATTATTGTGACATGTGTTGAAATTAGATACCTCAGATGGTGCATTGGTGTCATAAACAGGAAGTGTGTCAGAATCCGTGTCATACTTAGCTTCCTGAAGATTCGCCATGAATATGCAGTTCGCATCGATATCCTCTCTATCTTCCATGTCATCCATAAGAGCCATAAAATCATTCTCCTCTGCATTCAACTGAAACCCTGCCTTTGCCTTTTGTGCTAGCATCACTGCTTTCTGCAAGTACTCTAGATCTTTCTTGTTCGGCTTAGTAGGACAGTTCCTTGCCATATGACCGACACCCTGGCAGTTGAAACACTTTACCGGATTACCTTGATTCACATTTCCATTATTCCCAACAACTGGAGCTGCAATATTCCTATTCTGATTACCCATTGCCTGATTACCAACATTCTGACCCCTCTAATTTCCAACAACCTGACCCATCTGATTCCCTGCATACTGACCATACTGATTCCCTGCATACTGACCATACTGATTCCCTGCATACTGACCTGTATTCTGATTCTGCATATTCTGATTACCCATGTTAAATCCAGTAGCATATCCTTGCTGATTCCCATAAACTCCAACCATTTGGCCTCCGTTGCCCATATTGAAACTCGGCTGAGCTATCTGCCTGTTGCGAGTGTTCGATGAAATCCTTTGGTTGTTGTTTGTTGGTGTAGAATAGCGTCCTTGGAATGCTTTTGACAGAAAAGCAAACGCTTGTGTCAATGCTGCAGTAGCTTCATAATTTTCAGTTAATTCTGGTTCTTGGAATTGTGGAATAAGATGTTGTTGCTGTGGGTAGAACTGTTGTTGGTATACCGGTGTTGGTTGTTGAATGTAGGATGGTTGCATGTAGTTGTGAGTAGAAGATGATGATGGCTGTTGTTGTGTGTTCACTGGTATAGGTGTTAGTGCATCAGCCATTAATGCTAGAGGATCATGCTTTTTAGCTAGTAATTCAGCTCTTACTTCATTAGCTTCATCTTGATTTTGCTTCAAGAAGTCATACACCTGATCATAAGTAACTTCATGCAAATTCTTTGTCTGATAAACAATAGTGACATATCTTCCCCATTCTGGTTGTAACTCATTCAGAAAAATGGTGTTGTTAGCAATATTTGTCTGACTGAGGTTGTGTCTTGATAAATCATTCATGATCTTACAGAATCTGTGGTAGTACGTCTCTATGGATTCACCAGGAATTGAAGTAAACTTGCGAAGTTCCTTAAGCAGTTGTGTTTCCATTTCCTGTTTCCCGATGTCTGTCCCATACATTAACCTCTTGACTCTTTCCCAGACTGCATGAGCACTTACTTCACTGTCAACAGTAGCATAGATGGTTTCAGGTAAACCAAGAACGACGAAATGAAATGCCTGATCATCAGCTTCAATCTGTTTTCTGTCTTCCACAGTGTATTCAGTCTCATTCTGTTCTCTGTAGTATGGTTGTACTGGGGGGGTACCATTTGGATCACCAGGGTCTAGTACTTGTGCTGGTTTAAAGGGTCCATCCACAATGGATTTGATGAGAAGACTTCCATTTGTTTTGCTCTTAAGATAGCGCATCATACGACTAGCCCACTGTGAGTATCCACCCTTTGACAGCATGGGAGGTCGGTTTTCGGCACCGGCTGCATGAATGTCTTGCTGAGTTGCCATTGATGATTTGTAGATGGATAAAGTTGATTCTTGGATCGTTCCAACGAAATAGGAGTTGTGTTTAGAGTGAGTTGATGCAAGTTTGGATAGTGAAAATTTTGACTTAAAACCTTAAAACCTCAATAACTTCTTCTCGGGGCGTTTTTAGGCCTCGAAACTTCGCCTAAATCGATAAATCATTTAGCGTGTCGTTCTCCTTTGTCTCACGGTCGTTTTGACAGCTGATTCGTCGAAAACGGAGTTACGGTTCAAAAGTTATGGCCGTTTGAAGTTTGGTCGTCAAAAACCTCACTTTTGTCAAAATTCTCGAAACTTTGCTGTGTTCTCGAAACTATAGGATTGCGAAACTTTGGATTTCGAAACTTAAGATTGCGAAACTTTGGATTTCGAAACTTAAGATTGCGAAATTTAGGATTTCGAAACTTAAGATTGCGAAATTTTGTGTTCTCGAAAATCTAAGTTCTCGAAAGTTTTGAATTTTTTCGAAAAATCAGTGTTCTCGAAAATGTTGGATTTTTTCGAAAAAACTGTGATTTCGAAAATTTTGCAAAATTTCGAAAACCCAATCTCACAACGAAATTTCGAAATTATACAATTTCGAAATTTAGCCCAAAAGTCGAAGTAATTTCTTTCTTATACAAGAGAGAAAATACCGAGTATCCAACGGTAAGCATGAAAGAGGTCGTTTCTTGTGTTCTAGAAAAGTAGTCAATATGTGATTTCGAAAAAACACCAAATTTTCGAAATGTTGACAGTTTTGAGAATAAGCTTAAAGCACATCCAAATGACTTATGCAATCCAAGATTCTTGTACTTCTAGGCTAAAAAATACCAAAACTTGAAGAAAGTTCAAAACTTGATGATTTTTATGAAACTATTTCGTAATCTAGAAAACAAGTACAAAAACCAAAACGAGTTTTTTAAGCTAAGATCTTTCAAAAGATTGAAACTTTCTTGTTGGGAAAGGTTTATAACACTAGTTTGTAATAAAAAAAGTGTTAAAAACACAAAACAAACAAGAAAAGTAATTATTTTTTGAAAACAAAAACGTGAAGTAAGCTTAAAAAACACGAAACAAACAACCCCTCAACCCTCCTAAATCATTGTAAGGCGATTGATACCACTTGTAGGACCTTAAATAACACAACTTTATCACACCATTATAGAAGCAAAGATGAAGAAGAGATGAAAGATGGTGACTTGATATGTATGTATATATTTCGTATATAAGAGAGAGAGAGAGATGGAAATGAGAGCTTTTATTCAAAGAGAAACACACACAATACACACACAAGCACACCTTACAAATGAGAGGTAAGGTGCCTTATATAGTTCCATACATAGGCTTTCTATGGGCTTGGGCTTGGACTTGGTTACATGATTAGATAACAAGGCTTATGAAACATAGCACATGACATATTAGCTTGCCAAGTCCAAGGCCCAATGACTAAACTATTACTAATCTTAACAAACGACACAAAGTTACAATATGAGAATGACCATCACTTCATAATACATATTTTTAATGCTAACAACAACCAAACAATATAAATATACGAGTAATGTGTTTGTTAATGGTAGCAGTGTGCAGTAGTTGTGAGCAGTGGCTTTGAGTAGTAACCGTGAGCAGTAATTTTTATTTATTTATTAACTTTTATTATTATTATTTTAACATAACTATAATTATAAATGAGTAAAATGATGTATACATATTTAAATAGAACATGATTATATTTGTAAAATAGTCGGGTGTTACCTGCGCACAAGACAACAACATGGTTATATTCAACCTTTATTTGTGACCAAGTAACTACGATATATGCATCTAATGATGCATCCATAGCAAGATAACAAAGAAACACAGACTAAACTGTCACAACTCATTGCTCATTTGCCACAACTTCTTAAACAATCATGGAAGAATTAACCTTTCTAAAAAAATAGCCACAGCTCATCGCTCATTTGCTAAACGATCACTAAAAATCAAAATGCTCACCGCTCCTTTGTCAAATAACTACTAAAAATCAAAATGCTCATTGCTCGCCGCTTACCGCCAAAAAAAAAACTCCACACCGCTTCGAACGTCACATTAGTGTTTGTTAAAAGTAGTAATGAGCTATGAGCAGTAGCCACACACCCACAACTCACCGCTCACAATTTCTTAAATAAACATTGAAAAAATAAGCATTCTTAAAAATTAAGAAAGCTTATCGCTCCTTTGTCAAACAACTACTAAAAACCAAAATACTTATTATTCACCGCTCACTGCTCAAAAAAGCTCAACACCGCTCCATGCCAAACATAAGTCGTGATATTCTCTCGAGTCTAAAGAAAAAGGAGGATAAGGGAAAAAAGAAAAGAGAAGTGTCGGAAAGCAAACTATAAAAAGAGTCAAGGGACCAAAAAGAAACAGCAGCTAAACAAACACAGAAGCAACATTACCGTATATAATGGGCAACACTAATCATAGCTCCCCCTTGTTTCTTTATCATGTCCCTGAACCCAAAAAAAAAAAAAACACACACTCACACACTAACTGTGTGTAAAAAACATATACAGATCCAAAAATCTCACTGATAAGAATATATAAATAAATAAATCACATATACTGATCTACAATAAACAATGCTAGACGGATTGTTAGGGCGCAGTGCTTTCACTTCCAAATGGTAAGTTTCATATTAATGTGTTATGATTATTATGAATTTGAATAAAAGAAGAAATGTTTAGTAATATTTTGTTTGAATTGAAGTAAATCATTGATTAAGCCGACGAGGACACGAATAGAGGCGTTGCGAAGACGAGCGGAGGCGAAACAGCGGTTTTTGAAAGAGGATCTTGCCAAATTGTTGGCTAATGGACTTGATCTTAATGCTTATGGAAGGGTATTAATGCTTATTTATTTATTCATTTATTTTCTTATTTTGGATTGCTAGCTCTTTGTGTTATTTAACAATATTTATAAATTTAAGGGGTGTTTGTTTAAGCTTATATAGCGGGCTTATAGCTTATGTAGTTTTCGGCTTATCTTTCTTAAGCGCATTTTTAGTTGCTTATTATGAAACTCTTTAGCTTATATATAAAATTTTTATGACATGATAAGCTTATATAAGCCGAAAAGTTTTAAAATAAGACTCAAAAAATGAGCTTATGAAACATAAGCGAAAACCAAATAAGCTATAAGCCCGCTTATATAAGCTTAAACAAACCCTCCTTTAGATGACTGTTATGTGGACTAAAGTGCATTTGCATGTTGTCTTTGGTAACCATGCCCTGAGCTCCGGTCCAAACCCGACCCGACCAAAACTGAGCAGACCCGAAAACGATTTTTGGAAATAGCATGAACCGAAATGCCTAGTTTGGTTTTAGTCGATTAGTCGCGTTTCTTCGGTTTGTGTCTGAACTGAACCGAGTGAACCGAATTTATACTTGGGCCTTCAATATTGGAAATTATGCAGCGTATTTTTCACCTCTTTTTTCCGGCATATCAAATGCCACAAAGTTTAACTATACAAAAACATATATCACATATAACTTATGCTATTATCGCAAGAATGTGTGCGTATATGGACTACAATTTCAGTAGCAAAATGTAAGAGGAGGAAACCATAAGAGTAAGACGACAATCACAATTTCAAAAGCAATTCCATCATTCCACGGAATTCCAGTAGCAAACCAAGAGCAATGTTTAATGTTTTCATAGTAGACAAAAAGAACCATAAAAGTAGCCAATACAGACATACAATGGACAAAAAGAACCATAGCAGTAGCAAATCGTAAAAGTCGACATGAGTGATGAGACAGTCTTCTATGGTACTTGTTTTCTTTTCCAGTAGCAAACCATGACTGTCTGCTATGGTACTTGTTTTCTTGATGATTAAGCATTGGAAATATTTTCGATTCGATGATCTTATAGGACATGAATGGAGCATTTAAGGTGGGAACTATAGAATTGAGAAACAGACATATAAAATGTGATCCGAATGGTTGTTGATACTTGATAGCAAGTTGCCAAGATAATTTATGGTATATGTGGTTGGAGAAGGTGAGGCCAAGATAATGATAGGATTGGTATTAATTATTAAATAACAAACTAAAGTCATGTCACGAGGGCTGAGCATCGGGCCGATCCCGACCCGATCCCAACTCATCCCGAAACCGACAAGCTGGAAAATCCAAACCGAATCCCGACCCGAGTCTAGTTCGGGGAATCCCGTCCCGAGTCCCGAAACGAATCCGGTTTGTATGGTTTTCTTTGTAATACCGACTTCCGTCCCGACTCGACTCCCGACAAGCTGAAAAACCCAAACCGAGTCCCGACCCGAGTATGGTCGGTTCGGGACGTCGGGATCGGGATGGTTTTCGGGTGTCGGTCGGGATTGCTCAGCCCTACATGTCACTATTCAGGTGACTCGGTTTTCTCGGGGTTTTTTTTGGTTTTAGACATGACCCGACCCGAAACCGAAAAACAATAAAACATAGAACCGAGAACCGAGCCAAAAGTTGATCGGTTCGGTCGGTTTTGTGGGGTGGTTCGGTTCTCAGTTGGTTTTGCTCAGCCCTAAACCATGGTTTTTGACATTTTGGCTAACTAATACACGGGGTTCGAACCCCCGCCTTACAAATCCAAACAGGGTAAAGCCCTCCCTTTTCAAGAGGTTGGTGTGGCCACTTCAGGGTGGTTTGCATAGGCACGTTCACTAGATTTCTTTATTAATGTAATCATGTTCTTTGCAAAAATGCCAATAATTTTTCATGTTGCAAAAGATATGAAGAGGTGAATAGCCCTATATTAGTTCTGATAATGTTCTAATGTTATCCCACGTATATTATGTAGAGATAATAAGCCTAGGATAGTGATGCGTTTTAAAATAAAAATAAAAATAAAATCTCTGTGTGACTGAAGAGAACATAAGTTATTGAGTTGAATTAAAAGTGAGAAGTACTGTGTTTCCTTTCTGGTTTTTAGAGCTGAATAGAAAAAAAGTTCATTGCGTTTTCCCTTGAATGATATATTTGGTAGAACGGCTTAACTAAAATATGGTAAGATATTGTCACCTGAACTTTTGCTACTAGGGATAACAACCAAAAACTGAATTTGCTTGAGCTTTGCATACCTGCCATTAGCACAATAAACTTACTGAGGTCCCCTGTTTAAACCAATAATACCAATGCACACTCCATTGTCAATCTCTATATAAGATGTTGCATACGTATCCAAACTCTCAGCTTAAAACCTCCAAAGTAGTGTGTCGAGAAAAAGCATGAATGATAGATACTTAGTCTACGTGTGAACTGGCGAAATAGATACAACTCAAAGTTATAGTCTAAAATCAACTTCCATATCGGAGGTCTGTGTTTGCTCATGTTTGTTTCTGATGCCATTTTCATATTAATTTAACTAAAGTTCTGTTTCATTCGAGGTGGTGATATAGACTGAAGAATTCATTGCTGGATTGAACCTATTAGCTTGTTACACATTTATTGACCAGTCGTGTGAGTATATACTGAAGCAGCTGTCTGTCATGCAAAAACAAGGGTATGAAATGAGCAAAGCTATAACACCTGTATTTTTTATTATTTATTTATTTATTTATTTTATTATTATTATTTTTTTTGTTGCATACTTGTATAACTCTGTACCATCTGGTACATAATGTCCTGTACTTGTTTCATTCAGGCAATGCCCAGAAGAATGCAGAGAGACTGTTGCATCGCTAATGCATGCTGCTGCAAGATTTTCTGATCTTCCTGAATTGCGTGACCTCCGGGATGTATTTCAAGATAGATATGGGAATGGTTTAGAATGCTATGTTAATCAAGTGGTACATCTTCAGATCTTTTTTGTATAAGTTTTGATAAGCCCCGTGCTCCTTATGTACATCTAACCAGCACGTTGACTTTTGATAGTTTGTTGAGAAGTTAGCCTCTAAACCTCCAGTGGTAGAAAAGAGAATAAAGTTACTCCAGGATATAGCATCAGAGTTTTCGATTCAGTGGGATTCTAAGGCATTTAAACAAAGAATGGATAAGCCATCCAGACCTGCTCAGGTATGGCTTTTGATTTATAGATTTTTACTAACCGAACCCATATCTTTCTTTTTTATTTTTAATTTTGTTTTATGTAAACTGCAGAATCAAGCAAATATACTTGCACCCTTGAGTGTCAATGATGACAAATACAAACATGCAAATGGAAATAATGTTTTCCGGAAAAATGACCAGCGTTCTAAAGAAAGAATAGAGCATGCTCACGAAGGTCCGGCGCTGCTCAATGATGGAAATTTAAACAATCCGTTTGTAAAAAGAGAAGAAAAGCACCCTAAAGATAGAATACAGCATGCTCATGAGCCGGTGTTGCATTATGACAGGAATGGGAATGTTGGGAGGAAAGAGGTGTTGGACATTCCGTTTGTAAAAAGAGAAGAAAAGCGTCCTAAAGATAGATTACAACATGCTCGTGAGGAGCCGGTGAAACATCATGATGGAAATGGGAATTTTAGGGAGAAAGAGGTGGTGGACATTCCATTTGTGGAAAGAGAAGCAAGACGCTCTAAAGAAAGAACAGAGTATGCTCACGAGGGGTCAATGTTGCACAATGGTGGGAATGTACCCATTAGGAGAAAAGAGGTATTAGACATTCCAGTTGCTAAAAGAGAAGAAAAACGCCCTAAAGAGAGACTAGAGGATGCTCACAAGGGGTCAGTTTTGCACCATGAGGGGAATGGAATTGTTAAGAGGAACGAGGTGTTGGACATTCCTGTGGGAAGACAAGAAAAATATGTCTACAAACACGAAGGACTAACGGATAAGGCAGAGAATGGTGGATTTGGAAAGAATGATGCTCCCTTGAAGATGAAAGAAGTTTTAGATGATGATAGGGTAAACAGAGGAAGGAAAGAAAGACATGGTTACAAACAAGAGGCAGAAATTATTGACACTAAATATAATGATGATCATATATATAGAAGGAGACATGAAAAGAGAAGTGCAAGAAGTTCCCATGACAGACGGCCAGAAAGTAATGGTAACGACCATATGACTCCTTTCCTTAAAGAAGAAAGGCCTGATCTTCTACATCGTGGAAAATCAGAACTCTCAAATGGTACGGAACTCACATTTAATGGGAAAGTAGAAGAGGAAGCAGCAGTTAGGTCAAAGTCTTCCTACAATAGTTCTCTTCCTCCACCATATGTCAAATCAAACATTCCACCACCTTACAGTAAGCCTAGTAGTCACAGGTCTAAGCATACCAGTCTCGACTCGATCGACACCATTTCAGGCTCTTCACCACAACTTAGAGGTAATGTGCTTATTAACACAGATCATGATGTTAGGGAAGATCGGCATTACCAAAATGATATACCGTTGCCTAAACCAAGATCAATGAGGAAGAAACATTCAAAGTCCTCATCGAGTCATGATGATGTTGAAAGCTCAGAAGATGCTCGTATTGTGAAGAGAATTTCAAGTAGTAGAAGAAAAGAAAGAAAAGGGTTACAGATTTTATTTGATGATGAGCACTACCATAGCCAAAGGGACGATGAGGAAAAAATGATGGATAAACTATTACTACATTATAGTAAAAAACCATCAGCCTATGATGTCGCAAAGTTAAGGAGGAAAAAGTCTAGATCCAACACTAGCAAATCTCCATCTCCACATCACGGAATCAAAGACGAGGTTGAAATAATAGCTCCTCCCATGAGATCAATTTCACTTCCAAACGATCAAAGTGGTGAATCAGAACCTAAGAAAGTATATGCGCGTGCCAACTCTTTTCAGCCTGATAATCAAGCTAAACATGTGCATCCCAAATTACCCGATTATGATGATTTGGCAGCAAGGTTTGCAGCACTACGAGGGCAGTGAATCTAGTGGCGCATGTTCATTTTCTAATGTGACTGATTAATTTGCGTATGCGTGGAAGGTAGGTTTTTTCTGTTTGTTTTATGAGAGCAGGAAAAGAAGAGGTTCATACTGTCATCTCCCCCCGCGACTGGATTAGTGTAGAGAGTTGATTAAGTTGTATTTGTGACATATAATTCTGAGACAATACATGTAACATGTTTACATCTTGTAACACCCCACACATTTTATAATTCCAAGCTCTATTACATCTGTGTCTGTTAGACAATGCATATCTGGATAGTATGTTGATGGTAAATCGTAATTTGTATTTTAAGTAGCAGATACATAGTAGTTTTAAGATAGTGATTCAGATTAGTATACAGACTCGTGTGAGAAAAATGTCTTCGTGAAGTTGTATTGAATGAGTCGCTAGGAAATAGCTTTGAGATTAGGTCTAAGAATTAGCTTTGAGATAGTCATTAACATTTTAAATATTTTGTTCTAACTCATTAAATGAGATCTTTTGGTTATACATGAGATTAAAAATAAAAGTTGCGTCTAAAATTTAGCTATTTAACAAATAAGATGGGGTGCTACTAAAGACAAGAGGATATATTTTTGGTCAAAGCACTATGAATTTTCACTTCGTATTTAGTAATGCAAAGAGCATTAGATCAATGGGACCCCCTTACAGCTCTTTTAATTTAATTACTAATAGCAGGGTCCTCGCGTGATACTGCTGCAGGCACAATGTAATTTAATTTTTTCGGCTAATAATTTATTTTATTTGTACATTTTTTGGCAATAGTTTTACTGATTAGTTTTTTAAAGCAAAAGTTTGATGAAATTTTGCCTAGTTTGTATTATTTTATTTATTATTTATTTTATTTTTTTTGTTTAGTAGTTTGCTTGGTTTGTACAATATGTGAACATATTTTAGTTTATTATGTTCTTTTTGACAATAAATTTACGGATATAAAAAATTTCGTTTAGCTCGTGTTCGTTCGGGCTCGAGCTCGTTGGCTCGTGTCCGTTCGGGCTCGAGCCCGTTTGACCCGTGCCCGTTCGGGTTCGAGCCCATTGCCCATTCGGGCTTGAATATTTGTATAATATGCTTTATTATTTGTATTAGTGACATTTAATGGAGGAATTGTGTTTAAGTTGGTTGTACAATATGCTTGATAATTTGTATTTCTTATGTAAGAGGTGTTTTAATAAGTGCATTAATTATATTTATTGACCAGTTAATTAATTATATTTAATGTATATAATGATTTATTTATTGTATTAATGTTAGTATTAATTGTATGTTAGAATTAAAGATGAGTGGAATTTCTATAAGTAGCATTGGTTGTTGTACTTATAGATTTAGAAGTTGTATTGCTTAATTTTAAGTATTTCTATTAATAGTAGGCCTTCCTCCATTATAATATAGTATGATAATTAATTTACTTAAGTCACAACTTTTTTTTTTTCTCTCTCTCGCTTATAATCAACTTTATTTCTTCTAAATTTACTTTGTTTCATTCGCGAGTAAACGTTTTATATAAAACAAATAGTTGTGAAACTTTAAATAACTTGTGTTTTACAATACAAACGTTTTATACACACAACTACACAAGTAACTAAATACTAAGAGACTTATTATTTATCTTTTATTTTGGGTTACGCTACTAACATTTCAAAAAAAAAAAAAAAAAATGCGCATATAATAATGGAGTTTTATTTTGTTCCTTTGGGTTATGTAACTTATAAAGTTATACGTATACATCATTGATTTTATAAAAATATATGTAAACATTACTGAACTTGTAAAAAGAACGACTCATGTTAATCCTTTTAATAAATATGTTTGTTGTTATTTATAAATTTCAAAATGAAAACACGACTTATCATACTTATAAGTTATAATGCACGCATATGCGTTCCTTAGACTTAAAATGATTTTAATCTTAGTTATTGATTTTTTTAGATGTGTGGTGAGGATAAGTCTTTTAGTATATGAGAAAAGTTGTTTAGTATATAAAATAACTCTTCTCTTAATCAAATACTTTAAAACTGAAATTCGCTTTCAAGAGAGAGAGAGAGAGAGAAAAGAAAAAAAAAAAACATACGAACGCATGTATAAATTGAGATAATAAATTAGTGAAAATAGTTAAATGGAACTTTTTCGTCAAATGTAAAGTGGTTTTAATTATATTAATCAACAAAATTTTCTATCAAGTTCAAGTTTATTGAAAGAAAAGTAACAAATGTAAATTGACGTTGTAATTATATATAAACACGTGTAAAGAAAAGTAATAAAATGTTTTTATGTTAATTTATAATAAAATGTTTTTATGTTAATTCATTAAAATGCTTTTGAGTATAAGAGTTGCGATCTCCTAGAAAGGTGATCAAAATTAAAAAGCCTAAAAAGTGTTTCAATCCACTAAGCTAGTGCCATGTGTCCCTACCACTCTCTCCCTTTTTTCTTTAATGAGTAAATTACACCGTTCGTCCCTGTGGTTTGCCCAAAATAACACCGCAAGTCCCTCGGTTTTCATTTTTGCATCATGAGTCCTTATAATGAAGTTTGGTAACACCATCAGTCCCTATCTCTAACGATCGTTAGCTTTCTCCGTTAATTCCCCACATGTGCCTTCCATGTGAGGGTATAATCATCCGTTTTTGCATGTTTTCGTCTGTTTTTACACATTTTCGTCTGTATTTACATGGTTTCGTCGCTTTTTACATATTTTTGTTCGTTTTAACACGTTTTCGTTTATTTTTGCACGTTTTCGTCCGTTTTTTGACGTTTTCGTTCGTTTTTAAATGTTTTCATCCATTTTGCATATTTTCATCCATTTTTCTCTGTTTTTGCATGTTTCTCTCTGCTTTTTCATGTTTTCGTTCGTTTTTACACGTTTTCGTCCGTTTTTGCACGTTTTCGATCACCTTTACATGTTTTCGTCTGTTTTTGTCTGTTTTCGTCCGTTTTTGCATGTTTTCATCTGTTTTACACGTATTCATCTGTTTTTAAACATTGTCGTCCGTTTTTGCATGTTTTCGCCTGTTTTTACACGTTTTCGTTCATTTTTGCACATTTTCGTCCGTTTTTGCATGTTTAATCGGCTTTTGCTTGTGTTCATCTATTTTTACACGTTTTCTTCTGTGTAAAAACAGATGAAAACATGAAAAACAAACGGACTCGTGTAAAAATTGACGAAAACGTGTAAAATGGATGAATACGTGCAAAAAAGGACTAAAACGTGCATAAACGGACGGAAACGTGTATAAAACAGACGAAAACATGAAAAAATGGACGAAACGTGTCAAACCAGACGAAAACATGTAAAACTAGACGAAAACATGTAAAACCAAATGAAAACGTGAAAAAAACAAAAGAAAACGTGTAAAAACGGACAAAAACGTGCAAAACATACGAAAAACGTGCAAAAACGGACGAAAATGTGTAAATTAGACGAAAACGTGTAAATAAAGGACGGAAACGTGCAAAAACAGACGAAAACATGCAAAAACGAACAGAAACAGGTAAAAAAGAACGAAATTATGCGAAAACGGATGAAAACATGCAAAAATGGACGAAAACGTGCGAAAACGGATGAAAACGTGTAAAAATAGATGAAAAGTGTGAAACGAACTAAAACTTGTAAAATTGACGAAAACATGTATAAACAGACGAAAACGTGCAAAAACGGGCGATTATACCCTCACATGGAAGGCACACGTGGGGAGTTAACGGAGAAAGTTAACGATATTTGACCAATTTTTTTTAATTCCACCTTAAATTTCAAATGCAAATAACTTTCAAACAACAAACTTTTACAAAAAACCGATTTCACCATAATTTTTAAAATTTAATCCTCTTTAATTTGGTATAAATCTTTTTAATTTTTATGAAACTTTTTTTTGACATATTCATTAGGTCATGATTTTCTTGAAAATTTTAGCATTTTTGGCTCTAATTTTGCCTAGTTTAAAGGCCGAATTTTGCAAAACTTAAAACACGAAAGTTGTAGCTTCTTGGCCATTCTTTGCCCAGAAATTTGAATCACTCAAATCCGATATGATACGAGTGAGATATCGCTCGTTAAAGATGACGTCTTAGTCATATTTAGTGCACACAAAGTGTTTGATAAAATGACTAAAAGAGATTTTTCATATAAAAATACATTTAAATACACTAATTGGTCAAGTTATTTTCAGTTTAACAAAACTATCAGTTTGTTTTGTTAAATAGAATTGATGAACCCAAACATTTGATCAAATTGATGAACCTGAAAAAATTGATGAACTTGAAAAGAACTGTGATCAATTTGATGAACCCAAACATTTGATCAAATTTGATGAACCTGAAAAAATTGATGAACCTGAAATTTTATGAATCTGAAAAAATTGATGAACCCAAACATTTGATCAAATTTTATGAACCTGAAATTGATGAATCTGAAAAAATTGATGAAGCTGAAATTGATGAACCCAAGTAACTGATGAACAAAATATCTAACTGATGAACCTATAACCTATAACCTATAACTTAACTGATGAACAAAACATAATCTAACTGATGAACCTAATAAGTAATAACCTAACTGATGAACCTAATAACCTAACTGATGAACTAAATGTATATTTTAAAAAAAATAATGATTAAAACCCATCACTTTTTGAATGTTACTGATGAACGTTACTGATGAAGAATATCAAAAATAACTGATGAACATTATTTTTTCGAAAACTGCTGAACGTTGTCAAAACTAGCTGATGAACCATGTCAAAAATAACTGATGAACCATATAAAAAATAAGTGGTGAACCATATAAAAAATAAGTGATGAACGTTATTTTTTTCGAAAACTGCTGAACATTATAAAAAATAACTGATGAACTATGTCAAAAAATAACTGATGAACCATATAAAAAATAACTGATGAACCATATAAAAAATAAGTGATGAACGTTATTTTTTTCGACTGCTGAACATTATAAAAAATAACTGATTAACGTTATAAAAAATAAGAACAATATAAAAAATAACTAATGAACAATATAAAAAATAGTTGATGAACAAAATTAACTAATGAATTCATGAATAACATGAACATTGTTATCTCTTGCTAACAAAATGTAACCTTATTAACTTTTAATTCAAAATGACAGAAAATAAAATAAAAATTCAACTGCTTTCTAAAACACTGTTACGTACGTATTCTTTTTTCTATTAAAAAATAGACTATCAAATTAGAACCACACAAATCAAATGCTATCTACTACAGTGATAAAACATATGAAGTATTTCATTCTCTTGTATCATTTTCCACATCTTCTTCCATTCCATTTTCTTCATCATTTCTTTCTTCTCTTCCATTTTTCTTCTTCTTCCATTTTTCTTTTTCGAGTTTTTCTTTAAGCTACAAGCTGGTGTTGTTAAATGCCCGTCAACAGTTGGGCGCGTTTCCCAGATCTGAAATGTCAAAAAGTAACCGTGAGATGGTGGCGTCGCCGTCGGTAAATGGCGGCGGAGGACAGATCTTACAACGGCGGTTACCGTTTACGTCGACTAAACCGCCGTTTGTTACGGTGGATGATTATCATCGGTTTAACGATCAGCAGCAGATGCTGGTTGTTGATGAAGGAATTACTGATCGTGAAAATGACGAGAATACCCCTACGACCTGACGCTTGTCTGTTTTTAGTTTCAGTTGTTGATCTGACGTTTTTTGGTTCAGTCATTGATCTAACGGTTCACATTACTTTTTAGGCTTTGTAAAACATTGACACTTTTTAAATGATCCGCAACATTGAGTATAATATTACATGAAAGTTTGTGCAGTAATAAATATAAAGACTAAATAATAAAAAACAAGTCAATAATTAGTAATCATTTTGGTGTATTTAGAATGACCCATAAGATATGCTGGTTATAATGCGAGACTAAAAAGTTAGGTTGCTTGCTAAAAAAATTAGTTTGACTATGCATATTAGCTTTGAAATAGTCGCACATATATTTTTTAGTAAAATATCTTATATTATATAAAGCTTAAGTGGCCTTATAAATGTAAAGGGGTCATAATAAATATCCCAAGAATTGATTCTATCATATAAATCCTTCAAAATTGATTCCAATTAACTCAAACATCTCAATTAGTATGTGCACATTGATTTCAAGCAACTCAAATATCTCAATTAATAGTAGTTAGTCTTTTTATATTCCTGTCCATGAGTTATGATAAGGCGAAAAATGAACCACTTTTAGGGGGTCATTTAAGCCTGAATCCGAATTTATTTGATCAAATATTGCCCTAAATCGTTCCTTTTGTGATTTTAGGTACTTGGAGAGTGAATTCTGGAAAAGAAGCCATTTTGGACGTTTTTGGAGCATAAAAGTGAAGAAAACGGCAAAGTCTCAATTTTCCATGCTGGGAACAGTAGGTGACGGCGTCAAGAGTAATTTCCTGACGGCGTCAAACCTCAATAATAAAATCCGAGAGTTCATGAAGGCGTCAAGAGTTTTCCTGACAGCGTCAAACCCCAAGAATTAAAATCCGTAGTTGATGACGGCGTCACACACAGGGCGTCAAGAGTAATTTGTGTGACGGCCTAGGCCTTGACGGCGTCAGAAATAGATCAAGGCCGTCCGAGGAAGTATTTGGCGGCGAGATGACGGCGTCACACCTTTGTTCTTGACGCCGTCATCCCTATTTTCCTATATATAGTTTTCTAGTTTTTCACATTTAAAGAGAGGAGTTTTGGGAGAAACCCTAAATACGATTTTGGTGTAACTTTACAGGTTTTTCAAGGGTTCTAACCCCTTGATACCTTTCATGATTAATCAAGATAAGTGTTCTTCTAATTCAATCAATATGTCTATGTGTTGGTTGTCTATATCATGTTCTTGTCTTAATTCTATCATGCTAGGCTAGATCTCTTTTGTGTTTGCTTAGATCTAATGAAACCTAGATATTGATTATGTGTTGATTACTTGTTTATTCTTGTCTTGGATGAATGATTTATATGTTAGGCTTAAGAAAACTGGCAGATCTCCAAATGGTAACATGCTTGAACGTCTTAAGAAACATGAACCGAGGCGCACTAGGTCTTTATTGGTTGTATTTAATGCATGAGCCACTGTTTACAATCCCTATAGTTGTGCTGGGCATGGTGTAGGAGGAGATAAGAGCTCATAGAATTGGGGAGTTATGTGTGCCACCCCATGAATGGTATTAAGGAATACGATCCGTCATCCATGCAATTATAACAAGTAATTAACGTGTAAAAAATATCTAGGGAGTAGTGAAATCTAAGTAAACACATTTTCTCCAATTACTGCTCACAACTTTAGTATAAATTAGTTTATTTTCATTTTTATTATTTCATTTTGATTGCATCTTAGTATTGGGTTAGTTGAATAGCAACTAATTCCGCCCACTCTTCCAAAATCCGAGATTTTACTTGCTTTCATAAAAATATAAAAATACAAAAATAATCATCCCTCACCTTTAGAACTAGTATTTAGGCTTTCTAATCCTAGCGACACTATTCCTAAGCTGAACGATCAATCCCCCGGTACTTGTCACTATACTATACTACAACGATCAGGTACACTGCCTGGTGGGGGTTGTAAGCTTCTCGAGATCCCTCGAGAGGTAAAGCCTGTTACGATTCCCACGCATCAAGTTTTTGGCGCCGCAGCCCGGGGAATAGTTATTGTCTAGGTTAGGATTTCTCTTTATTAGGTCTACTTGCTAGACTCCTTTCTAGTAAGATTTTATTTTTATTTTTAGGTCTTCTTTAGTCTATCTATTTCTTTGTACCTTTGTTAGTAAATTAAACTCATTGACTATTCCGTTGACCATTATGGAAAACGCGAATCCACCCCTTTCCCCTAGAGAAGTGGCTGTGTTACGTGAACAAATTGAGAGTGAGATTAGGGAGCTTAGAGAGCTTAATAGATTGATTAAGGTTGAACTCGAACATGCATTTAGTGACCTAGCAACCGCCTTGTATTCAAATAAAGACCTAGGGCCTAATGACTTTGT
Source organism: Artemisia argyi (assembly GCA_030686995.1). Classification (NCBI taxonomy): domain Eukaryota; kingdom Viridiplantae; phylum Streptophyta; class Magnoliopsida; order Asterales; family Asteraceae; genus Artemisia; species Artemisia argyi. The sequence goes on from CM060678.1 coordinate 99,776,427, forward strand.
GAATGTTGTTGAGGGACTAGACGAGGAGGAAATAGATCCAAAGCTTAATGACTACTTTAATCTACACCCCACTAAGGAGGAGATTGCATATTATAATAATCTTATCGATAACCCGCGATCTCCTTTCACCATAATTGAACCTAAGATCAAGAGAGGCGATCCTAAGAATGCTAAGATACCATGTATGATTGGATATAGACACATTAGCAATGCTTACATTGACTTTAAATCTCCAATCAACATTATGTCCTCAACGGTTTATAATGATATAGTGAAAACAAGACTTGAACCTAGAAGGGATCCCAAGTACCCCGGTGGAGTTTGTAACTTTGTCGGGAGAGTTAAAGGTTTACGTGTCTTTGTTGGTAATTTCACTTTTGTCACCGACTTTATGATTGTGGAGGATCTTGCTAATGTTATTGATTGTCGACTATCCAATGTTGTGTTTGGCAAACCATTTGTTGAGGAGTCTAAGTTGGAATATGATGAGGTAGAAGGTACGATCCGATTTGCAAGTAACACCGATAGTATCACTTATAGGATGCCTAATAGAATGAACGAATTTCGCTTTATATCTCGTTTTGATAAGGACAGCGTTGGTGCTTTTGAGGATATTAATGAGGAGGATAAGAAAAAGGGCATGGATTATGTATGGGAAAAAAGGAGTCTTTATTACAAATATTGCTTGGCCCTTGGACCAAGGTATAAAGTCGATGAAGAATTTGCCCAAATGATTATGGGGGCGGTTGAGAAAAAGGTGATTGGTTTCTACAAGGAATATCTACAACTAGAGAGTGGAACCAATGATGAAATCACGTAGTAACCCATGACCTTGAGTCTAGCTACAAGACTCGTAAATAAAGAAAAGCGCTTCTTGGGAGGCAACCCATGTTTTGTGTGATTTTATTTGTTTGATTGTTATTTGCTTCCGTATGCATGCTTTATTTTTATTGTTGGTAGATCATGTTTCTCAATTAAAAAAGTGGAAATACTTTACTATGTTGTTTGGCCTAGTCTTAACTCCAACCTAAAAGTATTTTTGCAAAAGATAAGTGTAAGGGGAAACCCCAAATATGTTTTCAAGAAACACACAATCATGATTCTCCACAATATTAAATAAACATGTGTATTCGTATTTGTTAGAGTCAAATGCTTGTATTGAGTCATAATGAAGTTTTGCAGGATTTTCCAGGAAGTAGGACCAAGTTTTTCCAGAAATTTAACATAAGAATTTCTGCAGGTTCATTCTGACGGCGTCATGAGTTTACTCTTGACGGCGTCAGGAGTTAAAAATCTGGAAATTTTACCGTTTTTTTTTTCTAACGGAGTCTTATGGTTTTTGTGAATTATTAAGTTTTATAATCTCCAGGAGATCTGCAAACTTCATTCCACAAGCATTATATCTTACTTTGTTTTCTAGGATTTAGTAACTTATATAGGATGCCGCCGATTTTACGCGAGGTTGTCTTGTCTATTTTTGTCAGGATTTACAGGTTATGTTCGACAAGGAGATGATTTATATTCTGGAATGGAAGCTTTGATTGTTCATTTTCTTGGAGGAAGATCTAATCTGGCCAACCTATAATCCACACCGAGCGAATCAGGGGAGTATTTGATTTCATTCTCTTTACTTTTTCACTTTTACATTCTTTACTTGAACATTGGGGACAATGTTCATCTTAAGTGTAAGGGGAGGGTAAAAAGATGATACCTTACATATGCACTTTCGCTTGAGTTTGTTTTGTTTGATGGTAGATGTGTAATAAAACTATGAGAAATACTTGTTAGTGTAATTTTAGCGCCAAATTTAAAATTTTTTACAACATTTAGGAGTGAAACTTTAGCCATAGCAAGCGTCTCATGGATAGGAGATTGTATGACTAGCACAAAACCGTATATTCAGAAAAATTTTCCACCCAAATATGTGAGGTTCGCCTTTAGATTTGATAGGAAAAGCATTCATTATTAGTGCTTATGAGTGTACCGGTAGCATTTAGATTCTAGAACTTGCGTTAGTGATGCATCCCGAGACCGCTAGTGAGACTACATTCGTGTGGTAGGATTTACTACATGATAAGAGGCATTAGGATCACCCTTGTGTTAAACCCGTATTATAATTACTTGACCATTTAAGTCATATTACTTGGCTAGTTAAGTCAACTAATTTTTCCCACACCCTTAGCGTTGTACTCATTTTTAGTACACGAAACCCCTAGTACGCCCCTCCGAGCCTATCTTTTCGTTTCTAACTTTAAGCATTCTTACTTAAAGGAAGAATTTGTTACACCCCACTTAAATGTACACCCAAATCGCCTTAGCCTTCCGTGTATGCGCTCATCTTTAGTGCATTATTGTTATTTGTTAAACCCTAAGTTAACTTTCTAATTGATTACATGGTTGCTAAGTCGAGTCATATCCTTGTACATATTGTTTTGGGACGATTGGGACTCATGGGTAAGTACTTATTTTATGGAGTAATGGGGAAGAACATCAATTATTACCCCCATATGTACGTTAATCTTAAAAGTGCTCCAAGTGTTTTGATTTTCTTAATTCGAGTCATTAGATTAGTTTAATGTAAAGTTTGTAAAGATTCAAGTGTAAGGGGAATTTTCATTCCCTATGATGTATTATTTTGGATGGTAGGGTAAGAGTGTATGCAAAAAAAAAAAAAAAAAAAAAAAAAAAATAGAAAAAAGGAAAAAAGAGAAAAAACATACGGACTACCATCCCTTTTTATTCTATGTTCATTTTATGTTTTTGTTATTTCTCATTTATTAGCTTAAGTCGAGTCTAGTCTTGGCTTAGCAACGCCATATTGTACATGTAATTAACCAAGATTGTTAACTCGCCACCAGTAATAACTTCCTTTATCCAACAAAACCATGTAATTCATATCCCTATACCTAACATTACAACCCTTTAAAAGACCTCTTTGATAGCTTATCCTAGGTGCTTACGCCATGTGGTGGAGGTTTGATCCTTTCCCAAGCCTATGGTAATCTATTTTGCTATGACAGGTAGTGAGAGATATCTTCCGTTTCCATATTGTAATTTATACTTTATTACACCCGAGAGATGTGAGTATCTAAACACTATTTGTGAGGTGCTAGTGTATGACCTCCGTGCTTGTCTATTGGTCTTTAGTGGAATGATTATTTGTTGTAATTACTTTTATATTAGTGTTAAATGACCTCTAACTTGTCTTTTGACTAGAATAAAAGCGCATTTGCTTGAGGACAAGCAAATCTCAAGTGTAAGGATATATGATAAGGCGAAAAATGAACCACTTTTAGGGGGTCATTTAAGCCCGAATCCGAATTTATTTGATCAAATATTGCCCTAAATCGTTCCTTTTGTGATTTTAGGTACTTGGAGAGTGAATTCTGGAAAGAAGCCATTTTGGACGTTTTTGGAGCATAAAAGTGAAGAAAACGGCAAAGTCTCAATTTTCCATGCTGGGAACAGTAGGTGACGGCGTCAAGAGTAATTTCCTGACGGCGTCAAACCTCAATAATAAAATCCGAGAGTTCATGAAGGCGTCAAGAGTTTTCCTGACGGCGTCAAACACCAAGAATTAAAATCCGTAGTTGATGACGGCGTCACACACAGGGCGTCAAGAGTAATTTGTGTGACGGCCTAGGCCTTGACGGCGTCAGAAGTAGATCAAGGCCGTCCGAGGAAGTATTTGGCGGCGAGATGACGGCGTCACACCTTTGTTCTTGACGCCGTCATCCCTATTTTCCTATATATAGTTTTCTAGTTTTTCACATTTAAAGAGAGGAGTTTTGGGAGAAACCCTAAATACGATTTTGGTGTAACTTTACAGGTTTTTCAAGGGTTCTAACCTCTTGATACCTTGCATGATTAATCAAGATAAGTGTTCTTCTAATTCAATCAATATGTCTATGTGTTGGTTGTCTATATCATGTTCTTGTCTTAATTCTATCATGCTAGGCTAGATCTCTTTTGTGTTTACTTAGATCTAATGAAACCTAGATATTGATTATGTGTTGATTACTTGTTTATTCTTGTCTTGGATGAATGATTTATATGTTAGGCTTAAGAAAACTGGCAGATCTCCAAATGGTAACATGCTTGAACGTCTTAAGAAACATGAACCGAGGCGCACTAGGTCTTTATTGGTTGTATTTAATGCATGAGCCACTGTTTACAATCCTTATAGTTGTGCTGAGCATGGTGTAGGAGGAGATAAGAGCTCATAAAATTGGGGAGTTATGTGTGCCACCCCATGAATGGTATTAAGGAATACGATATGTCATCCATGCAATTATAACAAGTAATTAACGTGTAAAAGATATCTAGGGAGTAGTGAAATCTAAGTAAACACATTTTCTCCAATTACTGCTCACAACTTTAGTATAAATTAGTTTATTTTCATTTTTATTATTTTATTTTGATTGCATCTTAGTATTGGGTTAGTTGAATAGCAACTAATTCCGCCCACTCTTTCAAAATCCGAGATTTTACTTGCTTTCATAAAAATATAAAAATACAAAAATAATCATCCCTCACCTTTAGAACTAGTATTTAGGCTTTCTAATCCTAGCGACACTATTCCTAAGCTGAACGATCAATCCCCCGGTACTTGTCACTATACTATACTACAATGATCAGGTACACTGCCTGGTGGGGGTTGTAAGCTTCTCGAGATCCCTCGAGAGGTAAAGCCTGTTGCGATTCCCACGCATCAAGTTACAAATATTTTATCAACTATATAATGTGTCAAAAACCACACAAACAAACCACAACTTCCTCCACACCACGTACATATTGGGCTACAACTTATGATGGCGGTAAAGTAAGCATCATATCATCTTACTTATTTAGCATATTGATTTATATTGTTTTATGTAAATTTCACGTGTGTTTTGTTTATGTAACAATGTAGGACATAAAGATGGTGCTTAGGAGGTTTGGTAGTAACATCATCTTCTCTAATGGTTTAAGATATCCTACACATCGTTGTCTTATCAATTAAGTGGAACATACACGGACATTTTCAATTTGATCGAAAATGCAATATATTGATTAACTGTATTTAAGTTACTAACGATCAACTATATCTAATTGTTTTTTGCAGCGCGTCAAGAAGCATTAAAGAAAGAGATCGAGAAGTCACAAAATTTGTATCAAGAACAAAATATGCAAAAGGCCAATGAACAACAACGACAAAGACAAGAACAACAACAAGAAGAACAACGCCACGGCCACCAGTGGAATGAATATTTAGCATTCATATTAATAGTACGTTACAAATTAAACATGCAATATTTTACTTCATGTAATACCGATAAACGGGCTAATACTATTGATTTGTTAGCAAGTAAGTTTATTGAAAATAATGTGACGAGCATTCAATTTTTAGTCAATAATTATTACTACACTTTGTTGGTGCATTTTAATATTTTTGCTCTTAATGTAGTTTTTTGTCTTGCGGTGTGTTAATGTCACTCTCTTAATTAAACATCTTGGAATATTGCCTGACTTTGATATTTGATATGACTGTGTAAATTATGTCGATATTACATATTGAAAATGGAAGTATATAATAAAAACATCTTCACACTATCATCTTAACAATGAGAATCTTCTAAATCGAAGAAGTATATAAAGGAGAAGAAAATTGTGTTTAGTTAAATGTCGGGTCGGGTTTATGATTCGGACTTGGGTCATTGATCTGATTTTTTATTATACGAGTTATAATTTATACTCTTGAATACACTAATTACTTTAATGTTTTATGTTTTTATAGTTTTGTTAAAAAGGAAATTTGTTTATAGTTCGCTTTTAATAATGTCATTTATTTGAACAACGAAGTCCGTTTTTAAAAAAAAATGAGAATTTCAAACATGAACCGAAAATTAGTCCCGAACATTACAAAAAAAAACAATTAGATCCAACATGTGTGCATTGCATGGGTCCTGAGGCAGTCCAAACATGTATGCATCGCACGGGGATGAATATAAAAGGTCTCAAACATTAATGTCATTGCTTCATAGTTAAAATAATTTATGTAACTTATACATATTAAAAAATTACATGTGAAAAGACTCTTTTCAATGTAATATCTTGAAAAAATTCTCTTCATATAAACTCTTTTAATGTCAATAATCTATTCTGTATATTTGGGCCTCACCATCATACTAACAACTCGACAATTTACACAATCATTTTCGCACTAGTTCTGAGGCAGCCCAAGTTGTTTATGATGAAAATTAGTGGCAAACATAATTTTTGACTCGACCCCAATTAAAACTGACAGAAATAAAGGCACCAACATTTTTCATGTCATGCTAACAAAAGTTGTGATAACATCACAACGTAGGAACTTATTGACAAACAAAAGTTGTGGTAACATCACAACTTAGAAACTTATTGTCAATAAACTATTTTAAATGTGTGTCATACTTTGAAAAGGTGTGATACCATCACAATTTATATATATAATGATGAAAATAAGTGCCGAAGCTTACATGTCAATAAACTATTTTAAATGTGTGCCATGCTTAGAAAAGGTGTGATACAATCACAACTTAGATATATAATGACAAAAATAAATGCCGAATATTACATATTAGTTTTATATCAAAATATAGAGATGTTACAATTTTGAGAATAAATACAAAATCTAAACTTTATAAATAACTATTAATATGTCATAAAAAGTTTAAATATAATGTTACAATCTTGAGAATATATACAAAATATAAACTTTATAAATAACTACTAATATGTCATAAAAAGTTTAAATATAAAATTTAACGATCAACTAAGGTCATACTTACAAAAGTCTAATAACGAAAAAAATTACTGCACATTACAGTATGACCAATTAGATAGAGCCCGTGTGCAACGCACAGGTCTGAATTACTCGTTTTAAGTATAATATTAGCTTTGAGATAGTGACATAAACCTTAGTCATTATTTTCATCATTTTAATTGAGATCATTTGATTAAAAGGTGAACTACAACAACATGATGTAATGCAAGTGAAGAACGTGCTAGAAGGCGTTTTTTATGTGATGTGGAAGATTTGGAAATTTCAGAACCAATTGATTTTTTGCGCAAGCAATCCTAGAAGGGCAGTAATTTTTTATGATATTTTGTCTCATTTTTAAACTTGGATTTCTAATCGATGTAAATTCAAGTTCAATGGGATAACTTGGATGCAAACCAGAGATGCAGAACAACTATATCAAAAGAAGGTAATAGTTCAATTATTTGTCTGTTGGATCGATTTGCGTGTGTCTTGTACTTGCTAGCTTCTTACTAGCATTTTTAATAATAATAAAAAAAAATTAAATGCCGTTAAAAAAAAAGTTCAATTATTAAAATGAGATTGGATAATTATAGAGGATGACAAAAGATATCTTATGAATTTGAAGATCAAAATTTTGAAGTTTAAACGTGACATTCCCTCTATGTACTATAGAGGGGGATTTCGAGCGCTGTGCCCAAAAAGGCAAAAAATAAATAAATAAATAAATAAATAAAAAATAAATAAATAAATCGGTGCCAAAATAATAAAGAACCCATTAAAATACAATTTCGGTGATAAAAAGCTGTTTTTGCAACAAATGCGACAAAAATATAAAAATGGCTAGGCCAAAACATAAAAAAATGACCAGCCCCAGACAAATACAATAACATTTAAAAAAAATATAGGCTCAAAAATTTCGGCCCATCAGGCCTAAAAGTATTAAAAAGTTACCAAAACCACCTTAAATTATGGGGAATATACGAAAGTCACCTTAAATTTTTTACTATTTACCACACTTTTATATAAAAAAACACTACGCATGCCTCCGCATCAAAGCGCGGGCACATTCCCACTCGTTTTAATTATAGGGCGACACTAAAATTAAACCTTATACTCAAGACTGAACCAATTACATATGTAACATTGCTCACAATCTCACATCCTAAGAGCATTAGGTATCGTGAAGCCAAAGAGCTAGTGTTGTTCTCCAAAATCACTGCCACGTCAGCAAAACACAAAACGGCACCAGAAAACCTTTGGCACCACATTTTGTGCCGTTACCGTTGGCACCAGAAAATGTGATGCCGTTCTCCAATAATTTTTATTTATTTATTTATTTCATTTCATTTACATAAAATAATTAGATCAAATAATTCATATTCAGAATACGATTTTGAGTTCAAATTCAAATAATTCAAATTTAAATTTCAAAATTTGCCTATAAATACCCATTCACAGACTCATACACAACTCATTCACACACACTTTCTTAAAAATATCTCGCAAAGATTTCTCCCAGCAATTTCCCAGACACCACGACTTCTCACAACAGTTCCCCAGTCACCATGACTTCTCCCAACAATCCCCAAGTGAACACGACTTCTCCCAGCAATTTCCCAGCTCCAACCTGATTCCAAATGAACCGGTTAACACTCCACCGGAAGATATCTCCCACCGAAAAATGAACCGGTTAACACTCCACCGGTTGTGGAACACCAACCCAATCCGCTTGGACTCACTGAAGATGAACTCCGACTACTTGAGCAGGATGAGGAAGTCAGGAGAGAAACAGAAGAAAGAGAACTACGAGAGGAAGTTGCTCGTATGGAGCAGGAAGCAAGGGAAGCCCAATACCGCCAGGACAACTTGTTTTACATCTTGGAAAGAGAGTATGAAGAGAACAGGATTGCTGAGGATTTTGAAGAATATTGGGACGAGGTAGAAAACTCAGACTTTTCGTTGTAATTTGTAGTTTCATTAACGTATTTTCACTTCCGTGCCGTTTCATTTCAATAAAAGTTACTCTGTTTTGCTAGGTAATGCGAAACTTAAATAAAAGTTACACTACGAAAATTAAATAAAAGTTGCAATACGAAAATTAAATAAAACTTACAATACGGAATTTAAATAAAAGTTACACTACGAAATTTAACTAGTTTTGGCTTGGATTATTTGCCTTAATTCATGCTTTTCGGGCAAGGGAATAAGTCCACTTTCCCGTCAACATGTTCTTTGTACGACTACGGTAGTTGCGCTTCCTGGCTTCCGTGTTGTATGCGTCGAGAACTTTAAACGTATTCGAATTCATTTGTTGATCCGCACTCGTATTTGGATTCTCAGATATTTGAGTGTAACACTCTTCCAAAAGAGACTCCTCTTCTTGGGTCCAAATTCTACTCATTTTATATTGGAAGTGTGTGTGATTTGTTAGTGTATTTATAGGTAATTTAGTAAGTTAAAGATTTATTTTTTATTTATTTATTTATTTATTTTTTTATTATTTTTAAAAAATTTTTGGGTTCAAAATCACTTCCAAACGGTCATATAACTGTTACCAAATGCTCCCTTTCTTCTCCCATTCAATTCCAACGTTTGAATTTGACCCAAAAAAAAAGAAAAAAAGAAAAAAAAAAAACCCGAACGACGTGGGCTGGCAAATACGACGCAAGCATGAATGGCGCCAGGTTTGTAGTGGTGCGCCATTCTGCGTTTTGGGCTGATGGGTTTGGCGTCACCCAAAACGTGACGATACCACATGCTCTAACATAAATTCTTTAATTTGGTGACAAACATTAATTAAAATAGTTACATTATTGAGTTACAGCAACATAAAAGCATTTAAAATTATAACATGTAAAATTCTAATATTTTTGTAAACTAAAACACTAGTTATAAAACCTGCGCACGCGCGGGGTTTATCTATTGTGTATCTTTAAGAATTGATTTCTAATTTATTTATATCATATATCTTTTTTGTAAATTTTTTATCCACACTTTAAAATTATTATAATTATTTGAAGTTCCAAATCTTTTGTATCACTAATATAAACATATGCTAAGACACAATGTATAGAGTTTACGGTCTAAAAGTTGACTATACAATTATAAAGGAGATTGTAAAAACATATTTTGATACATTGTTTGTTGAGCTGTTCTAGAAAGTCAAATATATCTCTTCATAACCAGGAGTTTGGCACGTTATCCCATAGTGGCTTGAGTGCCTCCAACTGCCAATTCATGTGAGACATGGCTCAGTCATTTAGATCAAGCTGACACCATGTAGAATTGTTGAAATGTTGCAATTTTTAAACCCTCCGCAAATATGCCTGTAATTTCTGCTATGCATTAGTAATTACGGTAATTACTAAATCCAGTTTAAATAAGACTTTGAAAACATTAGTAGTAAAAATGATTATAAATACTATTGACAACATCACCATCCTCATCATGATGAAACTCTTCTATAATATAACGCCTAACGCACTTCTATCAAGTTAGGAGTTCTAAGAAGTAATCCGGGTTGAATATGTAATAGTCAAACGGGTCATTTTATGCATTTGTTATAGTAATGAATATGTCAATTTTTACCTTCAACCCGTCTCGACCCATCTGAGCCGTTCCCCTGTTAGCTATAAACTTATGGCTCAAAATTGTCAACGATATCTAGTATTACATGTTCTAGAAGTTTGCTCTAAGTCAAAGTTTCTTGTAGCTCTCTTTTATGCGTCCTCGTGAGTTCCATTATTTCTTCTTAGAGTTGATTCGAATGACGTTTATAAACATTGTTGTAAAATATAAAATATAACATACATTTTTGTATAAGCATGAGCCATGCTATTATCACCAATCGGTTTAATTTGAAGCCCAACAAACATGGCTTATCTATCTACTTGGCCACCACTTGACTGGTTATCTGCCATCGCTACACAAAATAATTTGGAATGTGAATAGATTATGATAGTCGTTGTATTATAAGTGCAACATTCTTTTTACAAAAATCATCATTGGTGAACTTATTAAAAGCAGCACACGAACAAAAAAACTCGATGGGTTGTCACTCATCATGGTCCATTCTAACGCGCACAAATAATTAGTTTGACCCATTACCAAACACAACCGTTTCACCACCTCTAGTATTCAGTCAAAAACCAACTTAAGCCCATTTTTGTAAATATTAATTATTTGTATAGAAAAGAGACATCAAAATATTGCCCAAGAAGTATTGATCACGACGTTTAGCCTTCTGTAAGATATAAATACGATTTCAATTGTTCTTCGGTTCTCATGAGGTGCCATAAATTCTTGGAAGCATAGATTTATTAACGTCTCATCTTGACTAAGCAACCTGTCACATATTCAAGCTGTACACATTATAATACCCGTGCACGCACGAGGTTTTTACATAAATGTTTTAATTACGATGTTAATACAATATTATGAGTTTGAAGGTTGCAATTACCTAACACCAGCATCAACAATGATAGCTACAGCAGGCAAATCAGCAAGACCACAAGACCGGAAGACAAATGAGCATATCCATTAAATAGGGTTAATTCCAGTACTTTCATAAACAACAATAATCAAACCGTAAATACCCAACACTCCAGCCATAACAGACTTCATCACCAACTCAAGCCTCATCACTCCCATTGACGCCACTCCAACACCACTTTTTGCTGTTCCGTAAGCTGCTCCCATACCTACATAACAAAGTCAAACAATAATAAGATGTTAGAGATCGACAATTAAAACTGTTAAAACTTTTTTGAAAAGGTTATCATCAAATAAACTCTACATAATTTCACCAAAATTGTGGTCAAGTCAGTAAAGGTAATTTCCTAATTGATTCGCTTCTCGTATACTTAATTTTATTTTAATTAGTATAAAACTTTTTTATGTGGACGGTTAACTTCTCAAAGTGTATTGTTAGGTTAAGTCCCTAAAAGTTATCAGTTTAATAGACATATGAAATGCTAAATAGAATTTTCAAACAACTAATAAAGTACTTTCAGACTATAACAATACTTTCAACAAAAGTATGTATGGTTTGTTACTTTGTTGCAAAAAAACATAGCACAAAAGATAGTGGTTGATTTGCTTATGCAGCAACACCACACAACAATAATAGGCTCAAACCCTGTGGATTAGATTAGCAAAAGTCAGAAATTATGGTCAAGTCCTTTTTGATCATTTTATTGAAAAGAGTCTACTGAGAACTTGAGACAATTTTAGGGGGTGTTGGATTTGCATTATCACATGGATATAAGATATATAATAATCAAAACCAAATTATGAGCTGCAATAAAACTTGTTGTAAGAGAGAGTGTTTGGGTGTGCACAAGTTGCCTGAAGTTGAGATGATCGTACTTTTAAATGTTTATCTTGAAATAATATTCTTTAAGAATGTTAATGTAAAAAATGGCCTAAAAGGCATTTATGTGGAAAAAGGAAAAAGGGGGCATTTTTCTAGAAATGTGAGTAGAAATCCGTCAAATTAGGAAATTAGCTTATCCAAACACCCCCTTAATCACTAACACAACAAAGTGATTATATAGTATCATACAGGCTCTAACATTGTCTAAGCATCCGAAAAGAGCTAAAAATAAAAATAAGCCACAAACCGTACTGCACCCGAGATCCCTTCACAGCTTCAGCTCCTTTTCCAACCTTCAAATCATAGTATAACATGTTACATTAATGATTTAGTAAGTCACTAACTTTAGCCCATTGGGAAGGTTTGTGTATTCACTCTCAGGCACTTTAATTAGCTCCATTAAGCCGCAATTAAAAAAGTTGAAATACTACAACATTAGGTAACTAAGCATATATAATAGATGTGTAAACTTCGACCCATTTACTTGTCATTGGGTCAATTCTGGTTATTTTTTTAACTCTAGCGGGATAAAAAAAATGCTAGAAAGAAACTGGGTCAAATTGATCAAAAAACCAGTAAAAAGTTGCAACATATGTACTTCTAATGGACAATGCCTCATTGACCATCTCATAAAAAAAAATCTCTCCGCCAAGACCTTTCCAGAGGCCTAATATTTCAAGTCAAAGAATTACAAACAGACATCGATGACTCATGCATGCAATAAGTACGAAATAACAAAGCCATAACATTCACAACAGAACGACACATGTTACAGGTCCATAATTTTCAATGCAAGATGGCTCTAAACATATTGCAAGTATCATATTTATAGTAAATTATGAGAATAAAAAGTTAATAAACTCATAAACTTATTTAAAAGTGAACTTCTAGGCTTTTTCAAATTTTGATAAGCCAATAAGCCCATAATAAGCTAATTTCAAACACCCACATAAGAAGACCAGAGGGTGATCAAGACTTCTAAATACTGCTTATTTCAAACACCCCCTTTAAGAACCCCTTGGTGGTGATAGCATAGCTATGAAACTACTAAGAACCCCTTGGTGGTGATGGCATAGCTATGAAACTTCAAAGACAGACTCGTAGCTTTGGTTACGAAATCATTCAAAATCTTAATCCACAACTGAAACCAAAATTATATGGTTAATGTTTACATACGCGAAAAAAAAAAAGAAAAAAAAAAGTTTCTGGGTGTTTGGGATTGCCTATTTAAAGTTATCCACGAGCATATTTAGGCCGTGTTTGGATTGATTACAGTAACTGCTTAAACTTTTTAAAGCAAGCAGAAGCAAATGATCACCTGACACACAAGTCTAGAAGATAAGTGTCTGATTTGCTTCTAATGTAACATGCTCATAAAAAGATAAGAAAATGAGCATACACTGCCAGATTCGTTCAACCTACACTGCGAGATTCTCTATCCTTCATTTATTTATGAGCTAAACAGTATCCAACAATCTAAATTGTTTCTAAAAATAACGACCATCACCATCAATCTAAAAGTTCCAATTCGATCAACACTAATCAAAAGTTCCAATTCAATCAACACTATTTCTACATATAAAGTGATCTTAATAAAGGGTATTATTTTACTTAAAACTACTACAACGATCAGGTACCCACATGTCACTCTAAACCTTGTTATTGCTCATCCGATCCCAATTGTAAAATCCTTCGCTACACATTCTCATCCATTCATTTTGGTTATAGTGCTTCAGTTACAATATTTGATCCTATGCCTCGACCTTATCGCCCAATTGCTACTTATTGGCCATATGTCTCCTTCCAGGTATCCGTACTTTCACTTCACCGTATATTTCTAGACTGGGTGTACCACATCAACAAATCTCCATATCAATTTCGTTAGTAGCCCTGATTTTTAAACTTAGATCCAGCCTAATCTCATAAATTAAGTTCCAAGTTAACTAAGGGTTACTTATACACTGATTGTTCCAATTCTTGGTATTTTTTTTACTCTTAAACATGCTTGTTAGTATCAAAATTAATGATAGAAAAACATTACATCTATTTTCACTCAACCTTATTAGCAGTGACAAATTTGTTAACATCTAAACACAATATTTGAATAACATTAGCAATTACCCTTTTAGAAACCTTACTATCAATCAAACAACTTCTAATCTTATTATGATCTTTTTCCATTGTTTACTCTTGTCAACTAACAACTATTGTACTACCTGATTAATAACATGTTTACTATCATGTTACAAAGTTGAAAAAGAAAACAAATAAGATGTTTAATAAATATAAATATGTTTCTACAGAGTTCAAAAATAAACCTCTTCAATTTCTGGTGTGTCACTACATCTACCGAAAGTTGTACCATCGATTGTTGTTGTTGTTATTAGGTTTTAGGTGGATCAATCAAGGATTGTCTCTGTAGCATCGGATTGTTGTAGCATCAGATTGTTGTTGTTGTTTTTATTACCATCGGATTGTTGTTAAAGCTGTAGCATCATCGATTGTTGTTGTTATTAGGTTTTAGGTGGATCAATCAAGGATTGTTTCTGTAGCATCGGATTGTTGTTGTTGTTGTTGTTGTTGTTATTAGCATCTAATTGTTGTTGTGATTGTTGTAGCATCGTTGTTCTTGCTGTTCTTATGGGTATTGTCGTATGTTTGTTGTTCTGTGTATTTTTGTTATGATAATGGATGTAGGTAATGTGATGGATACTCCGGTTTTAACAAAATATTTACACTTTAGGCCTGAAATATCCAAAAACAACAATAACGTCCATGTGTATTTTTGCTCAATTTTAATGTTTATGTATAAAAACGTTTTTTAAACAATTATTACACAAATATAGAAAGATATTAGGTTTTTTAAATATTAAAAACCTTTTTAATAATTAAAATTGTAAAAAATATTACCTAAATAAGTATGATTTGATTATTTTGAAATGAAAAAGTCCCCACTAGAGGTTTTATTTTATTAGGTAAAAAAGATATCCACTATATATTTTACGGTTTTTACCTGAACGTCAAATAAATAATATATGTTCTAAACTACGCCGCAACGTAAAGAGGTAACCTCCTCGTGATGTACATTTTCACACAACTATATCAATCTCCCACGATCATAATTATCTCACGGATATCGCTAGGCGTAAGACTTTTGTAGGTTTATCGCTCAATGATTTTGTAGTTTCATTAACTTAAGAAGACGTTGAATGTTTTTTAAACTGGTTTAATAAAAGATAAACTAAAGCTACAAACAAACTGAAAGTGCATCAACACTCATAGTTTTGGCATCTCTTGTGTTTTCTTTTGGAATGTCGGTAACTGCTACACTAATACCAAGGTTATAAATAGCGTGAGGCGTGGCGTGGCGGCGAAGCCAAGCCTCAAGCTATACGAGCTATAGCGAAGCTATAACGTTTTTTGAGGCGTGACCAAGGCGGCATAATTTTTTATAGATTTATATATTTATATCATATTTCATATATATATATATATATCATAAATTTTTATAGATTTATATATATATATATATATATATATATATATATATATATATATATATATATATATATATATATATATATATATATATATATATATATATATATATATATATATATAAAATACATCAAGTTTACAAAACGCGTTATACATATGAAATAAACTCAAAAATCTAAACTATTATTGCATTTTTTGTCATTTTTTTAAATAAAACCTTCTCCGTGAGAGTAAACTGCTAAAAGATAAAATGTAAAAACCTAAAAACTACGGTATAAAACATCACATTCACATATTCACATTCACTTGTTATATTATCTTTTAGCATTTGATTTATGGGTTTTGCTAACGACAGCCCTAAGGGTTGTCGTTAAGCAAGTAAGTTTTATATATTACATCACCATTTATGAATACTTCTGATTGGATGATAATTCCAAAAAAAATGCAGACAATTTAGGATATAGTGAATATACAATTGACACTTAATTGTAATTAGTTGAATTTTATTATTACACTCAATTGTAATAAAATAATGTCTCTTAACGACAACTCTTAGGGCTGTCGTTAGCAAAACCCTTGATTTATAAAGTTAGCCCAAGCCCAAGTTCCTTCTAGCCCAATAATAGTAAATCACTAAATCTTACAAAAGCTTCAAAATAAAGCGCCACGCTTCACGCTATAGCACGCCTTACCACGCTTTTTCGCGCTTCATAACACGCTACGCCTTAAGAAGACGCCTTGGCCTGTTTCGTAACGTGGAGGCCACGCCTCGCGCTATGGCGCCACTATAGCGCCGCTATGGCGCGCTACTTAGAACCCTGACTAATACATATGGAGTTGTGAAGATGCACGTGAAGGGAGCATGGGCCAAACAATTGAGTGAACACAAAGCAACAAACGGGAACCCCATCCTTAAATAATGTTTAACTTAAAACAAATTGTCATAAATTTATTTCATCAAAGTAGAATTTACATAGTGGTTGAAGTCAAACGAGCAACAAGCTGCGCCGCTAGCCTTTTTTGAATTACAAAACAGACGGAATATGTAAATAAGACTGTTATTCTCCTTTTCGTTCATGTATATAACCTTTTTGTGTTGTGTTGTGTTGTGTTTGTCATAATGAAAACAAGTAGGAGAAACCCGCCGTCTAGGTAGCACGGATACGGACACGGTTTTCGACACGAACACGGACACGGACACGGGGATACGGCAAAATCTAAAAATATAAGACACGGACAGGGCGTGGACACGGAAATTATATATATATATATATATATATATATATATATATATATATATATATATATATATATATATATATATATATATATGAGAACTTGCAATTCTTTTGTCCACTCCCTAAAAACACTTATCTGAGATAAATAAATAAATATATAAAACCATAGTATATCTTTTTCCTTTCTTCTTGGCCAAGACAACCTGCAACCTACAAGTATATCTTTTTTTTTTTTTTTTTTTTTTTTTTTTTTTTTTTTTTAATTTTTTTTTCAATAAAAAAATCCAAATCCGTGTCCGGCCCAAACCGCACGTGGCACACAGCACGTGCTTGTCGGACACGTGTCTGAGGCGTGTCCGTGTCCGACACTGCCACTCCATACTTACAGGCGTGTCCGTGCTTCCTAGCCCGCCGCGCTGCAGCGGTGGTGTTCCGATGCAGGTTTGGTTTCCATTTTCTGTATGGATTTGGTTTTTCCTATTTGTGTATAGTTGTTCTTTCTCCTCTTCTTTCTAATTGTATAGTGGGTGGTATATTACTGTAGCTGTTTTTAGGTTTGCAAGTGGGCTAGCTGAATGAGCCAACAGAATATGAAGAAGCTCAAAAAATAAATTATTTTTATGGGGCACGGCACTCAAGGCGGTGCCCCATAATATATATATATATATATATATATATATATATATATATATATATATATATATATATATATATATATATATATATATATATAGTAGGGATCCAGTAAGAAATAAATTAAAATAAGAAGTGGTGAGAAGTGACCAAAACCACGCATTTGAGATGCAGCGACTTGCATTAGATGCATTTCTATTCATATAGATGCAACATCTTGAGTTTCGAAAGTTAATTTGATGTATAGATGGTGCAAATTGATTTTCATGATTTCGGCACATGCAGAGGAACAAAAAACAAAAGAAATCATGAAATGCATCTAATATACATATATGCATCTGATTAAAAGCTAGAAAACACACTATCGTGCGTTATAATGCATCTAAGATTATAGGGATGCATCTAATTTAGGTCGGTGCATCTCGGATTTGTGGTTATAGTTCTTTTTATTCCTTCTTATTTTAAGTAATCTTCTTATTTGATCCTGAATATATATATATATATATATATATATATATATATATATATATATATATATATATATATATATATATATATATATATATATATATATATATATATATATATATATACTAGCTTCATAACCCGCCCATCGGGCGGGTTTGCTTCATAATAATATGGATTAAGTGGACATAAATAAATATTGAAAAGCGGAATTCTAACTGGACTTAGATAAACAATGAATAAGGGAAAATATCTTAAACACAAAACTAACTTGTCGGTTTTATATTTAAATCGCTATGGGCGGGAATGACTTATAAGTCATGCCGATGGGCGGGTATGACTTATAAGGCCGCTTGATAGGCGGACATGACTTATAATTTTCGTTGTCATATTTTACTATAGCGAAAGAAAGCGGGTAAAAAAAGGTTGGAAAAGTTTCAAATAAAAAAATTAACTAACGGTTAATGAATTATGAACTTCGTAAAATAAATAAAGCTTGTATATTACGTTTGTTGTTGTTTTTTTTCATTGGCTATGCATGTGTATTTATTGTTTCCCATTACGTACACAAAATATAGAAAGAAACAATCCATTTTGTAGTTGGTCTTCAATAGATCACCAATTTTAGTAGTAAATGAATATTTTTTTTATCCTTCTCATTTTTATAAATTTATATCAAATATTTCAAATCCAAATCCTACACCAAATCCAAACCATCTACAAACTAAACGCATACTTGTTAAAGCTCGAAACTCCCTAGATTTTTTTTTTAATTTTGGCAAAAAAAGATAAATATATGAAATGAAATTCGTGATACAATGAGAAAGGAAAGAGTATTTCCTGACTATGATTACAACCACTGAACTTCCATCTAAACAAAACTTCATTACCTAACATAACTTGACCTACCCTAACCATTTGTACTTCTTAGATCAACAAACCTGCATAATAAAATTTATCGTTATTCTTTTATTTTCCATGCATATTGAAACAATTTACTTGAACTTATGAAGATGTGGTTGTTTTTCTTATGGCTTTCGGCCTTTAGTTTGAAGCAACTTCATTGAATAAGAATAACATAGAATGCATTTAGTACAATGCTACAAATGAACTTCCATATAGTTCGAAATCACATGACAAGAGCTTATTGGTAAAAGGACCCCATGCCACAGCAACTTTACACATATCTTTGTCCAGTTCCTCAAAAAAATTTACGAAATACATAAACGGGTGTTTGGCAAACTGTAAGAGCAACAATTTTGAACCGTTAACCAAAAGTGACCACTTAAAGGAGTGTTTGGCAAACTCTAGTAGCAACAATTTTGACCCGTTAACCCACTATAACAGCAACTTAAAGGACTATTATTTTCAGTTAACTTCGAAAAATACTCACCTGACTTGATCTTCAGAAGATCCAGTGTGATGTTTTAGTGTCTTTGTCCTAATTTATACCAACTGTTCCTTTTACAAACATTTCTTTCAATTCATATATTATTTTAAATGAAAGACCATGTCCAGATACACCTGATTGAATCTTATCCGCTACCCAACCCGCTGCCTATTTTGACACCTCTAACTTTTTAAATCCTTTTCACGATAAATTGCAACCTATAGAATCACATCAACCACACAAAGAAATAGCTACTGGAATGAAACTAATTGAAAGATGCATTTCATTATACAGCTAATTAAGTGAAACAATCATGGGGGCATTTCACAGTTGAGTTAGTTATAAATTATGGTTACCATGACTCATAGGTTCGTCAAAATAAGTTTCCCTATTTTGCTCAAGGACACTATGAAAATAAATAGTAGCAGCTTGTCCACAAACTAAGGGACATGATGTAAAGATTTAGTTTAGTTAAATTCAATTACACCAGAATTAACTTCAAAAGTTACCATCTGATCATCCCGTTATAAAGTCGTCAAAATAAGTTTCCCTATTTTGCTAAAGGACACTATAAAAATAAATAGTAGCAGCTTGTCCACAAACTAATGGACACGATGTAAAGATTTAGTTTAGTTAAATTTAATTACACCAACACTTATTGAAGTTCTGATTGTTAACTTAACTAACCTGGAGAAGTTCAATAACCATTAGTTCTTAGAACCTGAAAACCCACCACAGTGTAGTCGACATCTTGTACCGTTTTCGCTCCAATTCCTTCAAAACTTATTGCTGACATATTTCCCCCATGCAAGTACTTATTAACTGCAGGAATAATAAGAAACTCCATCTGGGAACAACATAGTACATACACTCAGACTACAGAAACAGGAAAAGTTCACTTGTTTATATAATTAGAGGTTTTAAAAACTATTAAGGTACCTTTTCCGAGTGTGATATATGCCCAAATCCTAGTTTGATCTGCATAAAATGAGAAGAAAAAGTCAGCCACTTTCAGAGGTTCCGTTAATGTAGTGAAGATTAAAAAAGAGTGAGATACTTTGACGTGGAGGTAATGATCTCGATTATTGGATGATAATATCGCCCCACAGGTCACTTGATTACAGAGAGAATATGTTGATTCGGTGTAAGATCCCAACTTTGCTGTTGTTGCATTTCTTCATACCATAAACTTCTACAGCAAAAAACTACTCGAATGTAAAAGCATATATAACCAGATGAAGAAAAATCTATTGCATACCGGGAACGCCAAGTCAAGTAGTGTCGTATGACTGCTCCCAAACTTCGTGAACAATAACCCTCCCGGATGAGACTGCAATTTTTTTAGCAAGTTAGAGGATTGAATATTATGAGATGTAGAAAATATAGTTAAATGTGCGTGTATGTATACATCAAGAATTTAGAATGGCCACTGCTTACTTTTTCCTTGCGACTGTCCAACTGAGTGTGTGAAATGATGACAACGACATTCCCGGATAGGCTCTCGAGCTTACTTTTAAAGGAGCCTTAGGCCTATGTATTTCCCAGCATAGATTTCTCTATATCTTTCACAAACAAAAGCAAAGAACCGTTCTTGCTTTCTTTAACTACTGAACCACTTAATATCACTTAACTGATAAACTACTGTACCAAATCGTCTCACCTCAAAAAGTTCATTAATGGCAAGCTTCTCGATGTCGTCAGCACTCGAAGAAATCAAGTCGAAGTGTATCAGCTGCATATAATCCAAAAAAAAAAAAGAAGTATTACATCAATCTACATCTCACTAATGATAAGCAGTGACTAAAAGACATTCCACAATAACCAATAGATGCATGTTCTGTAATTACCAGAACAGAAAAACCCATGATCTTCCTCACAAAGTCCTCCAAGATCATTGCCATCTTGAACTGACCTATCGAAAATAACACCAATCTTGGAAGATCCATTTTCTTCAAATGGAGGTAAAACTTTGCCCTTGTAACCATACGCGAGGCCCCTAACAAACGCAAACAAATATGAAGTACATATCATATGATATATAAACAGCACAGATAAACTTCTCCGAATAGTAGAGCTTAGAAAATCAAATATATGAAAGTGTAGTATCATTTTAAGTAGAAGTTGAGTACCTTAATGGAGCCTGCAGAGGAGAAAACCCAGACAAGGAACCGACATACTTAACTTTGTCACCTGCATAAATAGACAGTTCTCATGCCACGGAGTCCACAAACATAAAAGGATGCCATTTCAGCCCATTTACTTATAAATTGGATCGATTTGTGTCATGCTTTATTCCTGATCAAATTTAAAAAAAAAAAAAAAATGCTTTCACCCATTACCCAACACGCACATCAACCTACCTCTAGTTAACAATATCTAAAGCCTAATGCTAAGAAACCAAAGTAGCAAAATCGGGAAAAGGGTCAAATATAGAATTGCAAAACTTTATATACAACTTAAAAGTAGAAAATACCTTTCTTAAAGGTGTAGGTTTTTGAGGTGGCAGTAGATGCCTCCTGTTTTGGCTGATGAGCATGAGAGCATGTAGTAGATCCAGCAACTATATCAGCCTCGACTCTTGATGTTGGTTTCCAAGAGTGCAAAACCCCCGAATGTGGAGCACGTTTAGTAAAGACACTTGCTCTTTCGGGCCTACTACTCTCCTTTACTGAAGTGTCAACTTCCTTAGCAGCTGATCCCTGGTATATTATATAGGGGATAATAAAAATTAGTGGGTCGTATATGATTACAAAAATCAAATTATCTTAATAACAATCTAGCTTGTGTATAGAACGTTTCAGGACTCCGTGCATTAAGATACGCTTTCAGCAAATTTCGACCCGTTCCTCGTAAACCCTTTATGAGTAACTGCATTTATGGGTTCAAACTTCAAATTCTAGGCCTTGTGAGCCAAAAATAGTTACATTCATTCCATTTTTCATAAGGTCAGTTTGAAGCTCTCTTCTTAGGATTTCAGTAGACATCTCAGCTCTAAACTTATGTATGGATGGCAACGATGAAGAAGAACAAATCAAGATATCCTATCTTATCTAGCTAGTTATAAGAATATGCTAAAAGGGTGTTTGGATTGTTTATCTAGCTAGATCTATGAATAAATATTTTCAAGAGACTTTGTAATACATTATGCTTCTTTAAGATGATATACCCAAATTTAATAAGCAGTTTCGGAGTTGATTGTTAGAGACTTCAAAAATATAAGTTTCACATGAGAAGCAACTCAAAACACTATATAGACATGTACATCAAATTGTGTTAAGGCTGATAATTCACTTGCATTTTTTTATCTCATTTAAGATATGCAGTTTTTTTTATCTCATTTATTCCTAAACACCACTAATTTGAGTTGGTTTTTTTTTTTTTTTTTTTTTTTTTTTTTTTTTTTTTTTTTTTTTTTTTTTTTTTTAGTTTAGAAAAAGGATAAGCAACCCCAAACACCCCATAAGTGGAGACAACATCAGATAATAACAATGAGGTTAAAAAGAACTAACCTCTTGCAAGACCATAAACAAACTGAAGCCATGCCTATTCTTCACGTAATCAAACTTCAATGGATATAAAGGTGGCTTATAATGAATGAGAATCTAGCATTTTCAAATCATATAATATAAAATACATAGTAGTTAACATGCATGTTTAGATGGTTCATAATCACCTATTCACCTCTCATGTCATAATTTCAAGGCATATTTTAGCAGATTAAGTTATGAATGCTTGATGTTAAGTAGCAACGACGAACTGTTTCATGACTTGACAAATAGCTATGCCGATTCTGAAAAGATGTGATGACCCTATTCATCATTCACTCTTATACTAACTTTTAAATCTTGATTTAATGTTGTTTTCAAATAAAAAACCTCAAGTAAACAACTTAATGCAATAATTGGCACCACACAAATACCAAACTTCTTAATCATCTTAGTTTTTGTTCCTTTTGATAGGTCCAAGTTTCTAAATTGATGTATTCATGCTCCTTATAAATCAATGTAATTAGTACAATGCTGAACCAGATTATGATATGAAAAAAAAAGAGCTAAGTCAAGTTAGATCATAAGCCCAAAAATAGGCTCAAACTGTAAACTCCTCAAAACACAACAAAACAATGAACACAACATAACAAATTCAACTTAATTTATCGTGAAAGATACTTTGATATTGACTTTACCTCTCATATAGTTGTATCATTCTTTCCCCTACGGAAAAGTTTCACAGCAGAATTCTTAACTAAGTATCTCACTGGAAATGTGCAGAATGGGTTGTTGGGCCCGCTGGAATTAGTTAAATCTAGAAAAATGGCAAATGACAATTCTATAATGTTGATGCAAAGTGGTCATTATTGTAGTTTAAAATTTAAATGTTCATTTATTTTTAGGGGTGTAAATGAGCAACACTGTTTTCGCGGGGGTCGGATCAATAAAAGCTCAAAATGATCGAGTCCAAATGACCTCGAGTGTCTGTTTGAGCCTAGTTTGAGACTCATTTCAAAACTGAGCTCCAGTATCCAAACCTCGACCGGGCTTGCAAGCAAGGATAGTAAAATGATGGTACCCTTAAAAGATGTATTGACCTCCATTTGCTCAGACCATACAATAGCTCTTTGATATACTTTCCGCACAGCAAGCATCCTTTATGAATCTTCTTGCGGATTTTGAGCCTGCACCATCATATTCGAGACATGTAAACACAAAAGGTGATCAAAAAGTTAAAATTTGTGTATAACTTACTAACCGGTAACGATTTTAAGAGGTTTATGTAATCGGTCCACACAGGACCAGAAGTAATATCGAATCCTGATCACAAAAAAAAAAAAAAAAAAAAAAAAAAAAAAAAAAAAAAAAAAAAAAAAAAGAAAAAAAGTCACACACACATAAATCAACATAAAGAAACGGGGGTTATATACTAAAGTTCGGAAAATAAACAATCGGTAGATTAACATACCAACATACTCAAGCATGAAATCGTAAGATTTCCTGGTTTCCTCTTGAACCTCTGACCCCTTCTTGTCATTGGCTAGCCTGATAAAGTTGATATAGCACCGCCTGCAAGATAAATAAATAATAAATAATTGTAACATATATCATATAAAAAACATATTAGCAGCATTCGATTAAAAAGCTCGCCAAAACCTACATTGGCACCCTGTGTATCAGCAGAACCCCAACTGTATACAACTCATGCATTGGAATTCCTCATTTTCATAGCCGAGGTCGAGAATTCACTAAGGTTGTCCGTGCACATAACAACGCAGCAACACAATATCTTACCTACCAAAAAAATACCATGTAAATTTAATACACAAATATTTCAAAATTAAAGATTTTAACAAAATAAGTTTACCATATTGCAACTGGATTGGAAAATTGCATAATCAAGATAGGATATAAATGATTGTGCCATTGAACAAATATCAACTTGCCATATTTTTTTTTATCTTTTTGTTTTTGGCCTTTCTTCACCGGCGTCAACCATTCAATGTACATCAGCAACAACAAAGAAATACAAATCGAAACCTTATAGGAAATAACTTTCTGACGTTAACAATTAGGGGTCGCCATGGCATAATGATTATAATGGAGACGCTATGTAAATATAATTGTAAACATAACTGAAAAACACTTTTCCTAAAACTAATCAGTACCTTGTAAAGGATTGCCAATAGAAGCAATAATAGCAATGAATTCAGCTCCATTTGTCTTGTCAAACATGTATACACATTAGCACTTATTGAATCGTCAAAACCCTTATTAAAACTTGATTCGAATCTGAACCATCAATTAAACAAATAAAATTGATAATTTCAAAAACTTGAAATTAAGCATATCATGAAAAGATTAAATTAAACAGAAAACTACAATCAATCATACCTTATATAGTTGTTGATACTACACTGGTCAATCATCAAATCAATAACATGGATCCTCCAACTCAAAAAGATCAAATTAAGCAAAACCAACCAAAAAGATCACATTTTTATAATCAAAATACTTATAAATTAAAGAAAAATAATAAAGAAAAAGGATAATAAAAAGAAAAGAAACATATCTTCTTTAGGACCATGTAAGAGAACATAAAACTCCTGCATACCATCATTCACCATTTCAACTTTATAATCATCCATCATCCTGTTTAATCAAAATCCATAATCAAGTTACAATCTTTATAAAATAGATGTCGTAACTAAATTTGTATAAACTTTCTGAATGAAATAAATAAATAAATCAATAACATGGATCCTTGAGAATTGTTCATTAGAAGAATAAGTAAACAAAAAGGTTACGAACTACATACCTTTGACCGGCCAGCCTAATTCAATCAATCATAACAAAAATTAAAACCTAAAAGTTAACACAAAGAAACTTTAGATTCAATTGAAAAAAAAAATTGAAATCAGACAAACCTTGGTTTCATACTCATGACTTGCATTGAGGATGAGACTGTCTTTGTTATCGATTATAACAAATGACCGAAAAAAAAAAGAATGATTACCTTCGGTATTTATAGATAAAAATTAGGGTTTAGGAATTTGAATTGATTTGAATGATTAAATTGGAATCGATTCAAAATTAGTGACTGAAATCAGGAAACCGTAATCCATGTGATATGATTTTCAAATGTATAACTGATTGAAGTGATTAATGGTGAGAGGATTAAGGAAACCGTATATCTATCTACATAAAAGCGGATTCAGAGAAATTAGGGGGGAAAAATTGTGTGTGTTGAAAAGGAAATAGATACATGTAACGCCTACATTCAAGCACTTATGGTTTTTGTTTTTCAAATACATTCACAAAAACCACTTTGTTCTAGTGGTTTCATTGATGGTTATTTACATGGGAGACCGGGGTTCGATTCTTGTAAGTGTGATATTTTTTAACACAATTCCGGAAACTTACTGAAATTGGAGTGCTGACTAGGTATTCCACATAGGCAATCGAAATATTAAAATGTTGCTGACTGGACAATAGACATGATGAGTCAGCATTATTTGCTTCATGTACAACCTTCAAAGCATCAAGTGCAACTCAAAGTTAGCCTCTTATATATATATATATATATATATATATATATATATATATATATATATATATATATATATATATATATATATATATATATATATATTATGTCCACTAGGGTGTTCAGTGTTTGGTCTGATACTGAATAAATTGAAAAATAAATCAGACTGAAATCGAATAAAAGATATGCGAATTTTTAAATGGTGCATAATTTAGTTCAAATTGAACCGAATTATTTAGTTAATACAGTATTTGATTTGACAAAAATATAGCCAAACCAAATCGAACCAAACCAAACCGAAACAACCAATATCTATATATACACAGAAAAGTTAAATTATACATGTGGAAAATTGGAAGGGGGGTTGAATAGTTTACCGTTTAAAAACTTTAAACTTGTTGTATCAAATGTCCATTTTTAGCTTGTTCTAATATGAAAGATGTTACTTGTAGTTTATGACTTAAAACATGTTATCATACAAGTACAATCAACAAGTCAAAACACAAACAATCACATAACGCAAACATTAAAGTAAAGCAATAAGTAAAAGGAAAGTGCAAACCGAACACGAGGATTTATAATGGTTCGGTCACGGATCTCCTCTCCGCCCTACTCCACTCCTCGAGTACCCAACTCGAGAGTTACTTCACTAGATCAACAACCTCCCTTCTCGGCGGAGAAAACCTTACAATCGTCGCTTACACTTTATTCGGTACAAAGCTAGATACCGAGTTCTTTTACAAGGTACAACCACTCCTATCGTCGCTTATACAATATTTCTGACACTAAGCTAGATGTCGAGTTCTTTACCAAGGGTACAACCACTCCCGATAATTCTTTTATAAGGGTACAACAACTCCCGCTATGTTTTGTGGCCCAACATAAAAACCTTGTGTTTTATGGCACAAACACATAAACCATCTAATCTATATTGTTATGATACAATGATGATCCATGACATAAAAGCCTAATGGATATGCATGCCTAATCTACATGAACTTCTTGAATAAGAAGTCTTCAATCATTGAGGATGTCAAGTGCCCTTGAATCTTCATATGTTGGAATGCTTTAATGAATGTTGACTTCAAGATCTTGTAACCTTCTTGGTAGATCATGAAGTATGATATGCTTACAACAAAGATGAATGTTAGAAGCATTATGATCATTATTGAAAGGGTGACTCATGTGTGTTTCTACATTGTTTGCTACTGATCTTGATATGTGTTTTTTGATGGAGAGAAAGTATGTTCAAAGTCATCGAGAGAAAAACTAGCAAGTGGTTTGATATTTATAGCAAAACCAAACAGCAGGTCTGGCGGATATGGCAGAACCCTCAGATGGGTTCCGCCCGTGTACCTCCAGGGTTCCGCCAAGCTGACAGTAGGTTTTGCAATAAATCTTTCCAAATCAACCAAAGTCACATCAACTAAATTCTAGTCAAACACACATTGAATCAAAGTAGAATGCTTCCAAAGATGTGTAAGAGGTCTTATGGAAAGTCAAACACTCAACCTTTCCATAAATGCATATGATGTGATGTATATATATGTTTCTATTTTAAGATTAAGAAATATATATGAAAGTAAATTTGTAAAATGTATATATTACCTAAGTAATGTTGTTATAGTAAGTTAATGAGTTAGTAAAAATGTTTGATTCCTAATGTCATCACATTTTTATCATTTGTAAAACTTACTAATATTACTTTAACACCTAAAGTGGCACTTTTTCTATTTGACACCTAAAGTGCACTTTGACACCTAAAATACTTAAAGACCCTAAAAGTATTTTAGTCATTCTAAATGGTTGGTCAAGGGGTTTGATCATAATGCTACATAACAAACATGTACGAACCTTTGTTGTAGCATACGATGACTCGAGACGTTGAGAGGTGTTGAATGTTTGTTGAGACAAAGTATGATTACAAGTAACTTGTACATTTTACGTTATGTATCAAGTTATACGTTTGTCATCAATCAGAACAAACAAGAATGTATAGATTACATATCGTAATATTTGCACTAACAATCTCCCCCTTTTTGATGATGACAGAATATGTAAACGTGATAGAACACAAAATGTAAAAACTTACTTGTGTCCGTAAAACTTACTTGTATCCGCAACACCTTCTACATTTCCTTCTCCGTTTACACTCTTCTCCCCCTTTTGTCGAAACAAAAAGGGGTGTGTCCTTGGAGTTAACTTAATTTCTCCCCGAAATGGCTAGCTTGCATCATCCCTAGTGAAGTTAATTCTTCAACTCCAATTTCCTAAGGTTGTTGCGTCCCTTAGGTTGTTAGCGAATCCATGGATCAAATTAAGTTCCTTGACCTACATCAAGGTTAGTGTTGTGCAACATAAAAATTATACGAAAAATGCATGATGAATAAAATGCATGTTGGACTATGTTGACTTATCTCCTTCTTTTTGTCAAAACACAAAAGTGTGTCGAAGAATGAGAATAAAGATAAATGCGTGCATGCTTCCCATAGATTGTAGCTCCCCCTTGATCAATACTCCCCATTGCTAGGGTCCCAACGTATATGACACAAGAAATAAGAAAGCTACAAAGACAAAGGTTAGTGCATGATTAGCTCCCCCTTAATCAATACTCCCCATTGCTAGGGTACCAACGTATATGATGCAAGGATGAAGAATCCTACAAAATAAAGGTTAGTATAAGACAATGATTTTGCTATGCTTGACGGAAGCTCCCCTTGTTTTAGGGCGTCAATATGAACCTACAAAACAAAAGTTAGTATAGTGGAAGTTTTGTCTTTAGACAAGCATGTCCTCTACAACAACGTGTATAGAAGATGCAATATGAGTGCTTGATGGATATTCCTCCTACGTCAAGAAGCACCTATAATGAAAAAAGGAAAATATTTGATGAGGTGAAAAATGAACCGTTTTTAGGGGGTCATTTAAGCCCGGAAATGAATTTATTTGATCAAATATTGCCCTAAATCGCTCCTTTTGTGATTTTAGGTACTTTGGGAGTGAATTCTGGAAAAGGAAGCATTTTGGATGTTTTTGGAGCATAAAAGTGAAGAAAACGGCAAAGTCTTAATTTTCCTTGCTGGGAACAGTAGATGACGGCGTCAAGAAGGATTTGTATGATGGCGTCAAGAGAAAAATGGATGACGGCCCAGAGAAAACATGACGGCGTCAGAAGTAGGGCGTCAAGAGTAAATTTGGTGACGGCCTGGAGCAGAATTACACATGACGGCGTCAGCTCTAGATCTAGGCAGTCCGAGAACTTTATTGGCAGCGAGATGACGGCGTCAGATTTTTCCTCTTGACGCCGTCACCTCACAAAATCTATATATACTTTTTTATTTTTCATTCATTAAGAGAGGAATTTGTGTGGAGAATACTAGGGCCGAACCTAATAAACCCTAGGTCGTTTGTAACAGTATTTTCAAGGGTTTTCACCCCTTGAAACCCTTCATGTTCAATTGAGATAAGTTTTCTTCCAATTCATTCAATATGTCTATGTGTTGTTTGAATATATCTTATGCTTGTCTTGAATTTAACATGCTAGGCTAGATCTATCATGTGTTTGCTTAGATGTAATGAAACCTAGATGTTGATTATAGGTTGATTGCTTGTTTATAGTTGTAATGGATGAATGATTTCAATGTTAGGCTTAAGAAAACTGGCAGATCTCCATTGTGTAACATGCTTGAACGTCTTAAGAAACATGAACCGATGTGTACTAGGTTTTTATGGTTGTATTTAATGCATGAGCAAATTCTAGTGATCCCATGTTAGGAGCTTTTTAGCCGGCTCGACATAGGAGTGAAGTAGGCGCTTATAGGATTGGGGAAGTAAGTATGCCACCCCATGAATGGTATTAAGGAATACAATCTGTCATCCACGCAACTGTAACAAGTAATTAACCTGTAAAAGATATCTAGGGAGTAGTGAAATCTAAGTAAACACATTTCTCCCATATATTGCTCACACCTCTATCTTAATTTAGTTTATTTTCATTTTTGTTATTTTATTTTGATTGCATCTGTAGTTATTGGGTTAGTTGACTAGCAACTAATTCCGCCCACTCCTCTAAAAACCGAGATTTTAATTGCTTTTATAAAATATAAAAAAAATACAAAAAGAATCATCCCTCACCTCTAGACCTAGTTTTTAGGTTTTCTAATCCTAGCGACACTATTCCTGAGTTGAACGATCAATCCCCCGGTACTTGTCATTATACTATACTACATCGATCAGGTACACTGCCTGGCGGGGGTTGTAAGCTTCTCGAGATCCCTCGAGAGGTAAAGCCTGGTGCAATTCCCACACATCAAGTTTTTGGCGCCGCAGCCCGGGGAATAGTTATTGTCTAGGTTAGAATCTCTTTTTATTAGGTCTACTTGCTAGATTCCTTTCTAGTAAGATTTTATTTTTATTTTTAGGTCTTCTTTAGTCTATCTTATTTCTTTGTGTTTTTGTTCGTAACTCTTTACCATCCGACATCATGGAAGGTGGTAACATCTTTGAACCCATCAACCCACCACAATAAGACCACCCACAAAACCCACCACTAGCAAACCAACCTCTTAGGCCCCGAACCCTAGGAGAGCACTCCCGACCTAGCCACCAAGGCTATCGAAATACCATTAAGCTCACCCAAGGAGCCAATGTGTCTCCCTTGCGATCCGACACCATCCGGTTGGTGCAAAGCGGATGTGCATTCCATGGACTTCGTTCCGAAGATCCAAATCAACATCTCAAGGACTTCCTTAAAATCGTAGATTCCATAGACCTAGATGTTGCAACTAGAGAGACGACCCGATTGCGCCTATTCCAATTCTCTCTACTTGATCAAGCTAGTCAATGGCTTGAACGTTTACCCGCGGGATCCATCACCTCATGGGATGATCTCACCACTCGTTTCCTTGCTCAATTTTTCCCACCTGGGAGAACTACCAAGCTCAGAAATGATATCTTGATGTTCCAACAACGTCAAGGTGAAACTCTATATGAAGCATGGACTCGTTTCAAGGACTTACTCCAAAAAGTCCCTCATCATGGCATAGATCTTTGGCTCCAAGTCCAAATCTTGTATGACCATATCGATCTCTCCACAAGGCGAACCATTGACCAATCGGCCGGTGGCAAGCTACGTGATCTAAGTGCGGAAGAATCATGGGAACTCATAGAAGATCTTGCTCTCTATGACAACGAAAGTTGGAATGATCCCCGTGATTTGAACAAAACGGTCAAGGCAATATCTTTGCCTTCGAACAATTCTAGCACTCCTGACCGAAGGATCATGGAACTTGAAGACCAAGTCAAGTTTCTCATGAAATCTTACGAAGCTCCTAAGCCTTCAAGCCAAGTGAATAAAATCACTTCTTCATGCGAATTATGTAGTGGTCCTCATGACACTCGTGTTTGCTTGGAACTCCCCGGAACTGCTTTTGCGGACTACGCATCCTCGCGTACCGACGAAGCGGGAGACAAGTGGTACACTTTCAAACCCGAGCCAAACCCTTATGGTGATTCCTACAACCCTTCTTGGAAAAATCACCCGAACCTTAGGTGGAAACAAAACCAAAACAATTCTTCCAATCTGCCTAATCGTTACCAACCAAACGGTTCACCCTACAACCGTACTTTCAACAACAATCCTTCTAACAACTTTGGTAGTACCAAAAATCTAGAAGGATTGATGTCCAAGTTTATAACATCTCAAGAAGCTCGCATAGCTAGGTTTGAAACCGAATTCAACCAACAACAAACGGAGATGACCAATAAGATTGACAACCTGTTGAAAGCCCTCAACAACCAAGCGTAAACTACACCTAGGAAGGACACTAGGGACGCCAATAGCGGAATCCAAACTAAGGACCCCTCGTCATCCAAACACGTCCACTTTGTCAATGTTGTCACCATTAAGCCAATAGATAAGGAGATAGAAGAAAGTGACAAGGATGAAGTTGGAGTAGAAACCGAGACTAGGGATGAAATTAAGGAAGTTGAGGTTGATAAGGGAGGGAAGTTAGAGGAAGTAGAAAACATGGAAGAGTACTTTGATAAGTTGCCCACCAAGGAAGAACGGGAATATCACAAGGATTTATTCAATGATCCCGAGACACCATATGTCCTTGGTTCACCCCTTATCAAAATGGGAGACCCTTCTAACATCAACATACCATGCAACATTGGGCATATGCATATATGGAAAGCCTATATCGATCCTAGGTCTCCTATAAACATCATGACTAGGACTTATTATAATTGGGTAATGAAGAAACAACTTGGTTATAGGATGATGCCCAGTAAGAATTTGCTAAGTAATTTTGTAGGTAGAGTGAAAGGATTGCATGTGATTGTTGGAAATTTCACTTATGAGATCGATTTTATGATAATAGAGGATACTCGTCCGGTGATAGATGCTTGCCTAAGTCAAGTAGTGTTCGGAAAACCATTCGTTGAGGCCACTAAGATGAGTTATGATCCGACTCTAGGGATAGTTAGGTTCAAGGAAGAGAATGATGAGATTGCCTACCAAATGCCCTATAAGATTGAGCAATACCGCCTCCTGTCAAACATAGAAAAGGAACACAAACAAGCGGCTTACTATAGGAATGATGAGGATACACGTAGAGGAGTAGAGTATGCGATGAACAGGATGCTTGGTTTCTACAAAGAATGCTTGCAACTAGGTCCGGAATACAAAACCGATATAGGAGATGACCTAGAGAGTGAAACCAACGATGATATCACGTAGTAACCCATGACCTTGAGTCTAGCTACAAGACTCGTAAATAAAGAAAAGCGCTTCTTGGGAGGCAACCCATGTTTTGTGTGATTTTTATCTTGTTTGATTGTTATTTGTTTCCGTATGCATGCTTCATTTTTATTGTTGGTAGATCATGTTTCAAACTAAAATGGTGAAAATACTTTATTTTGTTGTTTGGCTTTGTCTTAACTTCATCCAAAGGTATTTCGCAAAAGATAAGTGTAAGGGGAAACCCCAAATATATTTTTAAGAAACAAAATTGATCATGATTCTCCACAATATTACGTGAACATGTATATTCGTATTTGTTAGAGTCAAACGCTTGTATCGAGTCATAATGATGTTTTGCAGGATTTTCCAGGAAGTAGGACAAAGTTTTTCCAGAAATTTTCCGGAAACTTAACATAAGGATTTCTGCAGGTCACTTCTGACGGCGTCAGGAAGAAATTCCTGACGGCGTCATGTGTAAAATTCCAGAAATTTTGCTAGTTTTGTTTTTCTAACGGAGTCTTAAAGTTTTTGTTAAATCTTTAGTTTTATAATCTCCAGGAAATCTGCAAACATTCATTCCACAACCATTATATCTTACTTTGTTTTCTAGGATTTATTAGCATATATAGATTGCCGCCAATTTTACGCGAGGTTGCCTTGTTTGTTTTCTCAGGTTTAACAGGTTATGTATGACAAGAAGATGATTTATATTCTGGAAGGGAAGCTTTGATTGTTCATTTTCTTGGAGGAAGATCTAACCTTGTTACCACACTATCCATACCGAGCGAATCAGGGGAGTATTTGATTTCATTCTTTTACCTATTTCACTTTTACATTATTTAATTGAACATTGGGGACAATGTTCATCCTAAATGTAAGGGGGGGGGGGGGGTAAAATGATGATACCTCATAGGATACACTTTCGCTTGAGTTTGTTTGTTTGATGGTAGGTGCGTATAAAACTATGAGAAATACTTGTTAGTGTAATTTTAGCGCCAAATTTAAATTTTTTTACAACATTTAGGAGTGAAACTTTAGCCTTAGCAAGCGTCTCATGGATAGGAGATTGTATGACTAGCACAAAACCGTACTATTCAGAAAAATTTTCCACCCAAATATGTGAGGTTCGCCTTTAGATTTGATAGGAAAAGCATTTACTATTAGTGCTTATGAGTGTACCGGTAGCATTTAGATTCTAGAACTTGCGTTAGTGATGCATCCCGAGACCGCTAGTGAGACTACATTTGTGTAGTAGGATTCACTACATGATAAGAGGCATTAGGATCACCCTTGTGTTAAACCCGTATCATAATTACTTGACCATTTAAGTCATATTACTTGGCTAGGAAAGTCAACTAATTTTTCCCACACCTTAGCGTTGTACTCATTTTTAGTACACGAAACCCCTAGTACACCCCTCCGAGCCTATCTTTTCGTTTCTAACTTTAAGCATCTTACTTAAAGGAAGAATTTGTTACACCCCACTTAAATGTTCAACCAAATCGCCTTAGCCTTCCGTGCATGCACTCATCTTTAGTGCATTATTGTTATTTGTTAAACCCTTAGTTAATGATCTAATTGATTACATGGTTGATCAGTCGAGTCATATCCTTCTACATATTGTTTTGGGACGATTGGGACTCATGAGTAAAGTACTATTATTATGGAGTAATGGGGAAGAACATCATATTATTACCCCCGTATGTGCATTAATCTTAAAAGTACTCCAAGTGTTTTAATTATCTTAATTCGAGTCATTAGATTAGTTTATTCTAAAGTATGTAAAAATTCAAATGTAAGGGGAATGTACATTCCCTATGATGTATTATTTTTTTTTAATAAAGGTAAACTTTATTAAGGAAGCCAAAAAAAGGCACAAGTACAAAAAACAGAGCACAAAGCCAAGACAGATTAGGACACACCCCTAAAACATGCCAGCTTTGTCTCAAGCTCATAGGCCATGGACAAATCCCATGCTCAGGATACAATAACAAAAACCATCAATACAACAAAATGATAACTAAGCAAAGAAACAACTGTGAGATCAGAATCAATGGGACAAAACCAGCATACTCTGAATCCATAGAGCAAAAAGAAACCAATCTAATTGCCCTAATCCATCACCACACACTGATTTACCCCATACCTCAGAAACTCACACTCAAATACAAGCAATCCAGGCCATAAGCAGAAACAAAAGAAGCATCCCAAAGCAGCAACACAAGTCCCATCCACAATGCAGGCCAAAAACAGTATACCACAACCAACATATTAGCAAGAGGAGAGAGCCAATGAGGCAAGATTAGGGGAGATTATCTCCTTAAAAACCTACCCAAAGGAAAACCCAAGGGGAAAAACCTTGGTTAGGAAATGAGTATAACTTTCCCCTAATCCTCTCCAACCCATCAAACCAAAACCAAAATAGCCCCAAGCAGATCCAACCATAGAGAAAAGACCCCACAAGAATGAAGACTAGCCCAAATCACAACCTGGAACAATACAAACACAAACCCCTACTAGATTCAACTACTATTAGTATATCCCTTGTCATCCCACTCATAAGTCTCATTACATTTCCAAAAACCAGTTTCTCCCTAGAACCAGTCAACCCAAGAACAGAACACAAACTTACTCACCATACAAATCATTAATGTTTATAAGTTCCCTAACAATATCCATCTGATACATGTTTTTACTAACAGGAAAATCCCAAATTTTAGAGGCTTTCATAACATCCATAGTGTGTTTAAGAGTAAGCCCTCTAATCTTCATTCTCACCGTCTCAACAATATGGTCAAACAAGCACTCAACATCCCTCTCCTTCTGCTGATAACACCTAAAATTCCTTTCCTGCCATAAGAAATAAATAGTGGCCCCAAAAACTAACCTTTGAATGACACTCCAAATTTTATTCACCGCAGGTCTGCTAGAAATACCAGAAATAACACTAGCCCAATTACTACTCAAGTTATTCAGTAAAGCCATAGGTTTTAGTCTCTCTCAAAGCCTTCTAGAATAAGCACATGAAAAGAATAAGTGGTTATGAGTCTCATTTTCAACCTTACACAGCTTATAGGTTAAA
This sequence comes from Artemisia argyi, assembly GCA_030686995.1. Lineage (NCBI taxonomy): Eukaryota > Viridiplantae > Streptophyta > Magnoliopsida > Asterales > Asteraceae > Artemisia > Artemisia argyi. The sequence continues at coordinate 99,812,671 of CM060678.1, forward strand.
TCAATAGTACACCCCCACTTAGAAAGCCTATCCTTGGTCTTCAATCTACCCTTAACAGCAACCCATGTAATAAAAGCATGTCTAGGATTGCATTGGGAAAACCAAATATGCTTATGCCAAAGAACTCTAGGGTACTCAGTCCTCATGGCCTTCCATACTTCACTAGCACAAAACCTTTTATCTTTACCTTTCTTATTATACCAAATCACTTTATCCTCAATCTCACTATTAAGAACAGGGACAGGAACATTAAGAACCTCATTAAATCTTCCCTCCCATTGACTAGGCTAAACCCACACACCATTCCTAATCATATCACAGACCTTGGCATTAAGACTAAACCCGGCCGGTAAAATAACATCATGATCAATAACTCTATTCAAAGGGCCATTGCTATGCCACTTATCAAACCATACACTTCAATTTTTCCCACTGCCAATCTTAACATTAATAAAACTTCTAATTTTATCCCTAAGTCTAAGTAACTGTTTCCAACACCAAGACTGCCCATTCTTTAATTCAATATCCCATATACTTCTCCCCTTAAGCTTCTGAATATTAACCCATTGATAAGGCGAAAAATGAACCACTTTCAGGGGGTCATTTAAGCCCGAATCCGAATTTATTTGATCAAATATTGCCCTAAATCGTTCCTTTTGTGATTTTAGGTACTTGGAGAGTGAATTCTGGAAAAGAAGCCATTTTGGACGTTTTTGGAGCATAAAAGTGAAGAAAACGGCAAAGTCTCAATTTTCCATGCTGGGAACAGTAGGTGATGGCGTCAAGAGTAATTTCCTGACGGCGTCAAACCTCAATAATAAAATCCGAGAGTTCATGAAGGCATCAAGAGTTTTCCTGACGGCGTCAAACCCCAAGAATTAAAATCCGTAGTTGATGACGGCGTCACACACAGGGCGTCAAGAGTAATTTGTGTGACGGCCTAGGCCTTGACGGCGTCAGAAGTAGATCAAGGCCGTCCGAGGAAGTATTTGGCGGCGAGATGACGGCGTCACACCTTTGTTCTTGACGCCGTCATCCATATTTTCCTATATATAGTTTTCTAGTTTTTCACATTTAAAGAGAGAAGTTTTGGGAGAAACCCTAAGTACGATTTTGGTGTAACTTTACAGGTTTTTCAAGGGTTCCAACCCCTTGATACCTTACATGATTAATCAAGATAAGTGTTCTTCTAATTCAATCAATATGTCTATGTGTTGGTTGTCTATATCTTGTTCTTGTCTTAATTCTATCATGCTAGGCTAGATCTCTTTTGTGTTTGCTTAGATCTAATGAAACCTAGATATTGATTATGTGTTGATTACTTGTTTATTCTTGTCTTGGATGAACGATTTATATGTTAGGCTTAAGAAAACTGGCAGATCTCCAAATGGTAACATGCTTGAACGTCTTAAGAAACATGAACCGAGGTGCACTAGGTCTTTATTGGTTGTATTTAATGCATGAGCCACTGTTTACAATCTCTATAGTTGTGCTGGGCATGGTGTAGGAGGAGATAAGAGCTCATAGAATTGGGGAGTTATGTGTGCCACCCCATGAATGGTATTAAGGAATACGATCCGTCATCCATGCAATTATAACAAGTAATTAACGTGTAAAAGATATCTAGGGAGTAGTGAAATCTAAGTAAACACATTTTCTCCAATTACTGCTCACAACTTTAGTATAAATTAGTTTATTTTCATTTTTATTATTTTATTTCGATTGCATCTTAGTATTGGGTTAGTTGAATAGCAACTAATTCCGCCCACTCTTCTAAAACCCGAGATTTTACTTGCTTTCATAAAAATATAAAAATACAAAAATAATCATCCCTCACCATTAGAACTAGTATTTAGGCTTTCTAATCCTAGCGACACTATTCCTAAGCTGAACGATCAATCCCCCGGTACTTGTCACTATACTATACTACAACGATCAGGTACACTGCCTGGTGGGGGTTGTAAGCTTCTCGAGATCCCTCGAGAGGTAAAGCCTGTTGCGATTCCCACGCATCAAGTTTTTGGCGCCGCAGCCCGGGGAATAGTTATTGTTTAGGTTGAATTTGATTTTTATTAGGTCTACTCATTAGATTCCTATCAAGTGAGATTTTTTCTTTTTACTTTGTAGCTTTCTCGTAGTCTATTTTTTCTTTGTGATTTTGTTTGTAATTTGCTTCAAATGGACGTTACACTTAGACTTCTAAGATTGCAAGATATGGTTGAGCGGCTAACACACCAAAGAGTTCAAAATACCTCATTTAGAGACACCTATGAATCATATGAGCCTCCACCTAGGATAGATTCTTATGAACAACCTCCATGTTTAAGATCTAGTTTTAGTGAGGCCAATAGGAAATGCGACCTAGTTTGCCAAGGAATTATGGAGAGAGCCATTGCAACAAATCATAAGTTGGATGAAGCACTAGGTTTGCTATTATCACTACCTAAGAAAACAATTAAGGAGGATTTAGCCGAGCATGATCACATTGATCAAAAAGACCTAGGTTTTATGATCGATGATGATGAATCTCAAGAAATAGATGATGAATCTCTTGGGCAATTTGTATATAGCAGTCAGAATATTGAAGATGATCCTTATGATTCGGACATAGAAGTTGAGATGCCTAGAGAAGCACGTGAGATACTTGGGAGAATGTTAGGGCTAGATCCTGACACATGGAATGATGAGGTGAACAACATAAGCCCACAAAATACTCAACCATCATTTGAGGCACACACACCGCCCGTGACTTACCCGGAAGAAGTAGAAGAAACTTTAGGAATTCCGATGGAGGTAGAACCCTTGGACCAGGCACCACTTGAGGATATAGGTTTGAACACTTGTAGTGATAACCTTACTCCTAGTTCTAGGGAATTTCCTAGTGTTGATGAACCAGAACCTCAATCTTTACACACCTTTCCATCCTTAGATATATTTCTAGGAGACAAAAGAGGAACCGACCCACTCATCAGCCAATATTATCCGGGTAGTTTTAGGATGAAGGAAGCCATTCACTCACCCCCTTCACCTCACGTGGCATATTCACACCCTAAGGGTGTGTATCGCTACTTTCACCCACACTTGATCCTAAGTGTAGGGAAAACCTCTCCTATTTCCGTTAAATAAGGGTAGAGTCAGGCTCGTGACTCGAACAAAAACAAGCGCTTCTTGGGAGGCAACCCATGTTTTGTGTGTTTTTATTTGTTTGTTTGTTTGTTTGTTTGATTTTATTTGTTTCCGTATGCATGTTTTTTTTTTATTGTTTGTGGCTCATGTTTCAAAGTAAATTGTGAAAATGCTTTATTTTGTTTTTAACTTCGTCTTAATTGCATATAAAGGTATTTTGCAAAAGATAAGTGTAAGGGAGATCCAAATTTGTTTATAAGAACGAAATTGAGCATGAACCACAACAATAATAAATGGACATGTGTATTAGTACTTGTTAGAGTCAAATGCTTGTATCGAGTTATAATGATGTTTTGCAGGATTTTCCAGGAAGTAGGACGAAGTTTTTCCAGAAATTTTCCGGAAACTTAACATAAGAATTTCTGCAGGTCACTTCTGACGGCGTCACGAGTTTACTCTTGACGGCGTCACGTGTAAAAATCTGGAAATTTTACCGGTTTTTTTTTTTTCTAACGGAGTCTTATGGTTTTTGTGAATTATTAAGTTTTATATTCTCCAGGAAATCTGCAAACTTCATTCCACAAGCATTATATCTTACTTTGTTTTCTAGGATTTAGTAACTTATATAGGATGCCGCCGATTTTACGCGAGGTTGTCTTGTCTATTTTTGTCAGGATTTACAGGTTATGTTCGACAAGGAGATGATTTATATTCTGGAAGGGAAGCTTTGATTGTTCATTTTCTTGGAGGAAGATTTAACCTGGCCATCCTATTATCCATACCGAGCGAATCAGGGGAGTATTTGATTTCATTCTCTTTACTTTTTCACTTTTACATTCTTTACTTGAACATTGGGGACAATGTTCATCTTAAGTGTAAGGGGAGGGTAAAAAGATGATACCTTACATATGCACTTTCGCTTGAGTTTGTTTTGTTTGATGGTAGATGTGTAATAAAACTATGAGAAATACTTGTTAGTGTAATTTTAGCGCCAAATTTTAAATTTTTTACAACATTTAGGAGTGAAACTTTAGCCATAGCAAGCGTCTCATGGATAGGAGATTGTATGACTAGCACATAACCGTATATTCAGAAAAATTTTCCACCCAAATATGTGAGGTTCGCCTTTAGATTGATAGGAAAAGCATTTACTATTAGTGCTTATGAGTGTACCGGTAGCATTTAGATTCTAGAACTTGCGTTAGTGATGCATCCCGAGACCGCTAGTGAGACTACATTCGTGTGGTAGGATTTACTACATGATAAGAGGCATTAGGATCACCCTTGTGTTAAACCCGTATTATAATTACTTGACCATTTAAGTCATATTACTTGGCTAGTTAAGTCAACTAATTTTTCCCACACCTTAGCGTTGTACTCATTTTTAGTACACGAAACCCCTAGTACACCCCTCCGAGCCTATCTTTTCGTTTCTAACTTTAAGCATTTTACTTAAAGGAAGAATTTGTTGCACCCCACTTAAATGTACACCCAAATCGCCTTAGCCTTCCGTGTATGCGCTCATCTTTAGTGCATTATTGTTATTTGTTAAACCCTAAGTTAACTTTCTAATTGATTACATGGTTGCTAAGTCGAGTCATATCCTTGTACATATTGTTTTGGGACAATTGGGACTCATGGGTAAGTACTTATTTTATGGAGTAATGGGGAAGAACATCATTTATTACCCCCATATGTACGTTAATCTTAAAAGTGCTCCAAGTGTTTTGATTTTCTTAATTCGAGTCATTAGATTAGTTTAATTGTAAAGTATGTAAAAATTCAAGTGTAAGGGAAATGTTCATTCCCTATGATGTATTATTTCGGATGGTAGGGTAAGAGTGTATGCAAAAAAAAAAAAATAAAAAAAAAATATATACATATATATAGAAAAAGAAAAAGAGAAAAAACATACGGACTGCCATCCCTTTTATTCTATGTTCATTTTATGTTTTTGTTATTTCTCATTTATTAGCTTAAGTCGAGTCTAGTCTTGGCTTAGCAACGCCATATTGTACATGTAATTAACCAAGATTGTTAACTCGCCACCAGTAATAACTTCCTTTATCCAACAAAACCGTGTAATTCATATCCCTATACCTAACGTTACAACCCTTTAAAAGAACTCTTTGATAGTTTATCCTAGGTGCTTACGCCATGTGGTGGAGTTTTGATCCTTTCCCAAGCCTATGGTAATCTATTTTACTATGACAGGTAGTGAGAGATATTTTCCATTTCCATAATGTTATATTACTTTATTACACCCGAGAGATGTGAGTATCTAAACACTATTTGTGAGGTGCTAGTGTATGACCTCCGTGCTTGTCTATTGGTCTTTAGTGGAACGATTATTTGTTGTAATTACTTTTATATTAGTGTTAAATGACCCCTAACTTGTCTTTTGACTAGAATAAAAGCGCATTTGCTTGAGGACAAGCAAATCTCAAGTGTAAGGGTATATGATAAGGCGAAAAATGAACCACTTTTAGGGGGTCATTTAAGCCCGAATCCGAATTTATTTGATCAAATATTGCCCTAAATCGTTCCTTTTGTGATTTTAGGTACTTGGAGAGTGAATTCTGGAAAAGAAGCCATTTTGGACATTTTTGGAGCATAAAAGTGAAGAAAACGGTAAAGTCTCAATTTTCCATGCTGGGAACAGTAGGTGACGGCGTCAAGAGTAATTTCCTGACGGCGTCAAACCTCAATAATAAAATCCGAGAGTTCATGAAGGCGTCAAGAGTTTTCCTGACGGCGTCAAACCCCATGAATTAAAATCTGTAGTTGATGACGGCGTCACACACAGGGCGTCAAGAGTAATTTGTGTGACGGCCTAGGCCTTGATGGCGTCAGAAGTAGATCAAGGCCGTCCGAGGAAGTATTTGGCGGCGAGATGATGGCGTCACACCTTTGTTCTTGACGCCGTCATCCATATTTTCCTATATATAGTTTTCTAGTTTTTCACATTTAAAGAGAGAAGTTTTGGGAGAAACCCTAAGTACGATTTTGGTGTAACTTTACAGGTTTTTCAAGGGTTCCAACTCCTTGATACCTTGCATGATTAATCAAGATAAGTGTTCTTCTAATTCAATCAATATGTCTATGTGTTGGTTGTCTATATCTTGTTCTTGTCTTAATTCTATCATGCTAGGCTAGATCTCTTTTGTGTTTGCTTAGATCTAATGAAACCTAGATATTGATTATGTGTTGATTACTTGTTTATTCTTGTCTTGGATGAATGATTTATATGTTAGGCTTAAGAAAACTGGCAGATCTCCAAATGGTAACATGCTTGAACGTCTTAAGAAACATGAACCGAGGCGCACTAGGTCTTTATTGGTTGTATTTAATGCATGAGCCACTGTTTACAATCCCTATAGTTGTGCTGGGCATGGTGTAGGAGGAGATTAGAGCTCATAGAATTGGGGAGTTATGTGTGCCACCCCATGAATGGTATTAAGGAATACGATCCGTCATCTATGCAATTATAACAAGTAATTAACGTGTAAAATATATCTAGGGAGTAGTAAAATCTAAGTAAACACATTTTCTCCAATTACTGCTCACAACTTTAGTATAAATTAGTTTATTTTCATTTTTATTATTTTATTTCGATTGCATCTTAGTATTGGGTTAGTTGAATAGCAACTAATTCCGCCCACTCTTCTAAAACCCGAGATTTTACTTGCTTTCATAAAAATATAAAAATACAAAAATAATCATCCCTCACCTTTAGAACTAGTATTTAGGCTTTCTAATCCTAGCGACACTATTCCTAAGCTGAACGATCAATCCCCCGGTACTTGTCACTATACTATACTACAACGATCAGGTACACTGCCTGGTGGGGGTTGTAAGCTTCTCGAGATCCCTCGAGCGGTAAAGCCTGTTGCGATTCCCACGCATCACCCATCTAACCCAGATAGAATCCTTATTACAAACAATATTCCATAGGTGCTTAGCCATAAGTGCATTGTTCCAATCCTGTAAAGGTCTAAGGCCCAACCCCCCCCCCCCCCCTGAGATTTAGGCTTGCATACCTCCTTCCAATTGACACTCACTTTCCCATTAGCATTATTACCACAAGCCCACAAGAACCTCTTACATAGCTTATCTATAGTATTACAAACAAGCTTAGGTAAAATAAACATAGAACACCATTACACTTGGAGGGAGGACAATACAGAAACAATCAACTGTAATCTACCCGCAAAAGAGAGGAACCTATTTCTCTAATCCTTAATTCTATTTTGAACCACCTCAATCAACACCCTACAATCCACAAAAGTTACTCTTTTAGCCACAAGAGGAACCCCTAAATATCTTATAGGCAAACTCCCCTCCCTAAAAGGCATAACTAACTTAGTCTCCTCCTTGATATTACTAGGAATGTTACAAAAAAACACCTCACTCTTATTCATACTAGGATAGAGACCAGAGGACATACTAAATTCATCAAGACCTCTTCTCAGAATGGATGCAGAAACCATATCACCGTGGCAAAGCATCAATAAATCATCCGCAAAACAAAGGTTAGTAATATTAAGTTTCCTACATCCAGTATGGTATTTAAACCTCTTATCTAACCTAACATGCCTCTTGATCATCAAGTTCAGGACTTCCATAACCAAAGTAAAAATGTAAGGAGACATAGGGTCACCCTGCCTAAGACCCCTTTTAGACTTAAAGAAACCATGAGTCTCCCCATTCACACAAACAAAAAAGGAAGCACTAGAAACACACGTCATAATCCAGTGAACCATAACAGGGTGGATACCAAACTCCCTAAGACAACTGTCAAGGAACTTCTAGTTCACCGTATCATACGCCTTCTGTATATCAATCTTAAAAGCACAATTCCTAGTCTTATGACCCCTATTATACCCCATCATAAACTCCTGAGCAAGTAATATATTGTCACTAATAAACCTACCAGGAATAAATGCGCTTTGGTTAAGGTCAACAAGCTCATTAAGAACACATTTAAGCCTATTGGTAATAACCTTGCTAATCCCCTTGTAAACCACATTACAACATGAAATAGGTCTATAATCAATGGCTCTAGCAGGAGTTTTAGTTTTAGGCACAAGACAAATCAAAGTAGAGTTGAACTCACCCAAAAGCTTTCCACTGGTAAAGAACTCTTTAATAGCATTACATATATCTTCACCAATGATATTCCATGAAGCTTTAAAGAACTTGGAAGAGTATCCATCAGGACTAGAAGCCTTATTATCATCGATACTGAAAATGGCACTCTTGATTTCTTCATTAGTCACATGTCTGATCATCTCCATAGCCATGTCAACATCCAGCTTATTGATAAAAAGGCTGCTAGGATCCTCAATAGCAAACACAGCATCTTCAGTACCTAGAAATTTCTGAAAATGAGATACAAACAAATTAGTAGCATCTGCACCATGACACTCCACCCCATCATCATTGTAAACCACCTCAATCCTACTTTTACTAATTCTACCCTTCACAATTTTATGGAAATACGCACTATTAAAGTCACCCTCCTTAAGCCATTGAATTTTGGATTTTTGCATAAGCACCTTTTCCTCATCAATCACTGCCTCTCTATATGCATGAGAATAGATCATCTCCTCCTCCCTTAAATGCATATTGCTAGGATCCTTATCCAAACTAATTTGGACCCTGGCCAACTCAGTTCTACGAGCCTCAACTTTGTCAAAAACATTCCCAGACCTCCTATTCATATCTCTCAGATGCTTTTTCATATTCTTAAGCCTTTTAGCTAGTCTAAACATAGCATATCCAACAACCTCCACATCCCAATTATCCTTAACAACACCAATGAAGTCTTTTTTATCAGCTAAGAAATTCATAAATCTGAACGGTTTAGCCTTCTTAACCCACAGGTCTGGAAAAGATAAAACAGCAGGACAATGGTCCGAAGAAAGATACGGCAAAAAATTAACATAGCTAGATGGATGCCCATCAATGAATTGACTATTCCCCATAACCTTATCCAGCTTTTTAAGTATACCACATTCTGGATTCCTCATTTTCTGAATCCAAGTGTAATACATCCCACACATATTTAAGTCTTCAATACCCAAGTCAAAAATGCAATCTCTAAAATCTTGCATCCCATCACCTCTCACATTAAGACCATTAGAATGCTCACAGCTACTTAAAATGACATTGAAATCACCCATTAAGACCTAAGGACTATCCCCAATCACAATCTTATGATTAACCAGGTTTCTCCAAAGATGCCTCCCATTACTAGGGTTATTATCACCATAGATAACAGACACATAAACAATCTTGCTATCACTAATAATATTAACCTCAAAATGCATGACCTGGTCCATTTGGGACAATAATCTAGCAGACACCACTAAAGGATTCCACCCCACAGCAATCCTACACCCTTTAGCACTATCCACAGAATTAGACACCGATTCCCAAACATCAAAAACATCCCCACAGACTTTATTCACAACTTTCTTTCTCAGCTGAGTCTCAATAATACCCATAAAATTAATACCATTATCCCTAATGAATTTTTTAACTTCAGTTTGTTTAAGGGTGTTACATGATGAGTGTCTAAATACTCATCATTTTATACTAATCTGAGCTGCCAAAACATCCAAAAACACTCAAATATGCATCAAAATACTGAAAATATCTTAGAAGTGTGTTTTATATGTTTCAAATGCAAAATAAGCAAAAACAGATGAAAAACGTACAAAGTTTGCATAATTGGCAGTTTCAGTCCCTCAAGTTTCACAAGTTGTCAAAACTAGTCCCTGGTTATTCTAAAAACATGAAAAACTCACCAAAGGTCCTTTTAAATCATAAAGTTACATATTTAGTCCTTTGGTGCAAAGTTTCATAAAATTACAAGTTTAGTCCCTATACTTTGCAAATTGACATAAATGGTCCCTGGGATGTTAAAAAACTTTAAGAAAAATCAATTTTGGTCCTTGTACTATTAATCTTTTGCAGGAATGGTCCTTGGGTGATAAGTTTGGTGAAATTTCATATTGGGTCCCTGGAGTTTGAAGATATGGCAAAACAGGTCCCTCAAAGTTTCAAACTTGACAATTTTATTCCCCGGATGTTCAAAATGGGAAAATTATCATTAAGGGTCCTAGGGGACTCATAATTGTCACTATTAGTCCCTGGATGTGAAGTTTGGAGAAATTACATGTTAAGTCCCTGGAGTTTCAGTTTTGGCAAAATTGGTCCCTAGAAATTCAAAACATGGAAAATATCAAAATATGACCTCGTACTATTCATCCTTGTCAATTTTGGTCCTTGTGACAACCTTGGGAAAATCACAATACCAGCCCTTCATCTTTTACCAAATTACAAAATTGGTCCTTGTTTTAATTAAACCAAACGGACCCTTTATATTATAAACATCCAAATCCAATCCAAGTTACACACCAAGCCCACCCCTGATCCATTTCTTTTCCCTGGCCCAAGTATCACCAGCCCAATCCACCTTAATATAAAACGGGGCCAACCCCTTTGTTTGACCAAACCACCCCAGTCACCCCTTTTCCCTCCCAAAACCACCACCACCTCTGCAACCAAAACCACCCTTCCACCTCACCTGTTTCACCCCAACTTGGCCTCCAAACAAACTTCCACCTGTCTCTCCACCTCACACAACCTTCCAAACCCTTGAAAACCTCTCCACGCAACCACACTGACACCATGACTTTTTGGCGCGAAAAAGCAGGTTTGAATGGAGAGGATTAATTGGACTAAATCAATGGCTCACAGTTGGTGGGAAATGTCACAATGGGTCCCACAAGCTCTATCAATCAAGAGAGAAGCTGCAGAAGAGAATTTATTAGTGTAACTTAGTGTAATTTAGTGTAATTTAGCTCGTATTAGTTAAATTCCAAATTCTAGTGTAATTTAAAGCTCTCGGGTTTTAGTTCTTGCATTTTCAGTGTATTGTAACTCTTTCTAAACAATCAATTTCAAGTTTCAGTTGGATATCTCAGTTTATGCATTTTCATTGAATTTCAAAAATCTCAAAAAGTTAAATGTTGTTATTTGTTGTTGTTATTGGATTCTAAAGTTCATTTAAGCTCTGACAAAGCTTAATTAAGTTTTAAAAACCTTAGTTATCAGTATTAATTAACAAGGAAAAATACTAATAAAAATTCAAGAAAATCAATAAAAAATTCAAAAATAAATGGAGAATGATCATGGAGCATGGAGCAGGGTATATTATGAATGGATGTTGGTTTAGTAGCTTTTTGGGAAGCTGTTAGGTTGATTCTCAGTTCATGGTTTCATTGTTCTCAGCCTAATCTATTTTGTAAGTCTTTGTATCAAATTCTTATATCACTGTTCAAGTATTCTAGTTGCTTAGATTTCTGTGTTTTTATGTTTATGAGTTGTTGTTAAGTTAATATATAGCTTAATATAAGTTGCTTATTAATTAGATTTCATTACTACTTAAAAATCAAAAATCTCACAGTTAAAAACTCAAACTTGACAAAATTGTGTTATATGCTTGTGGTGTGATTGATTTTTGCTCAATTGTTCTTAAATAATCTCAATATAGTGTTAGGAATCTGAGTTGTGGTTTAAACTCACCATTCCCTTTGGAAATCACCAAAATTGTTTCATAAGGGAGTGTTTGGATTGCCCTGAAAGCTTGTGTTCAGGTCTGTTTCAATAGCTACAATTGGTTCACCTAAGTTACTTTATATCATACCAGCTTAGTTTAGTCATAATACCTCAGTGTTGTTTGCAGAATAGTCAAAATAGGTTTTAATCTTCCTTGTTTTGTTGTCTGTTAGGATTTAGAAGTTCAAGTTCATCATATTAGTATAAAAGTTGATAATCTAGCTTAATCTAGTCTTCTTTCATCTTATTTAATCATAATCAGTCAATAGAGTAGGATCAAAGTTGGTTAAAGTCAAAAATTCAAGTTTGAGCAAAAAGTCAAATTGTCATTCTCAGATTTTCACAAAACTAGTGGGATTTTTATAGATTTGTGTATTGTGATTCAAGCTTTGAGCTTTTGTGGACTTGTTGTCTACCAGCTCTATTTTAAGATCTCACTTAGCTTATATTTTTAGCAATTTTACCCTGGGCCCCACAGACCTCCAAAGTCACTTGCAGGGAAGAAAGCTCCCCTGCTGCAGTCACCACAGTTCCACACCACCAACTTTGGTGGTGGTTTGTGACCACCTCAGTGGGCCCCACTTGTCAACCTTTATATCTTTGAAACCCCCTCCTACCAGGGAGTAATAGTTGATCTTTTGTTTGACCTCTAGACCTGTGGACCCCACCTGAATTAGGCCAAAAACTTTGTCCCATTTTCTGTCTCAGTCCACAATAAGCAAGGGCTTATTGTGGCTTATTGGCTTATTCAGTGTACCACTAGTGTTTTTTCTAGCTTATACTTGTTTATTTATCTTAGCTGAGTTAGATTTTACTCTTGTGGACCCCACATAAGTTAATTCTAGCTCATTTATTTGTTTGGTCAAACAAGGTCAACTGTGGAGGTAATAAGCCCCCACAGTGCTTATTATTAGCTTATAAAAAAGTTGTTTTTATTAAAGTTATCTATTTTTAAGTATAATATAGTTTTGTAAAAGAAAATTCTAGAAAAATCAATATAAAAATAAGTGATAGTTTCTATTTAATATAATTTAATTTTAATTTTCATTTTTAGATTTTTTTAAGTAATCTATATTTTTATATTTTTATTAATTTCCTTTTATATTAAAGTATTTTTAATAATTTTCTCAGATTTTATTTTGTCTTTTAGAATTAATTATAATTTAAATTAGTTTTATTAATAACTAATCAATAATTAAGTTATAAATAGCATAATTAATTTTTACATAGTAACACCTAGATTTTATATTTTTCCTAGCTTTTATAAGTCATAATATAATTTTAATAATTTTTATAGAATTTTTACTGTTCATTTACTAGTTTTTATAATTTAAATAGTTAAATTGGTAATTAATTAATAAATAGAATAATAATTAGTTAGCTAGTTTAAAAATATATAAAATAAAGTTTTTATAATTTTTTAGGATTCCTGTGATGGTTAATTAGATTTATAAAAATCTTCTTAATTATCTAAGTCTTTTTAGTATTTATAATAATTTAAATCATATAATAGTTAAATAATAATTAAATAGTTAATAATTAATAATAATTAGAATAATAGTCTTAAAAATATAATTTTATTTTTAAAATAAGTTTTATAATATTTTAGACTTTTAGAAATTTTAATTTTATATTTCTAAGACTTATTTTACATTTTCTTAATTATTAGTGTATTATTAAATAATTAATAATAGTTATTAAATAATATTAATTAATTAAATAATTAAGTAATTATTAAATAAATATTTTAAGTTTATTTAATTTGCATTTAAGCCCCTAAGGTATACAAATTAATACTTTAGTTAAAATCGTTTTTGTTTCGTACGTTTACGTAGAATTTAAATTAAACGTACGCGTTTTTAGTTTTTAAACGTTTTTAGATATCTAGGTTTCACGTAACTGTTCATATAGCTTATATAAGCTATTTTAAGTTATAAAACCCTAGTGTAATCACACACACACACTTTATACCCTTTCCTGTTCACATTCACTCGATCACAGATTCGTTTTTAATAAACCATCGCACACCTCATTGGGACATTACGACCCGGGGAAACACTGTATTCCACGGAAGCATTTGCCTTAGACATTTGACTTGGTTGACCATCACTTGGTAAACTTAGTTGACTGTTTGGGACGAATCATTACACATACCCTTAACATTCCAAGAAGCAAATTTAACAACCATTTAAACAACAAAGGGAGGTGTAGAAGTTTCCTGCAATTGATTTACCTGGAAATTCCCATCATTAGATAGCATATCCTGTGATAAAAACTGAGCAGCACCAGAAGTGTCAACAGACACCTCATCTTCCACATGTCGAGTATGCTCAGCTTTAATTTGCTCCACCATATTGTAGTACGCCTTCTCACCAACCTTAGCCTTGTAGAATTCTTTCATTTCAGCAGTCCAAGTCTCCAACTCGTAAGTAGTGAAAACTTCTCCCGTTGTGAAAAAGAGCTCTACCTCAGCTAATTGTTTGTCAGCAATCATCTTATATATATTACCCATAGCTTCCTTATGAACTTCATCATAGATCTTAGCAAATGCTTGATTCTCAGTTAACCCTTGGGCCAACAAAACAGACTTATCAATAGAATCCGCCTTCCTCTTTGATGCCATAGTAATACTCTCATTACTATACTTAATACTTTTCTCATAATTTTTAATCTTCAATTTTAACATATCAATACTTCCTTTTTTCACAAATCCTCCATTTTCTTCTTGTAATACTCCATTAGATCCTTAGACCAACTCTTCTTCTCTTCCACACTAATAAACAACCCCTTATCACAAGCCACATCAATTATGTTCCTCATCTCCTCCCATTCCAAATTACTTTCCATAGCTTCTTCATCAGCAAGAGCTGAATATTTATTACTAGAACTAGTATCACCCACATTAACACTATGACCATTACTTCTTCCATCATTGCCCACAACACCTTTACCTTTATCTTTATCACCTAACCCAGCTTCCTAACCACTGTCCTTCTTCATCTCACTAGCTTTATTCATCGGCGCATAATTAGCTTGTGAAGTTCTGTTAAACCTTTGATTACTAAACCCTCTTCCTTGCATACCTCCTCTTCCCCTTCCATTATATCCTCCCCTACTGTTAGAACTCTCCCCAACATAGCTTCTCTGACCCCCATAACCAGTATTCACAACTTCACTTCTAACATTTCTTTTATAATTAGCAGACTGCCATTCATTACCATTGTTGTTCACATTCGTAACATTAGTCATTCTTTGGACATTAACTTCCACATTAGCATTCTTTTCAGCCTCAGTTAATTCCCTTCTAGTACATTTATCATACCCATGCCCGAATACTTTACAGTGAGAACAAATAGGCGGTTTCCATGGATATTCAACTCTAAGATCCATAGATTTCCCCAATGACTTATAACAAACAGATACACTATCAACTAAACCACTAGCAGCTTCAATCTCTACTAAAACTCTAGCAAAACTAGCTCTCCCATACACATTCTCACACATTTCTGTAGTAATCCTATCCATGATGATAGGGTTACCAATACAACTTGCTATCCTACTTATCCCCTCAGAGTTCCAAGCTTCCAAAGGCACATTCATGATTTTCACCCAAACTGGAACTTTAGTTGGTTCTGGTTTATCCATACAACTCGCAACCTCCCATTTTTGAACAAAAAGAGGTTTACCATCAACCAACCAAGGACCATTCTCAAGAATATATTGTAACCCCTCCTCAGCTTTAAACTTTAAAAAATACAAGCCATTCTCATTCAATATGACCTCATCAAAATGATACCCCCTCCACATTCTTCTCAAGTGCCCCAATATCTCCCAATGAGGCATTTTCATGCCAACAAAATACCCTACCAATGTCCTACTCCATTTCTTGCTTCCTTCTTCCACCACAGGATCTAAATCAGCAAATTTCCTCCCCTGCTCATTGACAATCACAGGGATGTGCCTCAATTTGTTGCTACTATTACTACTTCTCCCTTGTAAAGCACTAGCAAATGACACAGATTTAGTAGGAGCAGTAGTATCATTCATGGTAACATCCTGCATAACTCTGACCTCATCAACATTCTTAACGTTGCTACCCATATTAACATCACCCTTAGCCCCATTCCCTAAGCTAGGCCACTTTTCAGCATTGTTAAAAGAGTAAGCAGCATTAGCCTTACTACCATCATCAGGCAAAACTTCACCCCTCTTAAGAATCCTAGGGCTATGTACATGACTAGACATAGGATTTAACACAGGATTTTCATTAACAGGCACAGGGATATCACCAATATTAGTACAAACATTCATATCATTATTAGTACTAGAAACATTAACCTCATACTTATCAACCTTATCAGATATACTAACACCAGCCACATGATCCTTACCAGACATATCAGACACACCACTTACCATATCATCACCCACATCCTCCTGAAGGCCCCTTTCAGACACAGAATCACCACAACTCTTAGAATCAATAGAATAGCCATGAAAATCTTCACCAAACTCGACCCCCTCCATACCCTCAACTAACTTACTTCCCTTCTTACCCAGCTTCTTACCATTGTTCTTAAAACTAACAACCTTAGTACCAACCTTCGATTGCTTATTCTTATTCTTCAATACACTATTCTGACTCTGGGAAGATTTTTTTTTTACGGACAAGATCATCTGATTCCTTAGGGGGGGGGGGGGAACCAAATTAGGGTTTGTATTATTAGGATTATCCATAGAAGGATTGGTGTTAACAGGAATTTGATTCATTGTTATAATAACATACTAAACCAGGAAATGAAATGGATTATTGATTAAGGAGAAAGATGAACAGTACGAGATTGGGAGAAATAAAAAACGGCTATTAAAATGTTACTCTAATGAACAGTGAATTGTTGGAAAGTATAAGAAATGATATGAAACTGTAGATCTAAACGCATACTATCCAAATCCAAAAATCATTTTAAAATCCATTAGTTAAAATTAAATTAGATGACAAAAAACTATAAATTTTTTTTGGGTTTTTTGGGGTTTTTTATTTTTAGAGAGAGAGAGTTTTTAGAATTGATTTTTATGATGTATTATTTTGGATGGTAGCGTGAGAGTGTATGCAAAAAAAAAAAAAAAAAAAAAAAAAAAAAAAATCGAAAAATCAAGAAAAAGAAAAAAAAAATAGAAAAAGAAAAGAGAAAAAACATACGGACTACCATCCCGTTTCATTCTATGTTTATTTTATGTTTTTTGTTATTTTTCATTTATTAGCTTAAGTCGAGTCTAGTCTTAGCTTAGCAACGCCATATTGTACATGTAATTAACCAAGATGATTAACTCGCCACCAGTAAAGATTGCCTATATCCAACAAAACCGTGTATTCCATATCCCTACACCTAACATTACAACCCTTTAAAAGACCTCTTTGATAGTTTATCCTAGGTGCTTACGCCATCTTGTGGAGGTTTGATCCTTTCCCAAGCCTATGGTAATCTATTTTGTTATGACAGGTAGTGAGAGATGTTTTCCATTTTGTGATATATACTTTATTACACCCGAGAGATGTGAGTATCTAAACACTATTTGTGAGGTGCTAGTGTATGACCTCCGTGCTTGTCTTTGGTCTTTAGTGGAACGATTATTTGTTGTAATTACTTTTATATTAGTGTTAAATGACCCATAACTTGTATTTTGACTAGAATAAAAGCACATTTGCTTGAGGACAAGCAAATCTCAAGTGTAAGGGTATATGATGAGGCGAAAAATGAACCGTTTTTAGGGGGTCATTTAAGCCCGGAATTGAATTTATTTGATCAAATATTGCCCTAAATCGTTCCTTTTGTGATTTTAGGTACTTTGGGAGTGAATTCTGGAAAAGGAATCATTTTGGACGTTTTTGGAGCATAAAAGTGAAGAAAACGGCAAAGTCTTAATTTTCCTTGCTGGAAACAGTAGATGACGGCGTCAAGAAGGATTTGTATGACGGCGTCAAGAGCAAAATGGATGACGGCCCAGAGAAAACGTGACGGCGTCAAAAGTAGGGTGTCAAGAGTAAATTTTGTGACGGCCTAGAGCAGAATTACACATGACGGCGTCAGCTCTAGATCTAGGCAGTCCGAGAACTTTATTGGATGCGAGATGACGGCGTCAGATTTTTCCTCTTGACGCCGTCACCTCACAAAATCTATATATACTTTTCTATTTTTCATTCATTAAGAGAGGAACTTGTGTGGAGAATACTAGGGCCGAACCTAATAAACCCTAGGTCGTTTGTAACAGTATCTTCAAGGGTTTTCATCCCTTGAAACCCTTCATGTTCAATTGAGATAAGTTTTCTTCCAATTCATTCAATATGTCTATGTGTTGTTTGAATATATCTTATGCTTGTCTTGAATTTATGTCACACCCCCAAAATACCTGTTTTTAGCAGCGGAATGGAATACCTGGGGGTGACTGTCATAGCACCATAGTTACAGTTATATTGAACGACCTAAAGTGTCGTTTAGAAAATACAGCGTTTGATCATTAAAACATTCAGAGTTTACAAAGCTTAGGTCCCAAAAGAGTTTGCCAATATAGTTAAAATAAGTTCAACAAGATCAAACGTTTCATAAGTGCAGAAAATATGGTGAGACGCGTCGACTCCGCGACTCCATGAAGGTCCAAATGTATGCAACATGAGCTACCTTATTAACCTGAGAAATACATTGCGAAAAACGGTCAACATAAAGTTGGTGAATAATCATAGGTTTATAAGTTAAATCGTATGTACAATAGCCACAAGTAACAGTAAAAGTAAAAGCAAGATGACAATATGTCAAAATGCTACATTGATCTTAAGCTCATGACCCCGAAGCTAGACGTACTAAAATTGGCCCCAAAGGAGTGTTTATCAGGCACTCGTACTATAATTAGACATGAAATGCATTCGTTTTCCTTATGGAGCAACCCAAACACGAATGGAGGCGTCACCCTCGATAGATCTATCCACTCACTCTCGCTTGGCAATATAATTAACGGTCCATGATAATAAAGGGGACTTGAAGTGATAGTACTAACAACTTAAGCAATGTATGGAATTTAATACTTGGGCATGTACAAAAATAATTGTGCAATGTATTCTCCCCCGTGGGATTAAAATCAAATAAGTACTAAAAACGGGGCTATGAGAACTCACCTGGAGTGATAGTACAAAGATGATACAACGATGGTAAAGAAATCGGGACAATGAGGCGCGAACACTAGCCGCAACCTAAATGAATAATCGTGATCTAATTTAGATCATGCCGTGATGTAATGAATGCACATGCACATGATACCTATACCACTCGTAATTTGGAAATACTAGTTATCGTCATAGTAAAATAGTTTCCATACTTAGGAAAAATAAGTCCAAATATAGAAGTATATAACTTGTCGTATTATCTCGTATGAAAATGTTAGCGTTATATTCCTCGTATCGAAAACCTTAAAATAACGTCGTTAAGTCGTATAAATATTCTTTTGGGTCATACGTATTCATTTGTTAAGAATATAGTCCTTAGTAACGTTTCTAGAAAATATACCATTTAGTGCGTAAGTTATTATTTTCTAGTAGTGACTATATATATATATATATATATATATATATATATATATATATATATATATATATATATATATATATATATATATATATATATATATATATATATATATATAGTTTAGGTGATCTTAAAACGCGTATAACTTGGTCGTTTTAGGTTCATTTTCCTCGTTCTTTATATTCACGGATTCATTTTAGTATGTAGTAATATATTTTCGATAGCTCGGTTCCTCTAGATTACGTTTAATGCCTCTATTTACCCGTCGAAAACTGCCAAACAGCATGCAGTTTTTAGAAAAATAGTTTTCGTCGTTAAATTTACAAAAATCATATCTCCTTTGTTATAAACTCGTTTTAATTCGTTCTTTCGCCTAAAGTTTTGTTTTTGAAATTATTTTCTAAATCTTTGGTCAAAATTTAACCACCATCAACTGATTTTCCCACGAAATAAAAATAGGGACAGTAGGTCAATATGTAGTTTCAAAAACCATTTTCAAGTCTCCAAACTAGTTCTAACTTCAATCAAACCACTTTCAATCACCACAAAACTAGTCTAATCCTACCATACACCTTCTTAGGGTGTCATGGGTTCCTAAACATCATAACCAAGTAGATCTAACAAGGATCTAACCAAAAAATCATTTCTAAGGTTCAAAAGTTAAAAGTTTGTAAAATAAAGTGGTATAAGCTAACATATGCATAAGATCTAGTATATATATCATATGGATCTTGTATAAACTTGGAAAAATTATAAAAATGAGTTTGATATACTTACTTAAAAAATTAGAGAGTTTTTGAGGATGAAAACCTAAGTAAACCTTGAGTTTATCTTTCAAAACCCAAAAAGGAGTACAAAATACACTAAATATGATACTTGATCTTGGGAAAATCTTGGTCTTGTTCCTCCCCTTGTTGGTGCCGTGAGTGAGAAAGAGAGAGTAGAGAGAATGAAACTTTGCTTGCACTAGTGAAAATGAGATAAAATATCTAGTTTAGGTTATATGTATTATTGTTATTATTATTATTATATAAGAGTTAGTATAGGCTTTAATGAGGATGGAGTGAGTAAGTAGAATTTGTAAGTGATTGACATGGGGGGGGGGGGGGGCGGCAAGTCAAGGGGGGGGGGATGAATGTGTAAGACTTGGAAGACTTTGTGTATTATTGTGTTTAATTTGTAGTTTTAAGGTGTACCGGGTACCGGGTTAACTAAAAATAAATTTTAACGGAGTTAACCGGGA
The DNA here is from genome assembly GCA_030686995.1 of Artemisia argyi. Classification (NCBI taxonomy): domain Eukaryota; kingdom Viridiplantae; phylum Streptophyta; class Magnoliopsida; order Asterales; family Asteraceae; genus Artemisia; species Artemisia argyi. Next base: position 99,833,242 of record CM060678.1, read on the forward strand.
TAAAATAAAGTTGTAAAAATTATAAAAATAGGTTGGGTACGAATATTAAGTGTCTAGATAATTATTGTTTAGTTTCTACGAAAACCGTCGTAATTAAATTAGGCGTACGATATAAATTAGATAAATTTCCAAAATACCGGGTAAATTAATATTATAATTTTTATATTATTAAAATGAATATAAAAATATATTGGGATCATAGTCGGGAGTGTCGGACGTGTTAGCCACATTATTGATCGCGTGTTAACGTTTATTTAGAAATAATTAAACGTAAAAGTTAATTATACCAAATGTACTAATTTAAATATCCTACGAGTGGAATAATATGCAAGTGACATAATGATGATACGTAGACTACTTCTAGTCTGTATGAGATGTCCCAAATGATAATGCATGAATTCGCTCCTGAACCAATACGGTTACGCGAATTCGAATACTCGTAAACTAAATTTACGTTGAAATGAGTAATGCACGTGAATAGTGGTTTTCTCTCGGAAATGAATAGTGTCAGGTGAATAGTAAAATTTCTTGAATGTTTCTCGGAATGTCAAATTGACCTAAAAAATGATGAATAGTGATCGATGAATAGTAACTGATGAATAGTAAATTGTCGAGGTTTGGAAAATGACCGGAATTTATGGGTTGTGACAGTCTTCCCCTCTAACAGGAACTTCGTCCCGAAGTTCAGTTTGTGTTGGTCTCTGGAGTGGTATTGATGAAAAGATGATAATAATTGAGAATTCCAGCGAACTTCCATGATAGGAATTCGACTATGCTTCAACCGTTTGACCTAACAGTCCATGATTTCTATTGATTCTCTTACCAAGTTTACGTTTGTCCTTGGGTTGGATTCCTTTCCAAATGGGATTATAAGTGACTAATCCGAAAGTCATTTCCTGGAAATTTAATAGGTGAAACATAGTTGTGTAATACGGCTGTTCTCTAACAAGGCTCAAGTCTGATGGCCACTAGGCCTACTCTGTCTGAACTATTACGTGGTCCAGTGTATATCGGGTTTAACTTTCAAATTTCCTGAATAATATCATGCCTTTCCTAGGCAGAACTTTCAACATAATCTGGTTACCAATTTGAGGTTTTACTGGTTTACAACTTATGGAATTTGTAATTGATTCTTGACTTGTAGGAAATTTCTGGTTATTTCATGAGTACTTACAGGAATAGTGAGTTTGGCTTTTTCCACGTTCGGTCCGTCAATAGATGATCACTGCTTCTTGAGGTTTACAATGTGATATTGGTAATATATGCTGCTGAACTCTGCCAGAACTAAATTTTGTATGTCAGCTGGTCGATTCAAAATGAATCCTAAATGGTCCAATATACTTAAAGGTTCAATCTCTCGTGTTACCAAAATCGTATCATGCCTCTCCAAGGCAAAGTTTTCAACTTAGTTCGTTCTCTCTCGTGAATCTGGTTAGTTTGCTGTTCAAGGATACCCAATCCGTATGATGTGCGTCATGTACCAACCTAACCTCTATCAGTTTCTCGTTTCTTGTAACGGGTTCTTGACTTGTGAAATTTCCTTTGTTGTTCCATAATTTAGTCCTAGACCGGTGAATTTAACTTTCCGATTTCGGCCGGTAAATGGGTAATTGGTACTTCGACCATAAAGTGCCTCAATTGATGTAGTCTCTATGCTCGCGCGATAACTATGGTTGCAACCGAATCTGATTTACGGTAAATGGTTAGTCCAACCATTTCTAGAGTCAATCACTCATACTCTGAGTATAACTTTCCTATGTTTGAATCGTTCTCTCGTTCTGACCATCGGTCTGAGGATAATAGGCGGTGTTTACGTCTAAATAGGGTTCTGAAGGAAATCTTAAAATGATTGCTAGAAGTCCAAGGTGATTCGATTACCTTTATCAGGAACAATTGAAATAGGTACAATAAATCTTGTGACTAATTCCTCAACGTTACGTCTTTCAAACTCAGCGTCATTTAAAGGGGATAGACTATGGGTAACAAACTTTGATTCTCGTGTTTTGGTCTAATGGATTGCTAAGACATGTGTCATTCTTTGCCTACTGTGCTTGGTTTCCATTACTGACGTTTGTAATCGTTCTATGGTGTTCCTCCTAGTTTCCTTCATCACATATTCTAATATTCCTTATTGTCAAGTCACAAAGCGCTAAATGCATAAGCGATGTAGCATGGTGATTGGTTTTCAAAATTGATCTCGCGATTTTTGAGTTTTTAGTCGAAATCTTTTTCTGAATAAACGAATTTAGAAAATGAAGCAAATGGTTTACTAAATAATATCTTTCTTGATGATTCAAAAATCAATAGTTAGGAATTGTGACGCGGTTTTCAAATAGGTTGTGAATAGGATTGTTTACCAAAGTTTGATGTTTATATATTTCCCATTGTACAATGGTTTAGCTAAATATTGATTAAAAAGGATCGTATTTATTCAAAATAGGCAATTTAAAAATTATTTTCTACAAAATATGTGATTTGTATAAACACAAATTTTAAATAAACTTTACTTAAAAGTGAAAATACTAACAAGGATAAAATAATAGGATAGGTAATGTTCGCATAATGCATAGATGTCTAATGTTCGTTTCCTGATATTGGATGGTGTCTATTGGTGGGTATCTGGTAAAACTACAAGCCTAGGTATTCAACCAACTTAAGTCTTGAGATGGTTTATCATTGAAATTGCCATCATGCTGGCAATATGAGGGTTTCAATTGATACTATGTCGATGAATTACCGTATTGTCTTCACATGTAGCTGGGGAGATATGCTTGGGCCTGATGCCTCTCTTGATGTATAGGTGAGGTTATCCAGAAGTTCTAGAGAACATAATGCTTTAGGGGAATCTATATCGATATCCATAATTCGAATCAATCATTCTTGGCGTAAACTCACTGCAGGGAAGTTTGCGTATGGATGAGACCATGTTAACTCAAAACACTCTACAGTATTGGTTAGGAGGCTTGGTTTATTCCCATGGTGTTGCTTAGCGTACCTTCACAATGTGTTTGATCCTGTAGCTCAGTCTAGCTAGTACCTTTGAATAATAAATTGGACAACTAGGTCAGAGATGGTGGGTCGGATGGTCCAGTGGCATTTTAGAATTGTTGTTGAGTTATAAATTGTCTTGGTGTATACTTCTAGTTTAGGTTAGTAGTTTCGTAACCCTTTTAGTGTTTTTCTTGTATCGAGGAGTACTCCTAGTACTTGATATGAGAAGTCTCTCCTAAAGAAGTCAATGGAACAATCCAACTTAATGGCTAAGTGGGTGACAGGTGGGGTAAGTATCCATGGAGAGTTTGTCAGAAAGAGACATTTATAAAAGAGTTTACTTGTTTAAAACGTTTTTAAATGAAGATTGTTATTAGCAATACTTTAAAAAGTAACTATTTCCTTCATGGCATAATCCTTCCTGAAGTATACATAGGTGATCAGGCTATGTATAGTTGAGGACTAATGATGCGATGCTTGATTTAGTCAAAATAATATTATTTTTCTCAAAAGTTTTAGATGGTGTTCAACGTTTTGTTTCGAAGAATGGTATTCTAGTCATTTCCTTTCAAAGTAATATAAAAATTGTTTCGCGTAATAATAGTAAATATTTGGCGTAATATCGGAAAAATCAGTTTATAGTACGGTAACAAAACGGCTTATTTTAGAAATTCGGTAAAAACAATTTCCCCATAAGGTAGTAAAATAGTTTGAAATAAAACTCGTTGAATGGTTTATTGGATACATGGGTAAATACTAGGGAATGGTAATAATCTACTAATCCGTCAAATACGAAATCGGTCTATTCCCTAAATAAGACAATGGTATAATGTTACGAAACGATTGAAAATTGAACGATTGGGATAGAAAGCGGAGTAAATGAAAGTTATGGTTATCATAGAGGTAACAAAAGATAGTCATTACATTGGATAGGAAAGTGCTTAATACAACTAGGTTACATCAACGTACTTATGGAAAGTACCAAAAGAAAGTACAACCCTAGAGGGCTCAAACTATGGTTTTACAACATGAAATGCCTCCTCCAGTTCCGGTCTCTCAACACCGGGCATTCACTCTTGAAGTGTCCCACTACTCCACATTCACGGCAGATTACCGTAGGTTCCTGATGCTTTGCGAGGGTGGGAGCCTTGCAATCCTTGGCTTTGTGTCCGACCTTTTGGCAGTTTCCACATTGAGAGGGGCAAGATCCTTTGTGATGAAACTGACACTTGTTGCACTCGGGTAATTTACCTACATATCTTTTCTTTTGGCTTGGCCCAGCAGCAAAGGTCTCCACCACGTGTTGTATCTTAAATGGTCGTTGAGTAGCATTAGCATCCTGATTACCGACCCATTTTCTCTTGTTGTTATTATTGTCTCCTGATGTCTTGTCGCGAACTATGAGTTCCTTTGCTTCGATTGCCATCTGGATAGCTTCAGACATGGCATTGGGTTCACATGCGATGACCATCCTACGAATTTTAGGAGAAAGTCCTCCGACGTACCTTTCAAGTCTCTTAATTTCCGGTTCACCAATTGCAGGGTCTAGACGAGCTAATTCATAAAACTGAGCAGTATACCTGACAACATCATCTCCTACCATGGTAAGGTTTAGTGCCTCCTGTTCTATTGCTCGTAATTCACTTCTTACACAAAAGGCTATACCCATCATCTTTCTTAGTTCCTCCCAAGAGCGTGAGTAAGCATCATCAACTCCTACTATCTTAACATGTGTGGTCCACCATTCCTGGGCAAGATTCTGAAAAGTGCATGTGGCGAACTTAACCTTGTCTTCCTTGCGACAGTCGCCATATCGAAATATCGTTTCTATTTCTTCGAACCATTTGAGAAATTTCTTTGTGTCTCTAATTCCGCTAAAGAATGGGGGGATTACAACCCATAAATTCCACGTGAGTAAGTTCCTTGGTGAGGGCGGTAGTTACGTTCCTGGCAATGGATTGTCCAACGGCAGCTTGCGTCATGCTTGGAGTGGTTTGCTTAAGTCTATTTCCATAAAATCATAAGAATCCATGAGAATCTATAGGTAATAAAAATCATCATATTCATAACTCATGAATAACACATGAAATTTTTGGTCTACATGGACCGATATCAAAGATAGCACAACCAATTCCATATGGTAGAGTCAACACTTGGTGATTCTGTTGAACAACAATCAAACTACCACAAGTTTCTTCGAATTATGCCACACCTCTCATGGCTAAGATAATAGTAAAAGCTAGTAAAGATATAAGTTTAGTCTAAAGATTTCCTGTAGTCCTTTTAAGTGAGATCAGGTTTATGGCATCATAAGGTCGAGATAGTCCTGAAGTGATGTCTGAAGTTGTGCTTCGATCAAGTCCTAGATAGTGTAGATTCTAAGCCATTCTTGAGGAACCTGCAGATGTTCCTGTTGAGTCCGTAATTCTTGGTATTATCCACAAGGCGTTATCTAATTCATGGCAAGTGAAAATGGAAAAGGAAACTGACAATGGTGGCATTCTAAAGGATGAGAATAACATTGATGACGATGAAATCCCAGTGATGAGTTAGGAGATAATGGTGATAATAGTGAATGGAATACTACCCTCTTTCGCGCTATCTCGCAACATCTAAGAGGTAAAGCTGAAGTACGCACTATGGGACGACCAATAGTGTAATAAGTAACCAACGGTGGTGGTAGTACCTAAGTAGTAAGCGTCCTACTAGTGAAGGAAAGAAAACATGCTATCTCCCTTGTAATAAGCATCCTAATAAGTCCATTAAAATTAAGTCTGAATACTCTACCAAATGGCATTCTATGTATAGGCTGAATGAGAACCTTGCTCTTATGACAATTCAATAGTGCTAATGGTGGTGTAAGTACAGCTGGTGGTATAATGGTAGTGGAAGATAACAGGGTATCTTAAACGTTGGAATCCGATAAAAGGATAACAGGGTGAGTATTTGAAGACATGTCACTTGTGAACCAGGTCAATATAATCATATATATATATATAGGAGTATGGGTATAAATAACTCGAACAGTGTGTGCGTAAAACAACATGTATAGTGAATATGCACCTATGATGAAAAGATGAGATGCTATGATGATGTGGTTATAGTCTAGGGTCCAAGATACATCCTAGTTCGCTATAACCTTAGCTCTGATGCCAATCTGTCACACCCCCAAAATACCTGTTTTTATCAGCGGAATGGAATACCTGAGGGTGACTGTCATAGCACCATAGTTACAGTTATATTGAACGACCTAAAGTGTCGTTTAGAAAATACAGCGTTTGATCATTAAAACATTCAGAGTTTACAAAGCTTAGGTCCCAAAAGAGTTTGCCAATATAGTTAAAATAAGTTCAACAAGATCAAACGTTTCATAAGTGCAGAAAATATGGTGAGATGCGTCGACTCCGCGACTCCATGAAGGTCCAAATGTATGCAACATGAGCTACCTTATTAACCTGAGAAATACATTGCGAAAAACGGTCAACATAAAGTTGGTGAATAATCATAGGTTTATAAGTTAAATCGTATGTACAATAGCCTCAAGTAACAGTAAAAGTAAAAGCAAGATGACAATATGTCAAAATGCTACATTGATCTTAAGCTCATGACCCCGAAGCTAGATGATGAGTGTCTAAATACTCATCATTTTGTACTAATTTGAACTGCCAAAACATACAAAAACACTCAAAAATGCATCATAATACTGAAAATATCTTTGAAGTGTGTTTTATATGTTTCAAATACAAAATATGCAAAAACAAATGAAAAACGTACAAAGTTTGCATAATTGGCAGTTTCAGTCCCTCAAGTTTCAAATATTGTCAAAACTAGTCCCTGAAGGTTTTAAATGAATAAAAAGTCAACTTAAGTCCTTGGGAACTCAAAAATGTTCACAAAACATCCCTGGATAAAAGTTTACACAAACTGGCAATTTTTACCCCTCAAGTTACAAAATTGGCAAAATAGTCCTTGGGTATTTAAAAACTTGAAATTTTACAAAATATACCCTTGTACTATGCATGAATGACAAAATGGAACAATTTTGATAAACTTTTGAGAAATTACAAACGCAGTCCCTTAAAAATCCAAATTTTCAATTATGGTCCCTGGAGTTTGTGGAATTGGCAGAAAAGGTCCCCGGTAATTTTGAAAAATAGTAAAATATGAATTTGGTCCTTGTATTATTGGTTCTTGGCAAATTACACCCTTATGAATGTTTGGGAAATATCACAATTTCAGTCCCTCACCTTTGCTAAAATTACATTTTTGGTCCTTGTTCACTTAAACCAATCCGGACCCTTTTTATTTTAATAAATCCAAAACCAAATCCAACCCATCTTAATTACCCAGCCCACCTATCCCCTAAGCCCATTCCACCCTAAGCCCAAACCCAACCCTGCGTTATTTAAAAAACGCGTTGACCCGCGTTGACCACCCAAAACCGCCAAACCACTCCCACTGTTCACCCTCCACCTTCACCCCTGCATTCACCTATACCAGGTGGTTTTACCACCACCTCACCACCTTCCAGCTCACCCTCACCTCCTTTCCACCTCACACATCAAACCAGATGGGCATTTAATGCCTTCTCCACAATTTTTCACTCCCAAACCACATCAATACCTCTGTTTTCTTCCCTAAAGTCCCAACTTGGCCTCCAAACATTCCCCTTGCCCCCTGACACCTCCACAAGCTCCCAACAATCTTTAATTACAACCCTTTGCCTCCACGTTAACGTGGAGGACTTTGGCGCCAAAAGTGAGTTTGAACGGTTTTGATCAATTGGACTAAATCAATGGCTCAAATGAAGTGGGAAAGGCTCAGAAGATATTTCTAAACCTAATTGAAGCCTATAAAGACCAAGAGAAGCAGAGGAGAAGAATATCTAGTTTTATTTTTCAATAATTGTATGTCGAATTAGTTGTTTTAAAAGTTTAAGTGTAATCTAAAGCTTTCAAGTTTCATTTCAAGTATTCTCAGTGTACCAGTAATCTTTTAAGTTAATAAAAAGCAAGTTTGTAGTATTATCTTAGTGAATGCAATTTTCAATTTCATATCAAAATTCTCATTAAGCTGTGTACTTGTTATTATTATGATACAAAAGATAAATAAGCTCACATAAGCTACTAAGAAGTTCATTGAAGCTATTAGATATCATTGAAATCAGTTTAATAATAAAAACTCAAAAATACCAAAAAAGTCAATGAAAGTCAAACTGGTTGTTCTTTGGTGATAAGCAATTGGAGCAAGGCATATTGTGGATGGTCTTGGGTTAGAATCCATTGGTGGATATTAGGAAAAGTTTCTGAGTTCTTGATTCATGGTTTAAAGCAGGATTGCAAATTGTAAGTTCAACTCTTAATTTTTAGTATTTCTTATGTTATTGTTGTTTAAGTACTTAATATTGCTTAATTGTGTTTATTCAGTCTTATTTAACCATAATATAATCTAGAATTAATTGTTTGTTTGTTGGAATTAATAGCAACTAAAAAATAAAAATCAATCAGTCAACATAGTTTATTTTGTGTTCTTGCATATCTGTGGTTAAAACCTGTTTCTATGCACTTTTTAATACTTAATATAGCATAATAAGTTATGTTGGATCAGTAGAATAAGCTCTTGTAACCATTTACTTCACAATTCACAAAACAGTCTAGATTAGGGAGTGTTTGGAATAAGCTAGTGAGCTGAGTTCTTGTTGTTATTTAATGTTCAATTGTGTTTCAATAGACTACAGTAGTATAATATAGGTTAATTAAGGCATAAAATTGTGAGTTCATACAACCCAAAAGTCAAAATCAAACTCATCTCATCACCACAGTTAACTGTGGTGGAATTTGAGTCCATAACTCATCAAATCTACTCACAAGTTAGTAATTTAGCTTATTTCAATCTTATTATAGCTTAATATGATATAATCAATCAGTAAGATAAGTTAGAAATTCAACAAAGTCAAACTAGTAGTTAATTTCAAAAATAGTTAAAGTGCACATCTCAGATTTTCTCAAAAATTCCAAGATTTGTTTAGAATTATAGAGTAAGATCTAGGACTTAAAATTTGTTATAGTAATACTCTACCAGCCCATCTTTAAGTTCGAATAAGTTTTATATTTTTAAGATTTTTACCCTAAGCCCCACAGACCCTCAAACTCACTTGCAGGGCAAAGGTGTGCCCTGCTCATTCAGACCCAGTCCATCACCAATACTTTGGTGGTGATTTCTTATCAACTTAGTGGACCCCACACCCTAGGTTTCAGCTTAATTGTAGCTTAATATACCATCTTTTCACATCTAGGTTTAATTTAGACTTTAGCTTATTATAGAATAGCTTTTAGGATCAAACTTGTGACCTTTGTAAAACAAGCTATACTGAGCACTCAGTATTTGATCACCAATCCAAAGGCTCACATAGAGCTTATTAGTGAACCAATAAGGTATCTTATTAGTTTAATCTGTAGCTTATCAACCCATATTTGAACCCCTAGGCTTAGCTTGAACCCTATTTCACTATTGTGGACCCCACAACTCATTGAAAGTGGACTGCAAGGCAAAGCCTTACCCTGCACATCAGATACACAGCCATCACCACCACTTTGGTGGTGATTTGTGGCCAACTCAGTGGGCCCCACACCTTCTACTTAGCTTATTATAACCCCCCTCCTACCCAGGTTCAATAGTTGACCATTAGTTTGACATATAGATCAGTGGACCCCACCTAAACTTGTTCCCAAACTCTGTCCCATTTCTGAGTCAAAAAAGAAATAAGCAAGTGCTTATTTGGGATTTCCAGCTTATCCTAGGAGCTTATCTCACCATATTTAGCTTAATTAGGTTTAAATAACTTAAATAAACCAGATTTCATTATAGTGGACCCCACATAACATCAGTTTAGCTTATTTCTTAATTTAGTCAACCTTAGTCAACTGTTTAAGCTAATAAGCACTCTCAGTGCTTATTCTTGATTTCCATAGTAGTTGTCTTTATTAAAGTTTCATTATTTAAGTATTTAAGTAGTTTTATAAAAGAAAAACCAGAAAAAGCAAATATAAAAATAGTGATAGCTTCTATTTAATAGAAATTATCTAATTAATTTTCATTTTAGCTTATTAATAAGCACTTGTCCAATTTTATAATTTTATAAATTACTTAGTACCTTAAAGTAGTTAAAATAAATTTATTAGAATTTTCCTAAGCAGTTTACTATTTATTAGATTTAAAACTAGTTTAAATAATTAAATAGGAAATATTAGTAATTAAATAGATTTCTTTAATTTTAATCAACTAAAGTAGAATTTTATATTTTTCCTAAGTTTTATAAAGTAGTTAAGACTTTTAAAAAATAGTTTCATAATTTCTACTGTTCATTTTATAATTTTCTTATTTAAATTAATTAAATTAGCTTTAAAATAATTAATAAGTAATTAATTAGTCAATTAGCTTAAATATAATTTTTAGCAAGTTTTTATAATTTTGTAGTATTCCTGTAGTGTTTAAATAGTTTTATAAATTTTATCATAATTTTCTAAGGTAATTTAGTATTAATAGTAATTTTAAATAGTTAAAATAAGTTAAATAGTTTATAATTAATAAAATACTTATAAAAAGACAAAAATATTTATTTTCATTTTTTATACTTTCTTCAAGTTCTTATTTAGGTTTAGAAATTATTGTTATAAGTTTTTAGGTTTATTTGTAATAGTTGTAATATTTAGTTAATTTAAATTAAGCTTTTAATTAGATTTTAATTAGTTTTATTAATTAAATAGTAATTAAATATTATAATAATCATTTTCATAAATTCAATTTCATTTTCTATTTTCTTTAATATTAAGTTTTCAAAAGTTTCACTTTTAACCCCTGTAGTTTGTAATTTGTTAAATACCACTTTTCTCTGTCTGTTATTTGATTATCTGATTTTGTGCTTATATCTGTATTTCTGTTATAGTTTTATAAATTCCAAATATCAAGCAATCAGTAGTGTAATCAACCCTCAAATCATCTTTGTTACTGTCCTCAGTACCACTCACTCTCATACTCGTTTACAAATACAATTTCAATCTCGTTGGGATTTAACGACCCGGGGATTTCCCTGTACTTCCACGGTCAATATTAACTTGCACTTTCTCCCAGGTGGGCCTAACAGCTTCACAAGGCTGACTGGTTGGTTTGGGAGGAGTCAAAATTTGGCGCCGCTGCCGGGGAGGTTGTTGCGTATTTTAAAACGGTAAAAGTTTTGTGGTTTTCAAAAACCCTCCTGTACAAATATCACCACTTTGTAAATTTTTAAGAAAAGCAAAATCATATCTGAAAACGTTCATTAACATTTCTCCTGAAGTGTTAACAACACCAAACAAATCATAAACAACAAAACAAAACTGTGAAGTTAAATTACTTCGTATCTTTACGATTACAACCTATACAGTTGGTTTAAGGTAAGTTCTGACATTAAATTGCGAACTTAAGAGGGATCCATTTATTTCCTCCCGCCAGCCTGCGAGTAATCTTAAAGGGACGATTTCGGTTAACGAATCAGTTTCAAAAATATTATCCAAGTTTTTTCACCCATACACGAAAAGCCAAAAACATTTTACTGTGAATATAATTACATAAAAGTTTACCACCGCAAACCAAGGCAGAACACCTACCAACTGGGGGTGTGAACATAATAAGTTCCCAAACCTAAAAGATTAAAAACTTACCATTGTATCCTTGTGAATAGTGTACCTTTTTTAAAGGAGCTGTTCATTTGTGATTATTGGGTTTAAGTTCACTGTAGTTTTGCCTAGATCTTGTGTTAAAAACTAATTTTTGTGCATGCGCACTCGTTCACAAACAAAGAATAAAAAGAAGAAAAACGTACCCGAGTTACGTATTGTTGAAGAAGAACACACACTAAAAATGAACGACGAGCCCCCATTCCTTCTCAAGGATGAGCCAGTTCCTGACACCCGAACTATGGAGGAACTGTGTCAACCTACCATGCAAGGGAGGGGTGGACCAATTGCACCACTCACTATTGGAGCCACGGATTTTGGATTAAAACACCACATGATACAACAAATCCAGAATACGTGCCAGTTCCACGGATTGCCGGGTGACGATGCCAACAGGCATCTCGACAAATTTTTAACTGTCACCCAAAGCATGAAACAAAATGGCGTCACCGAAGACGGCCTACGTTTATACTTGTTCCCCTATTCTCTCACTCATCATGCAACTTCATGGTTCGATCGACTTCCTAAGAATTCGATCCACACTTTTGATGAAATGATCACTAAATTCCTGGCCAAATACTTTCCACCATCTATGGTCACAAAACTGAGGAATGATATCAGCAACTTCAGACAGCTTCCCGAAGAGTCCTTATTTGAGGCATGGGAACGCTACAAACTCGCCATTGATCGGTGTCCTAATCATAACATGCTTCTTGTCACCATTATTGATACCTTTTATAATGGTTTGACACTCCGTCATCGTGACACCATCAATGCTGCTGCTGGGGGCACCTTTATGAAAAGGACCCCTGAAGAGTGCTATGACTTAATCGAGAACATGACTGCCCATCATAATTTTTGGGACTCCTCTACTGAGAGGAACGATTCATTTAAGTCAGACACTCCGGCAAGCAATGAAATATCAATCCTAGCTAAAAAGCTGGATGATTTGTCTACAGCAGTTTTGCGTATCCATCAGAATAATCCTAATCAGGTCAAAACTGTTAACCCGAGTTGTGAAACTTGCGGTGGTCCACATCCCTACACAGAGTGCCCACACTCCAGTGGCTTTGCTCGTGAAAACATATCCGCAGCTCAAGGTTCCTATAATACGGGAGGTAATTCTTACCAACCGCAAGGAGACCGAAACCTTTTGAGCTACCGTTCTAACAACTATATTGGACCACCAGGGTTTAATCAACCTCAGAATAGAAACCAAAACTTTAACCAGAATCAGAACCAGAACCGGATGAACCAAGGTTATAACAACCAAGGGAATTTCAACTCTAGTCAAAACCAGGTTCCTCAAAATCAAAACCAAGGGAACTATAATCGTAATCAAGGTCAGAACAACTACCCACAGGGTAATTTTCAACAACAAAACCACTTCCAAGGTAACAACAATCAGCAACATGGGAATTTTCAAAACAATCGGGCTCAAAATTTTCAAAACCAAAATCAAGCCATTGTTCCAACTGGACCATCACATGATGAGTTATTAAAACAGTTTATGAAATCCCAAGAAGAACTGAACAAAATGCTGGTAAATCAAATGTCCAACTTACAGAAGTCTTTAAATGATCGACCCTCGGGCTCAGGTACAACTTTACCTAGCAACACGATCGCTAATCCGAGGGGCGATGTAAAGGCGATCACCACAAGAAGTGGAGTTTCTCACAAAGGACCTACAGCTCCCTCTACCTCATCTCCTATCCCTGTAGAGAAATGTGAAACTGAGGATACCACGGATACGGTACTTCCTAATAATAACGGAGGTACCAATGACATCCCTCCTCCAGTTATCCCGGTCCCGACTCCCACTAAAAGAGTCGTGTTTGAAACTACCAAGGGTCCTGTTGAATATCCAAAAGCCAACCCAAAAACAACAATTCCATATCCCTCACGATTGCAAGACCAAAAGCTCCGTGAAAAAGCTAATCATCAGATGGAAAAATTCTTTCAGATTTTCCAAGAACTACACTTCGATATTAGTTTCGCGGACGCTCTTCTTTTAATGCCCAAATTCGCATCGACAATCAAAAACCTGTTGAGCAATAAAGAAAAAATGTTTGAAATGGCACGAACTCCACTTAATGAGAATTGCTCTGCGGTTCTGTTAAAACAGCTTCCCGAAAAGCTAGGAGACCCCGGGAAATTTCTAATACCATGTACTTTCCCGGGTATGGTTGAATGCTTTGCCTTGGCCGATCTTGGTGCAAGCATTAATTTAATGCCTTATTCAGTTTGGAAAAAGCTCTCTCTTCAGGCACTTAGTCCCACATGCATGACTCTCGAGCTTGCAGACCGTTCAATTTCACGTCCCCTCGGTATTGCCGAGGACGTATTTGTGAGAGTGGGAAAGTTCCATTTTCCGGCGGACTTTGTTGTTGTTGATTTCGATGCAGATCTAAGAGTTCCTCTCATTCTTGGGAGGGGATTCTTAAGAACAGGACGTGCATTAATCGACGTTTTCGATGAGGAAATCACGTTACGAGTTGGAAATGAAGTGATAACGTTCGACCTTGATCAAACCTCGAGATACTCTCGAATTATAATGCTGATTCGGTTAACCGAATTGATGTCATTGACATTGCATCCGAGGAGTATGCTCAGGAAGTCCTTGGATTCACGGATAAATTTCCGAGTGGTAATCCCACTATTTCTTCTGATCCCATAATCGCTAATTCTTCTCCTTCCCTCACTCCGTTTGGGGGAAGTGATTTCGTCCTTGAGGAATTAGAGGCCTTTCTCAAAAGTGACTCAGTTCCCGAAGGAATTGATTACCAAGAGATTGACCCGGAGGGGGATATACTTCTCCTTGAGGAGTTATTGAACAAAGATCCTTTTCCCATTCCTGTTCTGCCTCCACAACTTCATAAGGTGGAAGTCAAATATGTTGAGAAAAATGATGACTTCCCCGAGGTTGAACTTAAGGACCTGCCTCCTCATCTAGAATACGCATTCTTGGAAGGTAACGATAAGTTACCGGTCATTATTGCAAAAGACTTAAAGGATGAGGAGAAAACCGCGCTGCTCAAGGTTTTAAAGTCCCACAAACAAGCAATTGCTTGGAAACTCTCAGACATAAAGGGTATTAACCCGGATTTTTGTACACACAAAATCCTAATGGAAGAGGACTTTAAACCTACCGTGCAACATCAAAGAAGGGTAAATCCAAAAATCCACGAAGTCATAAAAACAGAGGTTATCAAACTTCTTGATGCGGGATTGATTTACCCTATATCAGATAGTCCTTGGGTAAGCCCAATACATTGTGTTCCAAAGAAGGGTGGCATCACGGTTATCACAAATGAGGACAACGAGTTAATACCAACTCGTTTGGTTACAGGGTGGCGAGTATGTATTGATTACAGAAAGCTTAACGAAGCCACCCGCAAAGACCATTTTCCTCTGCCCTTTATGGACCAAATGCTCGAAAGACTAGCGGGAAATGAGTATTATTGTTTCCTTGACGGCTTCTCGGGTTACTTCCAAATTCCCATTGATCCACAGGATCAAGATAAAACTACCTTCACATGCCCTTACGGGACATTTGCCTATCGTCGCATGCCTTTTGGGTTATGCAATGCTCCGGGCACTTTCCAAAGGTGCATGATGGCTATTTTCCATGACATGATCGGAAAAACCATGGAGGTATTTATGGATGACTTCTCAGTCATCGGGAATTCTTTCGACTCGTGCCTCTCCCACTTAGAAAAAATGCTTCAACGTTGTGAAAACACTAATCTTTGTCTAAACTGGGAGAAGAGCCATTTTATGGTTAAAGAGGGCATTGTCCTCGGCCATAAAATTTCAAAAAGTGGGATTGAGGTCAATAAGGCCAAAATTGATGTTATTGCTAAACTGCCTCATCCCACCACTGTTAAAGGAATTAGGAGTTTCCTCGGCCATGCCGGGTTCTATCGGAGATTCATTCAGGATTTCTCCAAAATAGCCCGGCCCATGACTCATCTTCTTGAAAAGGATGCTCCTTTCATCTTTTCCACTGAGTGCATTGAAGCCTTTGAAATTTTAAAGAAAAGGCTTACCGAAGCACCAATCCTTGTTGCCCCCGACTGGGACTTACCCTTTGAACTTATGTGCGATGCTAGCGATTTCGCTATTGGTGCAGTTCTGGGGCAACGCAAAACCAAACATTTTCAGCCAATACACTACGCAAGTAAGACCATGAATGAAGCTCAAACACACTATACCACTACAGAAAAAGAATTATTAGCTGTGGTATATGCCTTCGAAAAATTTCGGTCTTACTTAATCTTGAACAAAAGCGTGGTGTATACAGACCATTCGGCTTTGAAATACCTGTTCACTAAACAGGATGCAAAGCCAAGACTACTCCGTTGGGTCCTGCTCCTTCAGGAATTCGATATTCTCATAAGAGATAAAAAAGGAGCAGAAAACCTGGCTGCTGATCACTTGTCCCGGTTAGAAAATCCTCATCAGGATATTCTCGAGAGAAAAGAGATTAATGAAACTTTTCCTCTGGAAACTCTTAATCTAATCTCTACCAGGGATAACACCACCACCCCATGGTTTGCCGACTTTGCAAATTACCGTGCGGAAAATTTCGTTGTGAAAGGGATGTCGTCCCAACAGAAAAGAAAATTTTTTAAAGATGTAAAACATTACTTCTGGGACGACCCCTACTTGTTCAAAATATGTGCGGATCAAGTCATCCGACGGTGTGTCCATGGCCAAGAAGCCATGGAAATTCTTAAAGCTTGTCATGATGGACCCACGGGGGGACATCATAACCCAAACTATACCGCCAAAAAGGTGTTTGATTCAGGATTCTTTTGGCCCACGATATATAAAGACGCCCATGAACTTATCAAAACCTGTGAGGCTTGCCATCGTCACGGGAATATTTCTAAAAAGAATGAGATGCCACAAAACGCCATCCAAGTCTGTGAAATATTTGATATGTGGGGCATTGATTTTATGGGGCCATTCCCGTCTTCACGAGGGAATAAGTATATACTCGTCGCTGTCGACTATCTGTCAAAATGGGTTGAGGCAAAAGCCTTACCCACCAATGATGCCCGAGTAGTTTGTAAATTTTTAAAATCTCTCTTTGCCAGATTCGGGACTCCTCGTGCCATTATCAGTGATCGTGGTACTCACTTTTGCAATGAACAATTTGCGAGAGTAATGCTGAAATATTGTGTAACTCACCGTCTTTCTACAGCATACCACCCCCAAACAAGTGGGCAGGTGGAGGTCTCAAATCGGGGTATTAAGAGAATTCTCGAGTGGACGGTTGGTGAAAACCGTGCCTCTTGGTCGGATAAGCTGGACGATGCATTATGGGCTTTCCGCACTGCTTACAAAACACCCATAGGGTGTACTCCATATAAGCTAGTATACGGGAAAGCATGTCATCTTCCGATCGAATTAGAACATAAGGCCTATTGGACCTTAAAACATGCAAATTTCGACCTTCAGACAGCGGGTGATCACCGTAAAGTTCAACTTAACGAACTAAATGAATTACGTGATCAAGCTTATGAAAATTCTTTAATCTATAAAGAAAAGACTAAAAAGATACATGACTCTAAAATAAAGAACCGTGTTTTCAACGTTGGTGACAGAGTTCTTCTTTTCAATTCAAGGTTAAAAATTTTCTCGGGTAAACTAAAAACCCGTTGGTCTGGACCATTTACTATAACCAAAGTATACCCATATGGAACTGTTGAGTTATTGCAACCCGACGGTCCCAATTTTAAAGTAAATGGACATCGGTTAAAACACTATTTTGGAGGGGACATACAACCAATGGTTGTCCCGGATCTCCAAACTTACCTCATGGACCAATAAATTCGGGGTCGAGTCAAGCTAGGGACTCGGTTAACAAAAACAAGTTTCCCCAAGGACAATTTTAATTCGGGGTCGAGTCAAGCTAGTGACTCGGGAATCAAAAACAAGCTACCTCATGGACAAATTAATTCGAGGTCGAGTCAAGCTAGTGACTCGGTAATCAAAAGCGTAGCAATATGGGTGTTCACTCATATTTCTGATTTCTTTCTCTTTTCTAACACCCTAGTGTGGGGGAGACGATCCACATGTTGTACATATGTAAAATATTTTTTCAAAAAAAAAAAAAAAAAAAAAAATGGTGTAAGACAAATAAAAAGAAAAAAGTGAGTTTGTATGTAAATAGAGTAAAATAAAAAGGTTAATAGTATTGCCTCCTTACGTTCTAAAGTCTTGGTGGGACACCAAGTACTGTGAATATTGAGGGCAATATTCAGTTCTAAGTGTGGGGGAGCGTTCTCACGAATGCAAAACACATGTTCCATCAAGAACCCCCATTTGATCAAAATTACCAGTTTTTTCACACTTAGAAATGCTAATAATGGTATCAATCCTCCATGTCTAACCCACAACAGGATTGGCTAGTCCAGGAGCAAACGGCTCTTGGTAAAGACATCTCAAATCCGTTTATGGCTGGCAATTTGCCAAAAATTGTATGGTTCCTCAACTCCCCGAAAACAAATGAGTTGGCTAGCCCGCAAGATTATGGCTTGTGGTAAAGGCCGTGGAAAAACCATAATTAGTAATCAGCTCACCAAGATGTTGACTATTCCATCAAGAGTTGGCTAGTCCAGAAGCAAACGGCTTCTGGTAAAGACAAATCAAATCCGTTGACAGCTGGTGGTTTGCTAAAAATCACACGATTATCAGGTGTGCCACAGTTCTTACACCTGGCTACTCCAGAAGTGATGGCTTTTGGTAAAGAGTAAAAATCCATTAATTTTTTCTCAAATAGATTGCTAGGGACTAGCAATAGTTTAGTGTGGGGGATTGATGAGTGTCTAAATACTCATCATTTTGTACTAATCTGAACTGCCAAAACATATAAAAACACTCAAAAATGCATCATAATACTTAAAATATCTTTGAAGTGTGTTTTATATGTTTCAAATACAAAATATGCAAAAACAAATGAAAAACGTACAAAGTTTGTATAATTGGCAGTTTCAGTCCCTCAAGTTTCAAATATTGTCAAAACTAGTCCCTGAAGGTTTTAAATAAATAAAAAGTCAACTTAAGTCCTTGGGAACTCAAAAATGTTCACAAAACATCCCTGGATAAAAGTTTACACAAACTGGCAATTTTTACCCCTCAAGTTACAAAATTGGCAAAATAGTCCTTGGGTATTTAAAAACTTGAAATTTTACAAAATATACCCTTGTACTATGCATGAATGACAAAATGGAACAATTTTGATAAACTTTTGAGAAATTACAAACACAGTCCCTTAAAAATCCAAATTTTTAATTATGGTCCCTGAAGTTTGTGGAATTGGCAGAAAAGGTCCCCGGTAATTTTGAAAAATAGTAAAATATGAATTTGGTCCTTGTATTATTGGTTCTTGGCAAATTACACCCTTATGAATGTTTGGGAAATATCACAATTTCAGTCCCTCACCTTTGCCAAAATTACATTTTTGGTCCTTGTTCACTTAAACCAATCCGGACCCTTTTTATTTTAATAAATCCAAAACCAAATCCAACCCATCTTAATTACCCAGCCCACCTATCCCCTAAGCCCATTCCACCCTAAGCCCAAACCCAACCCTGCGTTATTTAAAAAACGCGTTGACCCGCGTTGACCACCCAAAACCGCCAAACCACTCCCACTGTTCACCCTCCACCTTCACCCCTGCATTCACCAATACCAGGTGGTTTTACCACCACCTCACCACCTTCCAGCTCACCCTCACCTCCTTTCCACCTCACACATCAAACCAGATGGGCATTTAATGCCTTCTCCACAATTTTTCACTCCCAAACCACATCAATACCTCTGTTTTCTTCCCTAAAGTCCCAACTTGGCCTCCAAACATTCCCCTTGCCCCCTGACACCTCCACAAGCTCCCAACAATCTTTAATTACAACCCTTTGCCTCCACGTTAACGTGGAGGACTTTGGCGCCAAAAGTGAGTTTGAACGGTTTTGATCAATTGGACTAAATCAATGGCTCAAATGAAGTGGGAAAGGCTCAGAAGATATTTCTAAACCTAATTGAAGCCTATAAAGACCAAGAGAAGCAGAGGAGAAGAATATCTAGTTTTATTTTTCAATAATTGTATGTCGAATTAGTTGTTTTAAAAGTTTAAGTGTAATCTAAAGCATTCAAGTTTCATTTCAAGTATTCTCAGTGTACCAGTAATCTTTTAAGTTAATAAAAAGCAAGTTTGTATTATTATCTTAGTGAATGCAATTTTCAATTTCATATCAAAATTCTCATTAAGCTGTGTACTTGTTATTATTATGATACAAAAGATAAATAAGCTCACATAAGCTACTAAGAAGTTCATTGAAGCTATTAGATATCATTGAAATCAGTTTAATAATAAAAACTCAAAAATACCAAAAAAGTCAATGAAAGTCAAACTGGTTGTTCTTTGGTGATAAGCAATTAGAGCAAGGCATATTGTGGATGGTCTTGGGTTAGAATCCATTGGTGGATATTAGGAAAAGTTTCTGAGTTCTTGATTCATGGTTTAAAGCAGGATTGCAAATTGTAAGTTCAACTCTTAATTTTTAGTATTTCTTATGTTATTGTTGTTTAAGTACTTAATATTGCTTAATTGTGTTTATTCAGTCTTATTTAACCATAATATAATCTAGAATTAATTGTTTGTTTGTTGGAATTAATAGCAACTAAAAAATAAAAATCAATCAGTCAACATAGTTTATTTTGTGTTCTTGCATATCTGTGGTTAAAACCTGTTTCTAAGCACTTTTTAATACTTAATATAGCATAATAAGTTATGTTGGATCAGTAGAATAAGCTCTTGTAACCATTTACTTCACAATTCACAAAACAGTCTAGATTAGGGAGTGTTTGGAATAAGCTAGTGAGCTGAGTTCTTGTTGTTATTTAATGTTCAATTGTGTTTCAATAGACTACAGTAGTATAATATAGGTTAATTAAGGCATAAAATTGTGAGTTCATACAACCCAAAAGTCAAAATCAAACTCATCTCATCACCACAGTTAACTGTGGTGGAATTTGAGTCCATAACTCATCAAATCTACTCACAAGTTAGTAATTTAGCTTATTTCAATCTTATTATAGCTTAATATGATATAATCAATCAGTAAGATAAGTTAGAAATTCAACAAAGTCAAACTAGTAGTTAATTTCAAAAATAGTTAAAGTGCACATCTCAGATTTTCTCAAAAATTCCAAGATTTGTTTAGAATTATAGAGTAAGATCTAGGACTTAAAATTTGTTATAGTAATACTCTACCAGCCCATCTTTAAGTTCCAATAAGTTTTATATTTTTAAGATTTTTACCCTAAGCCCCACAGACCCTCAAACTCACTTGCAGGGCAAAGGTGTGCCCTGCTCATTCAGACCCAGTCCATCACCAATACTTTGGTGGTGATTTCTTATCAACTCAGTGGACCCCACACCCTAGGTTTCAGCTTAATTGTAGCTTAATATACCATCTTTTAACATCTAGGTTTAATTTAGACTTTAGCTTATTATAGAATAGCTTTTAGGATCAAACTTGTGACCTTTGTAAAACAAGCTATACTGAGCACTCAGTATTTGATCACCAATCCAAAGGCTCACACAGAGCTTATTAGTGAACCAATAAGGTATCTTATTAGTTTAATCTGTAGCTTATCAACCCATATTTGAACCCCTAGGCTTAGCTTGAACCCTATTTCACTATTGTGGACCCCACAACTCATTGAAAGTGGACTGCAAGGCAAAGCCTTACCCTGCACATCAGATACACAGCCATCACCACCACTTTGGTGGTGATTTGTGGCCAACTCAGTGGGCCCCACACCTTCTACTTAGCTTATTATAACCCCCCTCCTACCCAGGTTCAATAGTTGACCATTAGTTTGACATATAGATCAGTGGACCCCACCTAAACTTGTTCCCAAACTCTGTCCCATTTCTGAGTCAAAAAAGAAATAAGCAAGTGCTTATTTGGGATTTCCAGCTTATCCTAGGAGCTTATCTCACCATATTTAGCTTAATTAGGTTTAAATAACTTAAATAAACCAGATTTCATTATAGTGGACCCGACATAACCTCAGTTTAGCTTATTTCTTAATTTAGTCAACCTTAGTCAACTGTTTAAGCTAATAAGCACTCTCAGTGCTTATTCTTGATTTCCATAGTAGTTGTCTTTATTAAAGTTTCATTATTTAAGTATTTAAGTAGTTTTATAAAAGAAAAACCAGAAAAAGCAAATATAAAAATAGTGATAGCTTCTATTTAATAGAAATTATCTAATTAATTTTCATTTTAGCTTATTAATAAGCACTTGTCCAATTTTATAATTTTATAAATTACTTAGTACCTTAAAGTAGTTAAAATAAATTTATTAGAATTTTCCTAAGCAGTTTACTATTTATTAGATTTAAAACTAGTTTAAATAATTAAATAGGAAATATTAGTAATTAAATAGATTTCTTTAATTTTAATCAACTAAAGTAGAAGTTTATATTTTTCCTAAGTTTTATAAAGTAGTTAAGACTTTTAACAAATAGTTTCATAATTTCTACTGTTCATTTTATAATTTTCTTATTTAAATTAATTAAATTAGCTTTAAAATAATTAATAAGTAATTAATTAGTCAATTAGCTTAAATATAATTTTTAGCAAGTTTTTATAATTTTGTAGTATTCCTGTAGTGTTTAAATAGTTTTATAAATTTTATCATAATTTTCTAAGGTAATTTAGTATTAATAGTAATTTTAAATAGTTAAAATAAGTTAAATAGTTTATAATTAATAAAATACTTATAAAAAGACAAAAATATTTATTTTCATTTTTTATACTTTCTTCAAGTTTTTATTTAGGTTTAGACATTATTGTTATAAGTTTTTAGGTTTATTTGTAATAGTTGTAATATTTAGTTAATTTAAATTAAGCTTTTAATTAGATTTTAATTAGTTTTATTAATTAAATAGTAATTAAATATTATAATAATCATTTTCATAAATTCAATTTCATTTTCTATTTTCTTTAATATTAAGTTTTCAAAAGTTTCACTTTTAACCCCTGTAGTTTGTAATTTGTTAAATACCACTTTTCTCTGTCTGTTATTTGATTATCTGATTTTGTGCTTGTATCTGTATTTCTGTTATAGTTTTATAAATTCCAAATATCAAGCAATCAGTAGTGTAATCAACCCTCAAATCATCTTTGTTACTGTCCTCAGTACCACTCACTCTCATACTCGTTTACAAATACAATTTCAATCTCGTTGGGATTTAACGACCCGGGGATTTCCCTGTACTTCCACGGTCAATATTAACTTGCACTTTCTCCCAGGTGGGCCTAACAGCTTCACAAGGCTGACTGGTTGGTTTGGGAGGAGTCACTAGACGTACTAAAATTGGCCCCAAAGGAGTGTTTATCAGGCACTCGTACTATAATTAGACATGAAATGCATTCGTTTTCCTTATGGAGCAACCCAAACACGAATGGAGGCGTCACCCTCGATAGATCTATCCACTCACTCTCGCTTGGCAATATAATTAATGGTCCATGATAATAAAGGGGACTTGAAGTGATAGTACTAACAACTTAAGCAATGTATGGAATTTAATACTTGGGCATGTACAAAAATAATTGTGCAATGTATTCTCCCCCGTGGGATTAAAATCAAATAAGTACTAAAAACGGGGCTATGAGAACTCACCTGGAGTGATAGTACAAAGATGATACAACGATGGTAAAGAAATCGGGACAATGAGGCGCGAACACTAGCCGCAACCTAAATGAATAATCGTGATCTAATTTAGATCATGCCGTGATGTAATGAATGCACATGCACATGATACCTATACCACTCGTAATTTGGAAATACTAGTTATCGTCATAGTAAAATAGTTTCCATACATAGGAAAAATAAGTCCAAATATAGAAGTATATAACTTGTCGTATTATCTCGTATGAAAATGTTAGCGTTATATTCCTCGTATCGAAAACCTTAAAATAACGTCGTTAAGTCGTATAAATATTCTTTTGGGTCATACGTATTCATTTGTTAAGAATATAGTCCTTAGTAACGTTTCTAGAAAATATACCATTTAGTGCGTAAGTTATTATTTTCTAGTAGTGACTATATATATATATATATATATATATATATATATATATATATATATATATATATATATATATATATATAGTTTTGGTGATCTTAAAACGCGTATAACTTGGTCGTTTTAGGTTCATTTTCCTCGTTCTTTATATTCACGGATTCATTTTAGTATGTAGTAATATATTTTCGATAGCTCGGTTCCTCTAGATTACGTTTAATGCCTCTATTTACCCGTCGAAAACTGCCAAACAGCATGCAGTTTTTAGAAAAATAGTTTTCGTCGTTAAATTTACAAAAATCATATCTCCTTCGTTATAAACTCGTTTTAATTCGTTCTTTCGCCTAAAGTTTCGTTTTTGAAAGTATTTTCTAAATCTTTGGTCAAAATTTAACCACCATCAACTGATTTTCCCACGAAATAAAAATAGGGACAGTAGGTCAATATGTAGTTTCAAAAACCATTTTCAAGTCTCCAAACTAGTTCTAACTTCAATCAAACCACTTTCAATCACCACAAAACTAGTCTAATCCTACCATACACCTTCTTAGAGTGTCATGGTTCCTAAACATCATAACCAAGTAGATCTAACAAGGATCTAACCAAAAAATCATTTCTAAGGTTCAAAAGTTAAAAGTTTGTAAAATAAAGTGGTATAAGCTAACATATGCATAAGATCTAGTATATATATCATATGGATCTTGTATAAACTTGGAAAAATTATAAAAATGAGTTTGATATACTTACTTCAAAAATTAGAGAGTTTTTGAGGATGAAAACCTAAGTAAACCTTGAGTTTATCTTTCAAAACCCAAAAAGGAGTACAAAATACACTAAATATGATACTTGATCTTGGGAAAATCTTGGTCTTGTTCCTCCCCTTGTTGGTGCCGTGAGTGAGAAAGAGAGAGTAGAGAGAATGAAACTTTGCTTGCACTAGTGAAAATGAGATAAAATATCTAGTTTAGGTTATATGTATTATTGTTATTATTATTATTATATAAGAGTTAGTATAGGCTTTAATGAGGATGGAGTGAGTAAGTAGAATTTGTAAGTGATTGACATGGGGGGGGGGGGGGGGGGGCAAGTCAGGGGGGGGGATGAATGTGTAAGACTTGGAAGATTTTGTGTATTATTGTGTTTAATTTGTAGTTTTAAGGTGTACCAGGTACCGGGTTAACTAAAAATAAATTTTAACGGAGTTAACCGGGATAAAATAAAGTTGTAAAAATTATAAAAATAGGTTGGGTACGAATATTAAGTGTCTAGATAATTATTGTTTAGTTTCTACGAAAACCGTCGTAATTAAATTAGGCGTACGATATAAATTAGATAAATTTCCAAAATACCGGGTAAATTAATATTATAATTTTTATATTATTAAAATGAATATAAAAATATATTGGGATCATAGTCGGGAGTGTCGGACGTGTTAGCCACATTATTGATCGCGTGTTAACGTTTATTTAGAAATAATTAAACGTAAAAGTTAATTATACCAAAAGTACTAATTTAAATATCCTACGAGTGGAATAGTATGCAAGTGACATAATGATGATACGTAGACTACTTCTAGTCTGTATGAGATGTCCCAAATGATAATGCATGAATTCGCTCCTGAACCAATACGGTTACGCGAATTCGAATACTCGTAAACTAAATTTACGTTGAAATGAGTAATGCACGTGAATAGTGGTTTTCTCTCGGAAATGAATAGTGTCAGGTAAATAGTAAAATTTCTTGAATGTTTCTCGGAATGTCAAATTGACCTCAAAAATGATGAATAGTGATCAATGAATAGTAACTTGTGAATAGTAAATTGTCGAGGTTTGGAAAATGACCGGAATTTACGAGTTGTGACAATTTAACATGCTAGGCTAGATCTATCATGTGTTTGCTTAGATGTAATGAAACCTAGATGTTGATTATAGGTTGATTGCTTGTTTATAGTTATAATGGATGAATGATTTCAATGTTAGGCTTAAGAAAACCGGCAGATCTCCATTGTGTAACATGCTTGAACGTCTTAAGAAACATGAATTGATGTGTACTAGGTTTTTATGGTTGTATTTAATGCATGAGTAAATTCTAGTGATCCCATGTTAGGAGCTTCTTAGCCGGCTCGACATAGGAGTGAAGTAGGCGCTTATAGGATTGGGGAAGTAAGTACGCCACCCCATGAATGGTATTAAGGAATACAATCCGTCATCCACGCAACTGTAACAAGTAATTAACCTGTAAAATATATCTACGGAGTAGTGAAATCTAAGTAAACACAATTCTCCCATATATTGCTCACACCTCTATCTTAATTTAGTTTATTTTCATTTTTGTTATTTTATTTTGATTGCATCTGTAGTTATTGGGTTAGTTGACTAGCAACTAATTCCGCCCACTCCTCTAAAAACCAAGATTTTAATTGCTTTTATAAAATATAAAAAAAATACAAAAAGAATCATCTCTCACCTCTAGACCTAGTTTTTAGGTTTTCTAATCCTAGCGACACTATTCCTGAGTTGAACGATCAATCCCCCGGTACTTGTCATTATACTATACTACATCGATCAGGTACACTGCCTGGTGGGGGTTGTAAGCTTCTCGAGATCCCTCGAGAGGTAAAGCCTGGTGCAATTCCCACTCATCAATATTCTATGCAAACATCATCCTTAGATGATTATGCTATGTACGATCGAGCGTATATAATGGTGAACCCACAATGAAAGAGTTAGTGCAATATATTTCATCTCAAAGAAAAGTAAGATGTAAATATATAAATGATGTAAGCGACTCACAGTAGAGAACCATGAAACCAAAAATTCTCATGAGGTGTATGCTTCTAAAAAGAAATTCAATCATAAGAAAAACGTGAATATAATATGATAGGAACCTACTAAGCAAAGCTTAGAAGGAAGACATGAGGTTGAAATGCTTAAAGAGGATGGTGCTAATGGTGGTGATGGGTAGACAACTATTTAAAGAATTAGAAGCTCGTGTGTATAGCAAATGTTCTAACGAAAGATAAAGATAGAACATATCGACTCATGCAATCCTAAAATTCACAACTCGAGGGATAAACAACGAATATGACTTTATCATCTACCAAAGATGATGTATCTTGCTATAATACATGCTTGAATGGAATTGAAAGGAAGTGAGGACAATAGGCAACTAGGAACAAGAGTTCCATATGAAAAGAGTAAAAAAAATGCTAAATACCTATATGAGGATGAGAATGACAGCATATGATGCGAGAGTGTTGGTTAGACCAACGTGTTGAGAAAGTGTTGGGAATGATGGCTTTGATTAATATATCGTTTGCACTGACAATGACGTGCATGATATGTGTCGAGGAAGAAGAGGATGAGATCCTATGATGGTGTTCTTGAAAATGAGGTTTTGAAGTCCTAGTTTTGAGAGAAGAATCCTAGACTCCATTTGGTTTAGTTTTTGGTTGTGGAAGTGAATAACTTTGTCAAACACATGATGTGTTTTTCACTTGATGAGATATTGGGGGTGAAAGAGGCTTGAACTATTAAAAAAGAGAAAAGGTCAAAGGCTTGAAACACTTGTGGTTTTGTGAACCGACTTTAACTAAATGGAGTATACCTATGTGTTGGTATTTTAGGGTGTAAGAAACATGAGTAGATGTTCTTTAAATACAATTTGACAAAATACAAATATGTGAATGAATTTCTCTCCTCTTCAATAGGTTGACATCCAACATATTGTCTAGTGCATTGTATAAAGAATGATGATGAAGTGTTTCGGAGGTTGTAGGTTAATGAAAACGATGAGCTTGGTAATGTTTTTGCGGATGTTGGTTAGCATACAAAGAACTTTATCCTTAAAGTCATGTAGCTCTTCTCTATCAATGCGAGATGATCGTATGACGAGGCATGTGGTTTTCTCAAAGGAGGTGGAAAGGATTAGAGTATTGTTATCGAGGTGATTTTGGAAAGCGGAAGCACTAATGCGAATTCGAAAGAGGTTGATTGAAAGATATCCAAACACAAATTTCAAATCTCTAAGACTCAATCCTATTAGCTATAAAACTATATGCAAGTGTAGGGGTTCCATAAAACATATTACTAATCCACGTAGCAATAAAATGATTATAGTTATGCGAGATGAGCATATAAAAGCTAGAACGAAGTGAGATGGCAAGTGATTAGTTCTCAATCCACTAAAACACATTTGTTAGTGACAAAAGATGTCAACAAGATAAAAATCTAAAGACATTATCTAATACAAACAACGCATTCGACTACTAGACATAAAGTTACCACATAGCAACAAATAATTATACTAAGCAATAGCATGACATTATTTAAAACACTTCATTGTGAAATTGTTTTGTTGTTAAGCTTAGACACTTAAGCATATAAAAATCTATGTGATAAATTTGTATGATAAAACGACTTCTAAATGTTTATCATACCAAGAGTACTTCTACAAATAATAAGTGCACATGAAGTAAACAAATAGTGTGACAAAGTTACGAAAGAGACAAGACGAAAAATTTATGCAACCCATGTTTAAACGATAACATTTAGGAGCAAGTATTATATAGATCATCCTAAGCATGGATCTAATAAATGACAATAACATACACAAGCTTTCAAATATATGAATATCATATAAAAGCATCATGTACCAAAATGACATATCATGAGTTAACAAGTAACATGTTAATCATGCAAAACATCATATAAATAAAGAATGAAAATATCATACAAATCATGTTGATATATAGTAACACGAAACATATAAGCATGCAGGCATCATAAAGATACAACCAAGATTTACACATGAATCAATCAAATAGTTATCATGGTTATATTAAGATGTCCAATCATATCAAACAAATAACATGTAATCGACACATGTATGTGTAATGCAAAAAGATTTTAATCTTTGTGTTTGGAATCTATGATTGAATGATCTAAAGAGAGACATCTTTTATATTGAGTTTGAGTATGTGTTATGAGAGTGATTTGATCATCAAAGACCAAGAGATGTGTTTGTGTGTGATAATGGAATATGTTAAGAACCTTCTCAAGAAAGCTCTTTGGAACAGGAATCTAAGTGAAATTACTAAATTCAATAGATCTTGTGTGTGCTATAGAGATGAGTAGAATAGGCATAGGGTTTGAATTGGGTTATGAGCAAGATTTGGTTATGATGAACGCTTGAAAAGAAATAGACACATATGGTGTCTTTCAATAAGTAGGGTTATCACGTGGATTAAAGTCACCATGCTTATGAAAACAAGAATGACGAGATGATGAGGAGACTCTAGATCCTAGAACTTGCAGATGTTGATTTGAGGTTTAATGAGACATATGCAGAAGTTAAAAGTATTACTAATACTTTGATAACTTGTGAAAGTGATACTACTTAAACCTAGTGTAATTGAATGTGTGCTTCATGCTCATTTGATGGTGAATGTTCTAATCCTATAGGTGGTAAAGTATGGTTGACGACCGAGAGTGGATATGTGAAATGAGGTGGTGATTGCTTGACAACACTTGAAGCTTGGATATCTTCTTTGTGTTCTTCACTTGCTAGAAAGTGGAAAAGACGCATTTCATAATGAAATTCACTTGACTTTTGACGACATAGACAAATATGTTAATGAGTGTATGGATATGACAATTGCCCTTTGTTTCAAAGAGCGACACAAGGGTGAACATAGGATTATGTATCATGAAAGGTGGTTTTAATCTTAATGGGTTAGGTTGTAGTTGGGATGACACACTTGTTTGGTTACATTATCTTCTTGTGAAGATGACTAGGTGGAGTTATTGGTGAAGATGATATTGACTCTTGGTTTCTTTGAGGGCATGGAAATGGTGGATGACTTGATATTGATAGGACAAAGGATAACTCGGTTTCTCATTTCACATTGGTTGTTTGAGGTTTGAGTAGTGAAAGGTTATGAGGAAGATGCTTGAAGTTTTGCTCATGTTTGTGAAGCTTATGGGCTGAGATATATCACAAGGTGAATGTGATAAGATGATAGTGAAAGAACAAGTGAACTTAAGTGCTAAATGTTTAAGGATGAAAACCTATTGACATTTGTTTTTGTTCCTATTGATTGGGAGAGTATTACGATAAGTGCTCTAGTCGTGATGAGTGTTTTAACAAACACTGTTAAAATCCTTGGGTGTTGATTTTCGGATATGACATTTAATGACTACGATAGTAAGTCAAGTTTACTTGAATATTTCGAACGAAATATTTAAGTTGTCAATCCTACTTAGTTGAGATTGGATAGCATAAAAGGATAGCAAGACTCGATAATACATCTATAACTTAAGAGTAAGTTATGACTCGATGTAAATCCTTATCGTCTTGAAGGAGGAAACATTATTTTCATGTTAACCAAGTGAGGTAACATATGTAGATACAAAACAATATCTATAGTCATAAGTTGGACTTGTGATTTCGATATTGTATGTAATCTTTGCAAATAACGAGTCCGGATTGGTTAGGAAGTTGTCAATTTACAAATCAAGCTAATGAATGAGTAAAGGACAAAAGAATGCAGTGAGTGTGTGTAGTGATCACAAATACTCAATGGTTCGAGTATTGCAAGGAACAAGTTTCCGGATTCCTTCCTCTAAGGAGAAAGGTATCATGGATTATTCTTGTGAAGTTTGAAAGTATTATTATAGATGATTATCTTATAGGTGCAGGTGAGATGTCCTAATCCTAATATGAGTGAACATTAGTGAAAAGAATCCTAGTGATGAAAGTGAGTGATCTTGAGTGAGGGATTTAAATGAAAATTTAAAAAGGAGTTTGCAGGACTGGCGGAACCATACGAATACACAGGCGGAACCCAGATTTTGGTTCCGCCTGGTCCGTTGGGCCAAATTTTGGAGTACCCAGAAAATGCACTGGCGGAACCCAATATTTGGTTCCGCCAGGTTTGAAAAAAGTGGCAGTCCACTATCTTGACCATCGAGATGATTTTCAAATTTTTCGAAAACTCCTAAAACAAAACTTGATACCATATCTGATTAGGAAATGCAATAAATGTATGTAGAAACACTCTTACCGATAGACTTTGACCGGGGGCTAGCGAATTTCACTATACTTAGTGAAATATCCATAAACTTGAAAATTTGACAACATCCCAAATATTGTCTACCTGCATATCCGTTAGTACAAGACAATGTACAAAGATAACAAAAGATCCTAGAAGTACATATATCCATGAAACACATTGTTTAACTACCAAATAGTTCAAATTTTAAGTAGTGCCAAACACTCCTTAACAATGGATATTTATTGACTCCTGAAACCCGTTCAAGTATCCTAATAATACTTGGAACATATGCATCTAATTAGATGTGATAGATTAAAACCAAAAACACATATTCTAACCCATGTTAGCATATAGATTAAGCCGATGATTATGAGCTTACCATAAATGGAAATTAAGCCAAACATGGAAAATTGATAAAAACAAAGTGTTATCATCCAAACATGATACGGTTAGTTTACATGATCAATCAAATATGAGTTTCTATCTTATAGCACAACACATTCATTAAACATCATTATAGAAGCATGTATACCAAACACCATTTTACAAGAATACTACATGTTTAAAAATGTAGTGACTCATTTAGACGTGTGACCATATTTCAAGATATTTAATTAGTATTACTTAATTCTCATTCCTAAGTGAATTATGCAAAATAATCACATAACATATGCAAGGAAGAATATCTAAATCAATAAGCAATACAAACACAAATTTTCAACTTAGAACACACAATCTAGCAAATATCCTATTGTGTATAAACATGAATTCGACAAACAAGCAAATGAATATCATGACAAGATAGACACTCATGAATCACAAATAAACAAATGCAATCACAACTTTCAATAAGCAAATACCATATATGCATACAACTAAAACAAGTACCCATTTAGCATAACATAAAAAGAAATATACTTTTCATCACTTTGCGTTTAAATATGACGATGTATGCCAAGCTTGATTAGTTTCTTTTGCATATATGAATATCACAAAATTCTTTAGTTTCAAAGAAAATAATGTCAATGTTCAAAGGATACTAACTTATATTGCCTAACACAAAAGTTTAAGTTTCTACGTCAAAATGAAACTTGATATTTTGAACACATTGAAGTATTTGGTCTAATCTTTTGACTTCAGATTATATTTAGGCTATAACATAATTTTTAAAAGAAAGTAGACACAATTCCCTTCAAATTGATAAGTGGCGCGACTCCTACGAACTTACGGTTAATTAGTTATGAATTTTTGAAGTTTACAAAAAAATTTCACTGTGCAGCCAAGGAACCCTCGTCCAAAGTGCAAGGAACCCTTCTGAGGGTTCCGCGGGATCCGCGGTGTCTGATGTAACAAATTTTCACAAAATGCTAAAAACATGTATTTCACATAGCGAGAATATGTAGGACTTACTAGATTTATTAGTAAACATATAATACACCTATTTTAACATTATTTCTTCTTATGTGACTCATCTAATTATTTACGGAGGTGATTATTCAACTAAATTTTTTGGTTATCCCAAACACTCCTTTTAAAACCGTATTTTACGTACATTAGCTTTAACCACATAATTTGATTCTTACAAATTATAAGAAATGTTTTCTTTTATTTTTCAAGGACACCTTCAAGCTTGTATACAAAGTAACATTTAACAACAAAATTTCTAAGTATACTTAGCGAAACATTTTTCATATTATATTCCGCTTCAATGGTAATTTGATACATGGATCGTACTCCATTTTAAAAACCACTTGTTTTGAAAATAAGATCTACGAGGCTCTGGTACCAATTGTGGAAAACTAGAAGGGGGGTTGAATAGTTTACCATTTAAAAACTTTAAACTTGTTGTATCAAATGTCCATTTTTAGCTTGTTCTAATATGAAAGATGTTACTTGTAGTTTATGACTTAAAACATGTTATCACACAAGTACAATCAACAAGTCACAACACAAACACTCACATAACGCAAACATTAAAGTAAAGCAATAAGTAAAAGGAAAGTGCAAACCGAACACGAGGATTTATAGCGGTTCGGTCACGGATCTCCTCTCCGCCCTACTCCACTCCTCGAGTACCCAACTCGAGAGTTACTTCACTAGATCAACAACCTCCCTTCTCGGCGGAGAAAACCTTACAATCGTCGCTTACACTTTATCCGGTACAAAGCTAGATACCGAGTTCTTTTACAAGGTACAACCACTCCTATCGTCGCTTATACAATATTTTTGACACTAAGCTAGATGTCGAGTTCTTTACCAAGGGTACAACCACTCCAGATAGTTCTTTTACAAGGGTACAACAACTCCTGCTATGTTTTGTGGCCCAACATAAAAACCTTGTGTTTTATGGCACAAACAAATAAACCATCTAATCTATATTGTTATCATACAATGATGATGCATGACATAAAAGCCTAATGGATATGCATGCCTAATCTACATGAACTTCTTGAATAAGAAGTCTTCAATCATTGAGGATGTCAAGTGCCCTTGAATCTTCATATGTTGGAATGCTTTAATGAATGTTGACTTCAAGATCTTGTAACCTTCTTGGTGGATCATGAAGTATGATATGCTTACAACAAAGATGAATGTTAGAAGCATTATGATCATTATTGAAAGGGTGACTCATGTGTGTTTCTACATTGTTTGCTACTGATCTAGATATGTGTTTTTTGATGGAGAGAAAGTATGTTCAAAGTCATCGAGAGAAAAACTAGCAAGTGGTTTGATATTTATAGCAAAACCAAACAGCAGGTCTAGCGGATACAGCGGAACCCTCAGATGGGTTCTGCCCGTGTACCTCCAGGGTTCCGCCAGGCTGACAGTAGGTTTTGCAATAAATCTTTCCAAACCAACCAAAGTCACATCAACTAAATTCTAGTCAAACACACATTGAATCAAAGTAAAATGCTTCCAAAGATGTGTAAGAGGTCTTATTGAAAGTCAAACACTCAACCTTTCCATAAATACATATGATGTGATGTATATATGTATTTCTATTTTAAGATTAAGAAATATATATGAAAGTAAATTTGTACGTTTGCGTTTTGCGGTATCAATCACCATGCGACCTGGTACAAATCAATCATACCAGTTTGCGTGAGAGGAGATGACCCCGTCAAATCAACACATACATCCTTCCCTTCGTCCCAGGAATATAGCAAAATATCTGCTGGCCTTAAGACCTGCTCTCTTTCTCCACTCAACCCAATGTCGACCTCTTTACGAGCCGAAACCCTAGAACAAGAGCAGATATCAAGCAAAGTATCACGCACCATGTTGTGCCGATGTTTGATACCAATAGTGCCAATACACGATATAGCATTGTCCCCGTAAATATCCCTGGTGAAAGCCTTGGAACATGCTGAGTACGGCACGTGCACAGAGAAGAGGGGGACGCCTAGCCGATAACATAATATGCACCTGTAAGTTCTGGCATTCATAGTCTGTCCCAAACCAGCTATCGGGACCACCCTAAGCCAATCTAAAGTGTAGTCCTCCTTTAACGAACTCCAGAGTGTCATTTGTCGATGAGATGCCATTTATTATTATTATTATTATTATTATTATTATTATTATTATTATTATTATTATTATTATTATTATTATTATTATTATTATTATTATTATTATTATTATTATTATTATTATTATTATTATTTATTTTTTATTATAAACCAACACTTTATTAGATCATAAAATTTTACCTGAAGTTGGATGGGAGTCTAGACACAAGCTATGCTCCCACTCCTTTTTGAATACAAAAGCTTATCATATGAAAAATAAAAATACCACTCTTAGCATTATTTGAGTGGCTAATGGCCATAGACTTAATACGTGAAAGTGTGTCTAAAGCCTCCGTATCAAATTTCCCGAACGTAGAAAAAGCAAATGGTATGAACTTGTATCCGTTGTCCTCACATTTCAACGCATACTTTCTCTTTTTCTTCTCCACAGCATTGTACAAGGCCACCCCAGGAGCCCATGAAGTCGCCCAAATACCAGCAAATGGAGAGATACCGGTCACATCCAAGCATGCATCTTTACCTTGAAGCCAATTAAATAATAACAAATCTGCAGGACGTAGCTCCTTCCCATCCTCCGAAAGGAACCCCATAGGAGCCTCCTTACGCACCATGATTCCAACCTTAGAACATATATCAACAAATATATCACGCACCAAATTATGCCTAAACTTCACGCCCACTTCACTAGAACAACGGACCGCATGATCTCACCATTTGTCCATACGATGCACATTACAACTCGGACAAAGTCTACCTTCAGAGAACATAGGTACAGTAAGCCTATAACACAACACAGATCGGAATTGGCGATGGTTCATCCTTTGTCCCAAACCATCAATAGGGATGGTGAAAAGAAAATCCTGTGCATGTGGGGCTCGTATACAATTGAGGATAGCCACCTGTCTTGGACTCAATGAGTACTTAGAAACAAGGTCTTTCTCAATGACACCAAAATAACACTTTGCCAAGGTTTTCATCATTTGGGGGGCAGAAGTGCCATTAGTGACAGAGAGAGCATCCATGTTACAAGTAATGTTGAAACTATCAAGAGCATGTTGAAAAGAAGGACCATAGGAGACATTACCAGTGTTAGTCAGTATCTTTTCCTGTAGGTCACTCATTTGCATACGAGAGGCGAGAAAAGCATATTGGATAATATCACCCGCTGAAAGGATACCAAGACCACCCAACTTGATTGGGAGAGTGGCAAGCCACCACTGCCAATCACCAAAACCCGGCCCTGAGGCAGTAACAATCTTCTCCAAGGAAGTGCGTAACGAATGATCAAACTGAACCTGGGCCTCATGTAAATACAAAGGCGAGCATGTCCTCAAAACATAAGATAATTTTGCAACCCCGGCACAACTGCGAAAAAGAAGGAGCTCACATTGGGGATCATGAAGTTTGTGGATTGCCTCCATTAAGGTGATGGTTTTAGAAACCCTTTTCAAAGCCAATTCCCGACAAAAACTATCATCCAAACAATATTATTATTGTTGGACGGGAGTCTAGACAAAAGCTGAGCTTCCAATCCTTTCTGAATACAAAAGCTAACTCTATGAAAGATAAATCCACCACTTTTAGCATTATTTGAGTGGTTGTTGGCAATATACTTAATACGTGAAAGTGTATACAAAACATCTGTATCGAATTTCCCGAAAGTATTATTATTATTTATTTTTTTAAAATAAAGATTCGGATTTTTTTTTTTTTTTTTTTTTTTTTTTTTTTTTTTTTTTTAACATCACTTCATCATAAAATCAAAGGATTTACAAGAAATTAGTGGGGAGCCGAGATACTAACTGAGCCCCCACTCCTCTAACTATAGCGAAGCTAATCCGACTAAAAATATGAGCAGCAACACGTGCTCCAATGTCTTGAGTCACTGAGAATCTTCGGATACGCTTTATTATTATTATTATTATTATTATTATTATTATTATTATTATTATTATTATTATTTACTTTTTTTTTGAAAGATCTCCTATCATTAGTTTAATTATATTAAGTTGTGAAACCTTTTGGTTTTATTTTGTTGATTTACTTGAACAATTTATGAGAACTTTTGATTTGTTAATCTTATTTTGGAATATTAGGTTTCTATTTATAACTTCTAGATTATATTGTGGAGTTTACTTGAATTTAGTTTTTTTTGTTTAACTGAAATCAAGCTAAATTTTAATTTTGTGTATTGTTTGGATTTATCCGTTCAATAATTGGTTTGGTTTGACTTTAGTTTTGATTTTAAAAATTTTCAAACCATATAACCCACAAACCCGAAAATTAAACCGATGAACACCCGTCCAAAAGTAACTTTATACCTCCAATTTAAATCGTAGTTTTATTGATCATAACTCGTATTGTGAAATTGATTGTGTATATTAGTTACCCACAATTTCACTTTATTGAATGAAACTTGTTCGAGAAAGATGCAATATTTGACTAATGGTCGTAGGATCTCCTCAGTCGAAAATGATCCATAAACCTACAACACAAACGTAAAAGACAGATCCAAGACATGTGCCAGATTCCAAGTGTTTCAATACAGAAAAAGAAAGCATTAAAGTCATGTGTGCATTTTATAAAACTAAAAAACAATTGTAACACAAAACATTTTAAAAAGGTGCATTTAAACTAAAAATAAATAAATAAAATAAAACAAATCATTATATTTGACATTATTTAACACTACACAAGAACTTCCATATGGTTCTAGGGCATCAGAAACCCCTTCGCCCGCCATGCTGATATCACGTATTAAACGTAGGAATGAAAGACGTTGACATAGATCATTACTCTTAACCAATATACTCCCTCTGTTCTAAAATAATTGTCTGCTAAAAAAAAATTAAGAAAAATATTATTATTACATCCTTCTCTTTATTATTTTTTGCAGCATGACAATTTTATGCTTAACTAACTAATTACTAGTTTCTCAAATGTTTGTAATAACAATTCAAGTAAAGAAGTAAAGGTAATATGAGAGTTTCAATCAAATTTTCTTTTATCTATTTTTAATAATAGACATCCGAAAAAGAAGTAATTTGAGACGGAGAAAGTAAGTCTTAAGAACCTGCAGATTTGACGCAAACCTTATAATACAAAATAAAAGGTATTACAAAATGTATTACTATAAATATTTATTTAGGAAAAATTAGGGGTGACAACTTTCGACATGACACGATAAACAACACGAACCTGACACGAAGTTAAACAAGTTTGGGTTGAGAATAAACATGTTTGGGTCAAAAACAGGTCAACCGTCTAACCTGTTTATTAAATGGGGCGTGTTTGGGTTGAGTAAGTGTTAAACAGGTCAACACGTAAACCCGTTTAAGTATATAAGTCTCTAAAAATAAAATATATAACTTGATTTTTATGTTGGATATGGATTAAATGTATTTTGTTATGTATTTAATATGAGTGAATTACGATTATAACCCAAATATTATATATCGAAATTGACGCTTATAACTCAGATATTATTGAAATTGTCATATAGTTATTTGTATGCTATTTATATCATATTTTAGATCCTTATATCATTTTTGCATTTAAACTAGTTAAATCAACAAACTACCAACCTTATTCACTGATTGACCTATTAACTTAAACAGGTTAAACGGGTCACAAACGGGTAACGTGTGTTATGCAAGTCTGTGTTAGGGTTGAGCTTCTTGACATGATTAATAAATAGGTCATGTTTGGGTAGAGGTTATTTCAACCCCCAACCCGCAAACCTAAATAGGTCAACACAAGACGGAGCCATAATTTTGGACGACCATTTGCAATTGAAAACAAACGGTGTATGTAGATAAAAGAAATATTCACAAAACAGACCTCAAATTATGCTATCAAATTATGAAAATTATTCTGAACTTTTTGTTATTTACAAATTTTTTTATAACAAACTTTATTTATTAAATATGTAACAAATATTAGCGGTTTCTTTAATAAAAAATATATATATGAAATGGCATCTGGATTAAGAATAAAACAAGCAAAATACTGACATACTTTTGATATATGTATAATTTTTTAGAAAATATTGAAGTTTAATATGTATTTTTGAATAAAAAATAAAAAATAATAATAAAAAACAACCTAACCTACCTAATAACTTTCAAACCACCTTAAAGTTTGTTTAAAAATATATTTAATTAAAAAAAAAGGAATTACGATCATTACCATATACTTTTAACTATTTACTTTTTTTATATATAAAACGTTATTTATCGAATATCTAACAAATATCTAGCTATTTCTAAAAAAAAAAAAATGTATGAGCGGATTGGTTTTGGTCTCCATCCTCTTCAGAATGATCTGAGCAACTTTATTCATGTCACCGGCGTCACTCAACTTTTCAGCCTTTTGAAAACGTATAATTAAAAAAAATATATCTATCATTAATATTTAAAGCTTACTAACAGTTCTCAGTTGTGTAATTTAGCAATATTAAAAATAAATAAATAAATAAATAAACCGCGAGCAATCCCGATCGTTTATCTCAAAGTGAGGATGGCGATAGCTATGGAAAAAGAATATGTTTATCAAGATGGGCCGAAGATAAAGCCCAAGCTTTGTCGTTTACAGGCAAGATAACGATGGGCCTAACGGAAACATGACGTGTGGATATGCCTTGAAATATGAACCCACTATATTACCAATAACTTTGTCGTACAAGTGATTATACACACCGTGTTTGTTTTTTTAAAAAAAATCTTACTAGCCCTCTTACTCCCTTTTATTCTTATCAGTAAGAGGTGGGCAGATGTTTTGCTTGTTTGTTTTTTTCATTTGAGTCAGACTCAGTTAGACATAAAACATCTTACTCAGTAAGAGGTGGGAGACTTGTCTTACTGCATCTTACTCGATAAGAGAGATTGAAGACTCGTGTTAATATAATATATTTGATAGTTAATTAACTATGTTATATTTATGATAAAAAGTCTTATTTCATATTTACACAAGTTACTTAAATAAATTGCAGAAACGAACACTTAAAATCATTCGAACAATTATACAAAAACAAACAACATTATTTCATTTAGATTTAGACGTTCTACCCACCTCTTACTAGTAAGATGTTGTAGTCAGATTCAGTCCTAAAATATCTAAATGAAACAAACACACCCTTAATCGTTATTGTGGACTGTGGTTCGACTGCACAACTGGTTGTTGCAATTTTAATTGTGTAAGCATAATTTCTGTTATAACTTTAGTGTGTTATTATTGTTTTTTTGAACATTATAATAGCGTCTACACTTTTTAAGTTGTTAGAATTACGTTTGCAATTTAGCTAAACCACTACCACCTTAGCAATAATTGCAATTTACTCCGAGTATTTTCTGCGAGAGTTCTTGTTGACAATAGTGTTTAGCACTATCCGTCTAATTTCTAATCACTAATTGACTATTAGTTTTGAACCATGAGTCATGTTATCCTTTGCAACAGGAGTACAGGACTATCAATCGAAAACCTTAAAATCGCCTATGTGCATTCTTTAGCATGACCGAGACTTTTACCTAATGAAAAAATAACGAACTTAATTCATTCAAGTAGTCAGATATATATCATTTACCGCTTAAATATACAAACTAGATTTTAGACCCGTTCAATGGACGAGATAGTTTCCTGATAGAAGCGATTATTTAATGAACGGCATATGTTTCTTATATCAATATAAAGCATCAAACACGTCATAAACAACAATATCACTTTCGATTACTTAATAGGTAAAGATATATGTAAAAATGTGTCATACCACTTTATTTGTTAAAAGTTAACCAAATTTTGTTGTTATCAACATGGAGTAAACAAATTAAAACAAATAAATGTTATATGATAAGAACTTATTGTCATGTTGATTAATCCATACATTCTATAATTATCATCACATTATGAATATTAAGTAAGAGTGCAAATTGTAAGTTGAAATCTTTTAAAAGTTATTACATATCTTACATTGTTTTACACAATGAACGTTTTAAGTACGTATACTTCGTATTAATCGTGCCAAAAGAACAAACATAATGAATATAATTCTGCATATTAAAAATATGAATTAATATGTGTTTTATACATGTTTATATCGATTGTTATAAAATTTTAAATATAAATGGCATTAAAAGTTTAATAATTATAGCGTTAAAAGGTTTTAAGTTGCAAGGTTAGTCCTTATACTAGCTAGTGTTAGTTGGTTAATGAGGCATTACACCTCATTGAGACTAGGCTTTTCACACACATTTCTACCCCTCCTCTCCTTCTTGGTCGGCCAAAAGATCACAACACAAACACATCCATTTTGTGTCTTGATCTTTGGTTTTATTAATCAAGTGTTGATTATATACCGCCGGGAAAGATGTCTAGCAAACAAGGAGCTTATGAAAAGAGTCGGGATGCTTCACCTATTGGTTTAAACATCCCATTAGTGGGCGTGTAGTGTGTGTTCTTGGTTTATCATTTGGGTCAAGGATTTAGGTAGTGCTTCGGCCTTGATCTGGGATACTACCTCTTAAACGATGTAGGTGTACTTGTTTACGTTTTCGTGTTAATAACCTTTATATTGTAAATGTTATTTACATGTCTTGATGATGATCTTACAAACTTGATATGCATGATCCATGTTTAAAGATAAGAGTTTTGTATGTGACTAGTTTATACGCTTTCGCTTTTATTCGATTCATGTGATATTGTTGATATACATGGGAACAAAATTTTAATATATACTAGTCTTGCCATGCGAAAAATCATTAGCATCAACATCCTTGATTCCTAACCAAGAATCATCAACTCATATTAACATTTCTAATTTACATAATAATTAAGGTATCTAAACCCACCCCTGACCATAACCAAACCTATCACTATCATTTAAGTGATCATATCATGATCATATCCCAAAATTACTAATTTACACTTAAATCATTAAAAGGTCTTAACCCATTATCATAAACACCTTATTATTTATTTTAAAACTAACTTTATAAAAAACCCTCAAATTGGTACATGAACCCTAACTTCTTAATTTGTAATTAACTCAAGATTAGGCACACTTACTTGAGAAGAAGCATAATTAGGGACTAAACTCTTGGCATGAAACCCTAATCTCTTCATTAATTGATCATAAAACACAATTGTTTTCCTTCTCTTTTCTTCTATGTTGACAATCACACACAAGTCCAGACATAATGACAAGCTTATGGAAGAATCTGGGAATTTTTAGCTATTAGTTTATGAGTTTCTCTTAATGGCAAGAATGGTCCCCTAAGTCTAATTTTCGTATATATGTGACACATAATATTTTCTAAAACCACCTTACACATATTTG
Organism: Artemisia argyi; assembly: GCA_030686995.1. Lineage (NCBI taxonomy): Eukaryota > Viridiplantae > Streptophyta > Magnoliopsida > Asterales > Asteraceae > Artemisia > Artemisia argyi. The sequence continues at coordinate 99,874,969 of CM060678.1, forward strand.
ACTATTCGGTTTGACTTTCAACTTCTCATAATTTGACTAACCAATCATATTTGGTCTTTCAATATATGTAAAGTCTTAGTCAAATTACTCAAGGCATTCTCGTAATATAATATATAAAAACTGGTTTTAGGGTGTTACAAAAACCTTGGTTGTAGGAGTTCATTTGGTGATGAGACAAAAGGAAAAGCGTTTACTCACAAAGGAGCATGAGCAATCTGGGATGCAACCGACCATGTGGAAAACTAGAAGGGGGTTGAATAGTTTACCGTTTAAAATCTTTTTAACTTGTTTAGTTAGCTTTGAAACTTTCCGTTTGATCAAAGATATATACACAAACACAATATATAACATGCAAGTAAATGAAAGAAACGATCAAACCACAACACGAGTATTTATCGTGGTTCGGCTACAAGGACTCTATTTCCTTGCCCTACGTCCATGCCCCGAGTATCCAACTCGAGAGTTTCTTTCACTAGTCAACAAGCTCCTTTCACCGGCGGAGAAAACCTTACACGTCGCTTATACTTTTACCGACACTAAGCTAGAAGTCGAGTTCTTTACCAAGGGTACAACCACTCCCGTTAGTTCTTTTACAAGGGTACAACTACTCCCGATACACTTTGTATTTTGAGGACTAAAATACTAACCGATCACTACTAGAAATACACAATCAAATGAAGTGTAAACTACACAAGTCTACACAATGCTAAGCTAACAAGTCTTGCAACGTTGTGTTGAATACTTGTTACTTTTTATGAACTCGTGAATATCTTTGCTACAAAAAGAAACTTCACATATAAAATGTTAAAGGGTTAGATGAAGAATGAATGTATGTGTGTAAATATGATGTAGAGTGATTAGCCAAAAATCAACTTGTGGCTTGGTATTTATAGCAAAGCCTTCTGCAGGCCTGGCGGATACGGCGGAACCCTCAGATGGGTTCCGCCCGTGTACCCCCAGGGTTCCGCCGGGCTTGCAGTTGGTTTTGTAATAAATCTTGCAAACCAAACAATATCACATCTCATTACACCTTGCAAACCAAACAATGTCACATCTCATTATACCTAGTCAAAGATAAAACTTGCAAGCAACCATATAGATAGTCAAACACATTTTCTTTCCATAAATGTATATTGACAAAACTTGCCATAAATGTGATGTGACATTTCTATTTTAAGAAATAAAAAGTGTTGTGTTTTATGAAATGTAAAATGTAACAAAAGTCTAGTTTATGCAAGTCTTTAAAACTAAGATTATGTTTTACTTAGAAACTAAAGTTTACATTTTGTCGTTAACAAAACTTAGCAAAGATCGTAAAATATAAATAACGTTTTTAGGCGTTATTTGTATTAACAATCTCCCCCTTTTTGTTGATGACAAAACATAAACTTTGTTTTTAAGTAACTCACAAAATCTTGGTGTTTAAGACTTAAAAAGATTTATATTAAACTTGTTTTACTTAAGTCATGAAAATCAAATTAAGTTTTGAAGGTTTAATATATTTCTCCCCCTTTTTGTCGAAACAAAAAGTAGAGTAGCGAAGCGAAAAAATGCACTTGCTCCCCCTTGCTTGTTACTCCCCCTAAAAGGAGTGCCAAGATGGGAAACATGGATTTTGATCCTACAAAAAAACTGGTTAGTTGATGATATATATAGTCAAGCTTGTAGTTACCACACACATTGCAACCACAATGACAACACAAAAATGATCAACCAACAATGCACGAAAGTAAGTAGAAAGAAGTAACATTCCAAGTAAAATTTTGACTTTTAAAAGTCAAAAGACAAGAAATGGGAAATATTCTTGTACTTCTAAACAAAAACTAAAAAATAACCAAGAAAAAGAAAAAAAATAAAATCCTACTTTCCTAAATGGGGCAAAAGGCCTTTAAAGGTTGTCTAGGATTTGTTTGGGTGAGAAAGAGCATCCAAACGTTCTATGACTTGTTGGAATGCAAAACGGGTTTCATCTTAGAATTGGTGAAGCAAGGTTTTGATGCTTTCACCCATTTGCTCACAATTTGAGCAAACATGGGGATGAGTGGTGGAAATGGGTTGGTTTTGGTTTCTTGGCTTGTGGGTTGGTTGGTTTTTGGTTCTTGGGTGGAGGATGGGTTTGGTATTGAGTCAAGCAAGGTGGTTTGAAATTCCATTGCTTGATGGAGGTGGTTCTCAACCATGCTTTGGATTTCCTCATATGAAGGAAAGAAAGACTCAAAGGTTTGGGCTTGAGAATGTGGTAGAGTTGGGTGATCATGATTTTCAAAGTTTGGTTCTCCATAAAGAGGACCATGGATGTCATGGTAGATGGGATGAAACAACAATGGTTTGGGTTGATGGTACACTTGTTGTGGTGGTTGGGTGTGGTTAAAATGCTCATCAAGGTCAAGAATTGACCTTGGTGATTTATTTGTAAAAGGTGGTGGTTGTGTAGGTCTTGGTGGAAGATCATTGAGATCTTGGACAAAAGGGTGTAGTGATGTGGGAGGAGACCCAAATAACTCCATAGGTTCAATTTTGGGTAATGGTGATGGTGATGGAGTTTTGGATGGTTGGGTTGGAGCACTTGGTGGAGTTGGGTCAATGGGTGATTTAGTAGGTGGTGGAGTGAGCTCATTGGGTCCATTGGGTGATGGTGATGGAGATGCAAGATTCAAAAAGTGTTCATTTTTTATAGGTGAGGTGAATTCATCCGAGGATGAGGAGCTTAGGTTGATGGATTGGTTAGACCATAGTGGTTTTACACTTATCCGGGCGGTTTTTCGGATGGGTCGTGATGGTTGAGAAGTGATTTTTGACTTGGTCATGGTTAAAGATGGTTTAGAAGTTAGGAAATTGTGATGAAGAAGGTGTGATTTGATAGTGTTTAGGATGGTTTAATTTATAGTGATGAAGGATTGTGGGAAGGAGTGTTTGGATTTGATGTTAGTCCATACAAAAATGGAGGTTCCTAATGATTTGGAAAACTAATTGTGGGTTGTCATATCATGGAAGTCAATCCAATAAAAATGGTGAAGTGAGAAGACAAGGTTTGCACTAAATGCTTAGTGGTTTTGGTAAGTTTTTTGAAGTATAAATCTCAGGGATTTTAAGAAACCTTTGGAAGGGTTCCTTCCTTTAAGTGTGAAGGTTCCTTGGGGTGGTTATGCCTATTTTTGAAATTTGGCGGGAAATAGTTTTGGTTGAGTTATAAGGAATGAGAAGTACCCTATTGTGCTAAACAAATTGCATGAAATGGGTTTCTATCTAAAAGGATTATATTTTGGTGTTTGGATGTTGAAATATTGAAAACAAAAAGAAAATTTCTGCAGGCAACTGGCGGAACCTTCAGGATACACAGGCGGAACCCATTTGAGGGTACCGTCTGGTCCGTTGGGCCATTTCTGGGTTGCCCAAAAAATACACTGGCGGAACCCAATTTTGGGTACCGCCAGATCCGCCAGGGCTGAAAAAAGTGGCAGTCCGCGTTTTTGACCCGCGAGACGATTTTCAAAATTTTTGAAAACTCCTAAAATCAAAAAGATAATGCATTTCTGGTTAGGCAATGCAAAAAATAAACACGTAAACACACATATCATAAGACTTTGACCTTGAGGTCGAGAATTTCACTATACTTAGTGGAAATATCATAAACATGAAAATTTGACAACTTGCCAAAAGTTGTCTACCTGCATCAAAGTTAGATACTACATGTTCCAAATTGTATCAAACATTGTACTAACACACAAATACATCACAAATATTGTTTAAACAACCAAATTTATTCAAATAGCACCTAGTGCCAAACAATCCTACACACCCGCACTCATTGACGGTCAATCTTGTTCTTGAGCTTTCCAAGGAATCTTCCAAGATTCTTAAACATCCCCTTTGTTTGCTTGAACTCCGCCGACTCATTTAGAATATCCGGAAGTTGGGATAGGTATTCGAGAGGTGGGAGCCTAGAGTTTGGCAAAGAGTCATCTTTACTCATTGAGGAAGATGATGAGGAGGTAGGAGGATGTGGACGTTTTCCTTGGGCTTTGTACACTCTCTTATAACTTAGTGGGACAAAGGTGTGTGGAATGAGAGAGTAGTCAAGACGAAGACCATTTGGAGTTGGTGGAATGGGTGAAATGAACCTAAAGAGACGGGTCAAGAGCATTCCATACGGCATAGCCGTTGTGCCATGCACGGGAATGTCGGCCATTCTCTTGGCCATGTAGTAGGCAAGATTGAAGGGTTCCCTAACAGAAAAGGAGTAGAGCATGTAGCAAAGGCAAAGGTTGATATGATCTCGGTTTCCTATGGTGCTAATGACATTTGCTTTAAGGACTTCCTCCCATTTCTTGAATTGGGGCTTGAGTTCATTCATTTCCATTCCATATGGGTCCTTATCGACCTCATTTCCCGAACGGGTTCTCCTAGTGTTGGTTGTCCTAACAAAGAGGTGCTCACGAAGTACATCTTTTGACACAAGAGGTGTGTCATAAGGATGGATACGGTCATTGAGGTTGTCAAGAGTTGAGAGGGAGTGCAAGTCGGAGTAGATGCAAGTACCACGGTTTGGGACACCTAGGATTTGAGCAAACTCTTCAAGAGTGAAGGAGTATTGATGACCACTAGCCCTAAAGTTGATAGACATTTGACCATAATCATCCGTGGAGAGGACGGCGGATGCATAAAATTCCAAAATGAACCTAGGACAAATAGGCTCGTTGATTTCCAAAAGACACTCAAAGTTGATTGTCGCAAACTCGGCGTAAAGGTTTGTGCCTTCTAGGAAGGACGGGTCAATGGTTCTCCCCTCATGGACATAGTGTTTTTCTAAGGCTTTGAAAACATTGACTTGGTTTGGGGTAAGACCTTTGGTTTTGTGGTGTTTTGGTAGGTACTTAATGGTGTCCTTGTGGTCGTAGTGGGTTAGAGGAGGCATGATGATTCCTAGAACAACAAAATTTCACATTTTAGTTTAAGTAAACTACTATTATAATGTGGATGTCGTATATGAAAACAATGTGGAGGTGCGGTTATCTTGACTCATTTTGATGCTTCAAAAACGTTTTATAATGCAAGTTTTGTTATAAAACAAAAGATAACCCAAACGCTCCTACTTCAATGTAGCTTCATTTGCATGTACCCGAAAATACTTATTGGTTATGTATTCCCTTTAGCATTCAAGAGACATTATGCAAGTGATGTTTTAAACATAACGTTTTGATTTTGTATTCTCAATGTGAGACGAAAAAAATATTTGTCCTATTTGTGAGAAATTTTTGGAAAGATTTGTCATGGGGTGTTTTAGCAAACATGTTTACACTAAGTAAGGATGCAATTCCTAACTATGGGGAACATGATTAGTTTTGTTAAACACCTAATTTTATGCATGAGTTTCTCAAGTTTAATGCATAACCCCAAGTTTTCGTTTTTGTGCAAAAATAGAATTCCTAGACTCAGATCAGGATTGTAATCAAGTTTAGAATACTTACAATGATGATTGATTTGCAATGTGAGTGAAAGGAAGACCAAGAATTCGTAGGTATGGATGGATGGTAAAGTGAATAGTAACAGTTTAGAAGTGGTGGTATGAGATAATGGGTGTTTGGTTTAATATAAACAAAAATATTGATTATGCAGGTCGGCGGACACGGCGGACCCCTGAGTTGTGTTTCGTCCGTTGTGTCTGAGGGTTCCGCCGACCCTGCTGAGAAAAAGAGTTATGGATTTGTTTTGATTTTTGTGATTTTTGTCTAATGTCCAGAACTACAATGTAGGTTCCATGAGTCCTAAGCCTAGCCTAAGAAGGTTAAAAGGTTCACATTTAAGGGGTTTTGTGAGAATGTCGGCTATGTTGTCTTCGGAAGAAACTTTCTCAATTGAGATATTTCCTTTTTGAACGTTGTCACGAAGGAAATGATGACGGATTTCAATGTGTTTGGTACGAGCATGTTGAACCGGGTTTTTACTGAGATCAATGGTACCTTTGTTGTCACAAAGAATTGTGATGCCGTTGAGTTGAATCCCGTAGTCGACAAGAGCTTGCTTCATCCAAAGAGCTTGTTGACATGCCTTTCCGGCCGAGACGTACTCGGCTTCCGTTGTTGAGATAGCAAGAGCCGTTTGCTTCTTAGAGAACCATGAGGTGAGACAATGTCCAACAAAAGTACAAATACCACTTGTACTTTTTCTATCGACATAGTCACCGGCATGATCTGAGTCGGCATACACTATGGTGTCTATTCCCGTTCCTTTGGGATACCATAAACCTAAATGTGTAGTGCCCTTAATATACCTAAAAATCCTTTTAACGGCTTCGAGATGAGTAGTCTTAGGATCTTCTTGAAAACGAGCACATAGACAAACACTAAACATAATGTCGGGTCTACTAGCCGTTAGGTAAAGTAGACTACCAATCATACCTCTATATTTAGTGCTATCTACGGATTCACTTTCCTCATCCTTGGTGAGTTTAGTTTCCGTGGACATGGGAGTTTTGATTGGTTTCGAATCTTCTAATCCAAATTTCTTAAGCATGTCCTTAATATATTTAGATTGGTTAAAGAAGATACCATCTTCTAGTTGTTTAATTTGGAGTCCTAGGAAAAAGTTGAGTTCTCCCATCATACTCATTTCAAACTCATCATGCATGATTTTTGAGAAATCCACACATAATTCTTGACAAGTTGATCCGAATATAATGTCATCAACATAGATTTGGACTATGATAATATGTGAATCTTTCTTCTTAGTGAATAGAGTATTATCAACTAAGCCCATGGTATACTTATGGTCAACTAGGAAGGTTTTAAGTCGATCACACCATGCTTTTGGAGCTTGCTTAAGTCCGTAAAGAGCCTTTTTAAGTTTGTAGACATGATTTGGTTTTTCAAAATCGATGAAGCCCGGTGGTTGAGCAACATACACTTCTTCATTAATGACTCCGTTTAGAAAAGCACTTGTGACGTCCATTTGAAAGAGTTTAAAATTGTGTGCACATGCATATGCAAGTAAGATTCTAATTGACTCGAGCCTAGCAACCGGAGCAAAAGTTTCATCGTAGTCAATGCCTTCTTGTTGGTTATATCCTTGTGCAACTAGCCTAGCTTCGTTTCTAGACACAATTCCATTTTCATCCATTTTATTACGAAAGACCCGTTTTGTTCCAATTATAGTTTGACTCTTTGGTTGAGGAACTAATGTCCATACATCATTCCTAATAAATTGGTTTAACTCTTCTTGCATTGCAATTACCCAAGACTCATCTTTAATGGTTTCATTAATGTTTTTAGGTTCAATGGTTGACACGAAACAAAAGTAGTTGCTTTCATTTTGAACTTTTGACCTTAGTGTTCTTTCGTTAATGTTGCCTATGACACCATCTAATGGATGACTTTTGGATTCTTTGACATTGACAAGTTCTTTGTTTAATAGTTCATCTTCCTTGTCATTACCTAAAATCTCTTGACTTTCTATTACTTGGCTTTCAACTAAGTCATCATCTACCAAAGGTGATGTCTTAGAGGGAGGTGGACTCTCGTCAAATGTTACGTTCAACGATTCCTCGACTCTTAAGGTTTCTTTGTTCAAAACAATGTAAGCTTTACTATTTTGTGAATATCCAAGAAATACACTTTCATAAGACTTTGGGTCAAATTTGGTGAGATAATCCTTGATGTTAAGAATGAAACATTTACTCCCAAACACTCTAAAGTATCCTAATGTAGGCTATTTACCTTTATATAGTTCATAAGGAGTTTTATTCAAAAATGGTCTAATTAAGACTCGATTTAAAATGTACGTTGATGTGTCAACGACATTACACCAAAACTTTTGTGGAGTGTTTTGTTCATTAAGCATTGTTCTACTCATCTCTTGCAATGTCCGGTTTTTACGTTCTATTACACATAAAGACTCTTTCATATTCTTTCTTAGGCAAAGCATTGTAAAACATCATTTTAGCTTCATTATTTTTACCAATCAATTTCTTTTGATCATCATCTTTAATGTTAGTAACTACGTTATCACCATCAATGATTATATACCATAAATCTATATCTTTAGATTTCACGTAAGTTTCAAAACGGTTTTTCCAATATATAAAACCATTTGCTTCAAAGAGTGGCGGTCTTTGCATAGATTGCTCTTCTTTGTAATTTTTAAAATCCATGGATCATTTCAAGTTTTAAAACACAATATATTTTAAAAGCTTGAGTAACGTAGCTCTTGATGCCAATTGTGGAAAACTAGAAGGGGGTTAAATAGTTTACCATTTAAAATCTTTTTAACTTGTTTAGTTAGCTTTGAAACTTTCCGTTTGATCAAAGATATATACACAAACACAATATATAACATGCATGTAAATGAAAGAAACGATAAAACCACAACACGAGTATTTATCGTGGTTCGGCTACAAGGACTCTATTTCCTTGCCCTACGTCCACGCCCCGAGTATCCAACTCGAGAGTTTCTTTCACTAGTCAACAAGCTCCTTTCACCGGCGGAGAAAACCTTACACGTCGCTTATACTTTTACCGACACTAAGCTAGATGTCGAGTTCTTTACCAAGGGTACAACCACTCCCGTTAGTTCTTTTGCAAGGGTACAACTACTCCCGATACACTTTGTATTTTGAGGACTAAAATACTAACTGATCACTACTGAAAATACACAATCAAATAAAGTGTAAACTACACAAGTCTACACAATGCTAAGCTAACAAGTCTTGCAACGTTGTGTTGAATACTTGTTACTTTTTATGAACTCGTGAATATCTTTGCTACAAAAAGAAACTTCACATATGAAATGTTAAAGGGTTAGATGAAAGAATGAATGTATGTGTGTAAATATGATGTAGAGTGATTAGCCAAAAATCAACTTGTGGCTTGGTATTTATAGCAAAGCCTTCTGCAGGCCTGGCGGATACAGCGGAACCCTTAGATAGGTTCCGTCCGTGTACCCCCAGAGTTCCGCCGGGCTTGCAGTTGGTTTTGCAATAAATCTTATAAACCAAACACTGTCACATCTCATTACACCTTGCAAACCAAACAATGTCACATATCATTATACCTAGTCAAAGATAAAACTTGCAAGCAACCATATAGATAGTCAAACACATTTTCTTTCCATAAATGTATATTGACAAAACTTGCCATAAATGTGATGTGACATTTCTATTTTAAAAAATAAAAAGTGTTGTGTTTTATGAAATGTAAAATGTAGCAAACGTCTAGTTTATGCAAGTCTTTAAAACTAAGATTATGTTTTACTTAGAAACTAAAGTTTACATTTTGTCGTTAACAAAACTTAGCAAAGATCGCAAAATATAAATAACATTTTTAGGCGATATTTGTATTAACAGACCCGTTGATCAGGATGATGACACCAAATTTACCGAGGGATTCGAAGATGATTCGGGACCATGTCCCCTCGCAAACCGCGTGTAGCGGAAAAAGTAAATCGGAGACCACGTCGAGCACCATGGAGAGTAACCCGCAAGATTTTGGAGAGACGGTACAAAATGAATTATGACTCAAACGAGAGGCCGGTCAAGAGATGTACGGGATGACGAAAGTGAAGGAGCACCAATAATGAGGTTGGAAGAAATTAGGTTTCTCAGCACTGGCATCGCGGGATTAGCCAAGGAGGATGCATTCATTATCAACATGAAAAAAGAAGAAATCCGATCAAAATATAGACGTGATATGTAGTCGTCTATGTTATTTTTTTCGTATTTTATTTCTCGCGCCTTATTTATTTATTTATTTCCATATTGTAATTTTGAAAAAAGAGGGGTTTTTTTGATGTGTAAGTGATAAAAAGAAGTGATAGAAGGAAATTGTCGAATGGTATGACGTGGCACCGCCTTTTAGTTTTGACTTGAATGACCACACCACCCTTTATTCTTATGCTATGCACAACGGTGGTCGTCTTGGTCGATCGACCGATCGGTCGTCCATGGTCGGTCCGTTGCATACAACTTCGCAAAACTCGGTCAAAAATTCGATCAAGTGTAACTCACTAAATGCCCCCCGCCCCCACCCCGCAAATATATATATATATATATATATATATATATATATATATATATATATATATATATATATAAAAGGTTGCTGCTATGGATACTAGGTCGTCTGAAGTCGCCGGAAAGAGAAAGTTAATGTGACATGCAAAATGAAGGTCAACATTGGTCATCATTGTGCATAGCCTTAGACTTAAACATTCCCTACTCATATTACTAGTTCTTTTACTTTCAATTCCAATAACTGTGACCAAAGACTCATAACAAAAACACCCTTAATTTCTATCTTATCTTTTTTATTTTCTTTTGAACAAATATCTTATCATTTAGACACTGTAAAGTGTATTGAAAAAGTGTCCAACTTCGCGAAAAAAAAAAAAAAAAAAAAAAAAAAGAAGTGAACGTTGAGTTAAAAAAAAAGTTTTTAAATTTTTTTTTTACTATTTTTACATCATTATAAATACCAACCTCAAACACACTTATAAACACACAATTTTAACTCCTAATAACTTCTCATCAATATTCACACAATTTATTATTAATGAAGTTTACATTTGTTGTTTGAAAAAATTAATTTATTTTAAAAAAATTAAGAAGGTCGCTGCTATGGATACTAGGTCGTCTGAAGTCGCCGGAAAGAGAAAGTTAATGTGGCAGACAAAATGAAGGTTAACGTTGGTCATCATTGTGCATAGCCTTAGACTTAAACATTCCCTACTGATATTGCTAGTTCTTTTACTTTCAATTCCAATACCTGTGACCAAAGACTCATAACAAAAACACCCTTAATTTCTATCTTATCATTTTTATTTTCTTTTGAACAAATATCTTATCATTTAGACACTGTAAAATGTATTGAAAAAGTGTCCAACTTCGATGACATTACATTTTAAACATAAAATCATCTCATGTTAACTTATTACATAGCTTAGGACAAGTTGACATTATAATTAACTTAGTATTCTAAACTTATTTTTTATTTTGAATGCAGCTTAAATTAGTTTAAATATTTCCATAAGCATACATTTTTCGTTTTATATAATTTCATTCCTATGTAAGTCACATAAAAGCTGACATTCTCATTAAAAATAGAAAATAAATCTTAGATGGAAAATATCTCATTTTTTAAGAAATTTTTCTTGTGAAAATGATAAAATTAAAAATTCGTTTAGTCACACTTTTTTCAACAATTTTCAAAAAAATTGAAATTATTATTTTTTTTAATTTTAACTAAGAAATTGAAATGCCATTCTACAACTCTTACTTTTTTCTTTCCCATTTTTTTCTCAACTCAATAATAATAATAATAATAATAATAATAATAATAATAATGAAAAGCGATGTTTTATAAAGCGATGTAATCGTCCATGTTTTTAATAAAAAATGATGTTTTATAATAATAATAATAATAATAATAATAATAATAATAATAAAGAAATACATCATTCTACCCCTAATCTCTTGTGTCATACTCTGCCACCCACCATCGCCGCCACCGCCTGCCGTCGCCGTCACCGTAGCAGTTTGAGGTAATCTTCTTATAATTTTTAGAGATGGAAAATATAATTCCAATTAAACGGATTTTCAAAATTCTCAACTTTTCTCTAGAAAAAAAAAATCATTCATTTCTCAATAAATTTAGAAACGAAAAAAGTGAAAAAATTTTGAACAACTAAACGACACCTAAATTCTTTTGCATTTGCCAAAATTGCAGCATTCATGCTTGTATATAAACCATTATTTCATTATGTTAACTATTTGCTTAGTTGCTTAAGTTTTCTTTATGAGCAATGCTAGACTCACTCACAAAATTCACATAAAAAACTCATTTGCTGACGTGTCAGCGGATGACTGGTGCATTTTCTGGTAGTTTTTCTCTCTTTTTTCTTATTAAACCAATGACTCGCTGACACGTCATCAAGTAGATTTTTTGTGATTGGTTCACTACAAAAAATAGTGCTATTCTCCACATTTATTTTGCCACGGTATGGTCAACCGTGGACTTTTTTTATATGGATAATAATTTTGCTACGTTTATAGGTGTGACAAATATTTAAAAAATAATCCACATATATAAGTGTGTACAATTACAATAAAGCTACACTTATAGGTGTAACAAATATCTCCACACTTTTATTTTTGAACATTTTTTGCAATTTTGCCACACTTTTAGGTGTGGACATTCAAAGAATTTTTCCACACTTTTAACTATAGACATTTTGGATAATATCTCCACACTTATATGTGTAGCAAAATTTGTCACACCCATTATTACCACACTTGAGAAAGTGTGGAATCAATAATCTTACACGTTTTTAAATGTGGTCATTTGGCTTTTAAAGTGTGGAGAATTCAATTAGTTTTTTTTTTAAGTGATAGCATTTCTCTTTCGGTAGATGCTATGTATACATCCATCTATTCGGTATTCCTATCCTATGTCAAACCAATGTGTTTGGATCTTTTGTTGTTGAAAAGTTCAATAATGATGGGAAAAAAAAGAATCAGATACGTGGAGAATGAGGCACATGAAGGAACCTCATCTGTTCAGTAGCCACTCATGTCAACATGTGATCCATTTGGATTTTCTTCATGTGGGAATCGGATTAGATCCAGAGTTATTAATTTGTTATTCCTTATTGGATTAAATCTTTAAAGTTAAGTAAATTTAACATTAAATGTACGCTAAACTTGTTTTGAGAAGAATACCAAAACGATCTCCATTCTTACCATACTATTTATACTTTGTGCATAAATTTTGTTTAACATACTACTAGTACTATTTATACATTGTGCATAAATTTTGTTTTAACAAAAATAATAAAATAACTAAAGAAAACATGCAACATATCTAAAATTTTAATACAAAATTCAATTTACGCTCGGAAACTCTAGAACCCTTTGGGTCCGATCGAGTACAAGTGGGGCCTATAAATAGAATGTGTGGGAGTCATAGCTTTGCCAATTGAATAGTTCTGAAGATTCACTCACATAAATGGCCCCTTCCAAAATTTCTCTCCCAATCACATAAACTTATAACTCTGCCTAAAAAAACCAACAGAAAAAATATCTATTTGCAACACAAATTCTCAAATGGGTTCCAAAGGCGATGTCATTCCATCACCTAGAGGTGTCAAAGATGATGTTGGTGGTGGTGGTTCGGCAAATTCTCCCAAAGGGCAATTCTGTTTGTGTTCACCAACGACGCACCAAGGCTCTTTTAGATGCAAGTTTCATCGACAAGAGTCCAAAACGGGTGGCTGGTTTAGTAGGTCCAAATCCATGCCACCAAATCGAAAAGATAATACAAGCAGTGCTTCTAACTTCCCTCCTAAATCAGTCGAATCTACCTAACCTTGGATATCATGTTTGTGACAGGTTTTACTAGAGTTTGTAATATTTTTAATACCGTAAAACTTGTTTGAATAAATCAATCATGTCGTTACACGTTTCGTAGATTTAAATACTCATTTTATCATGCTTTTATTACATTGCACGGATGTATCGTTTGTTGAAAGTCGAATTAGGGATTAGGTATTAAAAGGCTGTTAACCACTAACCATTTTAATTTTAAGCCATTTTACGGATTACCTACTTTTATATGTTTTTTTTTTTCTTTTTTATACCAATCAGTTATAATATATGTGCACGTAAAAGGTTTTTAAAATTTCGTTTTCATTATGTATTATTATCGATTAAGAAATGAATTTTTTAACATGCTTCAATTGGTTTTACTTGGTGGACTAAAAATAAAAAATTATATGTATATATGTTATAATCTACCTATTATTTTAGAAGAATATTTTTGGGTTAAAAATTATATTTTAGTATTCAAGCAAAATCACCTAATGATACTTGACTTACATGACATTTTAGTGATATATGCTTTTAGTTTTGCAAATCCATGCTATCAATTTGCGATATGTTTTAGATAGCTTTGAAGATTGATTAATTTTTACTTATATTTTCGTTAAAATATATAACATATTTAGATAGCTTTGAAGATTGATTAATTTTTTTGTTATAAATAACTATCATAACATGTTTACTAATGTATATTTTTGTTTGAAAAATAGCATTTTCATAAGTTTGTGCTATTTACTTCTTATGTTTGATCTTAAAATTATCAAATTAATATAGATGCTTACATTATAGCTTCTTTATTATATAAAGAGAAACAAATAAAGATGTGATAGGTAGAACTCAAATATAATCTTACGTTTATGTCTTAATGTATAAAAATATTTTTTTTCTGAGACCTAACTATATAAGGAAATCATAATTACTTGTATAAACAAATTATAAATGCATGAAAAAAATGACAAAGAGTACATTCGCAAGTCTTTTAGGATTGTTTGAATCCTTACCGACCTTTCACTTTAGTGCAACTTTCTTTACAATTGGCTTAGATCATCAAGGTAAAAGACACCATATTTTAGACCGTTGATTGATACCCATAGTGTTATTAATGACAGCAAACACCCGCTAAGTTTCACTAACTCATTTAAAGACACCTGCTAAAAATTTCTATAATAAAATTTCCCATATATGTTCCTTTGGTTGAAATAGTCTGTACATGCTATGGACCGCAATTGTCATTGTCGAACCTAACATCCAAACATCGCTCTCAAGACTAAAATGCATGTTCGAGATGAGCTGATAATAATACTAAAGACGAAATTGTGTTCTTTTTCTTCTTACCTAAGTACAAACATACATCTTATGGGTTTTTAGATAGATATGTTACTCAACTTTTCAGCTTTATTCGCCTAAGTTACCAAATTTTGTTTTATGCAAACAGGGGTATTGGACTATTGTTACCGGACAAATTAGGTACCGGACTATTTTTAACCTTTGATACCCAGTTGTCTGCGGCAGTTGACTTTTATTTTTATTAATTTAAAAATAATCTTTTATAAAGGTTTATTATACAAATAAGTTACTGAACTTTGCAAATTTGTTCACCTAAGTTACTAAAGTTTTATTTGTTCAATTATGTTACTAAACTACACAACTTTGTTAATTTAGGCTACCTTTATTAGTCACTTGAAAACACCCTCACTCACCATACACCTCAACGCCATATCATAAATTAAAAACGCTACATAGATAATTAAAAACATAAACGTACAAAATTAAAACCTAAACATTTATAATCGATAAACCATATTCATTCATTTAAATAAAAATACGAATTAAGTTACTGAAACCATAAATCTTGTATCCATGTTTTCATAATTTCCCATGAGTTAAACTCTGAGATCTTGTGATGTGTGATTTCCTTTTTCTTTCTTAATCATGAAGAACTAATAAAAAACACAAACCCCTTTGAATCTTGAATATATATATATATAGATATATAGAGGGTCATTCATGTGAGAAATCTAATTTTTGTGAAAATGTGAGAATTAATCTTAGCCACTTATTTTATCCTTCTTTAGTTTTGGAAAAAAAAAAAAAAAAAAAAAAAAAATTCACATGTGAAGAAAAAAATTAAAAAAAAAATTGATTTTTTTTTTTGATTTTCACATGTGAAATTTTTTTTCATTTTTTTCACATGTGAAAATTAAAAATTTTCACATGTGAAAAAAATTTCACATGTAATTTTTTTTTTCATTTTTTTCACATGTGAAAATTGAAAATTTTCTCACGTGAAATTTTTTTTTGACATGTGAAAATTGAAAATTTTCATATGTAATTTTTTTTTCTTCATTTTTTTCACATGTAAATTTTTTTTCTTCATTTTTTTCACATGTGAAAATTGAAAAATTTCTCGTGTGAATTTTTTTTCACATGTGAAAATTGAAAATTTTCACATGTAATTTTTTTTTTCATTTTTTTTCACATGTAAATTTTTTTTTTCATATTTAAAATTGAAATTTTTTTGACATGTCACAAAAAAAAAAAAAAAGAAATCGAAAAAAAAAATTTCGAAAAAAAATTTTCGGAATTTTTTTTCACATGTGAAAAATGACGGAAAAAAAATTGAAAATTTTTTGAATTTTTTTTTTGAAATTCTCAGAAAAATTGGTTAACTAGTATTAGGCATTAGATCAAAATTAAAGAAAGATAAAATGAGTGGCTAGGATCCCTTCTCACATTCTCACAAAAATATGACTTCTTATTTGAACGCATATATATATATATATATATATATATATATATATATATATATATATATATATATATATATATATATATATATATATATATATATTTACTTTTTTTTTTAATTTGTGATCGAAATTCTAAATCTTGTCAACACAACCTTTGTAGATTTTTCTCATAAATAAATATATAGTAACCCAATTGAACAAAAAAAACTTCGGTAACTTAAATGAACAAAATCGCAAAGTTGTGTAACATATCTTTTTAATAATGGTAAGTAGATATCTGAATTTGACAATGGGGCCCACAAAAAGCTGAGGTGGACAATGTAAAAACTCAATCCCCCGGTTACCAATTTTTGAGGTAACCTGAATGAGCACAGTTCTAGTGTTCAGTAACCTGAATGTCGAACCCGTATACTCCAATACCTCGTTTGTACAAAAAATAAATAAATAAATAAATAAATTAGTAAGTTAGACCAATAAAGTTGAAAAGTTGAATAACTTATCTATCTAAATCCTATTTACAATCATGCATTTTCATCCAAGAGAGTAACAGATTGATGCTAGTTACTTGCATTTTCTTTCTCTTTAGACGAAAGATGACTTACAAATTGTAAGGCTAGTGGCAGCGGATCAGAGTATATCGATCGAGCATATGGGTCAACTCATTTCCAAATAGGTTGCCTCCACTGTGGAGGTTGTTTGCCAAATGGGTCACCGGCCAAGATTTATTAATATCGGTTGTGTTCACGACCCATATTGAAACACACAAAGTCACATTTAATTCCAAAAAAATATATATGGGTCACCACTGTGAAGAGAGAGGTGAATATGGGTAGAGGAGAGAGAAAACTGAGATGACAGCCATAAAGATGATGCAATTTAGGTTGCCACTGTCACCAGCCTAATAAAAACTAGCCAGATAGAGTAAAGCAAAAAGCCAAGAACTATCTCATATGTAAAAATTTGGAAACTAGTTTTCAGGATGTTAATGCTTTATGTTGACACGCTACTTTTGTATTCCCACACATCACACAAACTCATATCGATCAAATCAAAATTCACCCTCCCATAACACAAAGTCGTCTTTGTTTACTGCAACCAAAAGTGTCAATTAGGGGTGAAAACGAGCCGAGCCGCTCGTGAAAAGCTCGGGATCGGATCGGTAAAAAGCTCGAACGAGCCGAGCCTAAACGAGCTCGAGCCATCCTTGATTCATTCCATCGTTATTTACTTAAGTGTCAAAGCTAACGCGATAGAATGGCATAATCGCTTATGGCATCCATCTTTAGAAATTATTAAGTCCATTGTTGCTTCTTCAAAGTTCAATGTTCCCAATAATAACTCTTTTAGTTGTAATGCTTGTGAATGTAATAAAAGCCATAAGCTTCCATTTAAGCAAAGTACTTTAATCTCTCAGTTTCCGCTTGATCTAATATACACTGATTTTGACTTTTCCAGTTTATTCCTTTGATGGGTGTAAATACCATGTCATTTTTGTGGATCATTTTACTTGATATGTATGGTTTTATCCACTCAAAAAGAAATCAGACACCAAGGAAGTATTCATTCGGTTCAAAGCTTTGTTTGAAAAGTTCTTTGCAAGGTCCATCATAATGATTTATTCTGATAATGGGGTGAATATCAAACACTCTCACAATTTTTATCGATAAATGGTATCTCGCAACTCACTACTCCTCACCACCCGAGCATAATGGTTCTGTTGAACGACGACATGTCACATTGTCGAAACCGGACTTTATTTACTTTCACATGCTCAATTACCGATTGAGTTTTAGTTCATAGCATTTACAACCGCTTCGTATCTAATCAATCGGGGGTTGCCCACTCCAACCCTCTCCCACAAATCCCCATTTGAGCCTTTATTTGGACTGTCTCAAAATTATCTCAAGTTACGAAGCTTCGTTGTCTTTGTACCCGTGGCTCCGTCCCTACACTATACACAAGCCGTACCCATGCTCCATTCCGTGTATTTTTGTAGGATACTCAGCCACACAAAGTGCCTACTATTGTCTTGATCATGTGACTCACAAGATATACACTTCTCGTGACGTTCGTTTTGTAGAAATGGAATTTCCCTACACTAAACTTTCATTGACCGCATCCGAACTTACTAATCCTACGTCTGATAGTTGGTATCACGTTATTGTTCCTATTTTATCCTCTAGTGAATCATTTACAAGCATAAATGATACCCCATTAGAGTCGTTCACTTCACCTACCACATTCCATCCTAGTGACAAGAACACCTCATCATAAAGTAATAATGTCTCTTCGCCCTCCACCCATCCACCTGAAATTGTCACCAATGAATACTTAATCTCAGTAGATTCATCGTCACACGTTCCCAAAATAACATTTTCAGGCCGAATCTCAAATATGCAAATCCTACTACTGTACAACAACGTCCTAGTGAACCTAACACAATTTCTCAAGCACTTGTTGATCCTTTATGGAAACATGTCATGCTTGATGAAATTAAGGCACTTCATAACCTTGGGACATGGGAACTTGTTCTAGCTAACTCGGGACAAAACGTTGTGAAATGCAAATGGGTTTTTCGCATTAAATATAAGCCTGATGGTACGGCGAAACGTTATCGTGCTCGTTTGGTTACAAAATCCGTCATGATACAAACAGAACCTTTATTCCTGTGGTAAAACCCGTCACGATACGAACTTTTCTTGCTCTTGTAGTGACTCACAACTGGTCTATTTGCCAACTTAATATTAATAATGCATTCTTAAACGGAACACTTGATGAACAAGTTTATATGACTCAACCGCCTGGATTTCCAGATGCCACTTTTCCAAGCTATTTATGCAAAATTCGAAAGGAAATATATGGTCTCAAGCAGGCTCCCTTAGCCTGGTATAATAAGCTCACTGCATTCTTGATGTGTTTTGGGTTCAAACAGTCAATTTCAGATGCTTCCTTATTTATTGATCATGGTGGTTCAACTCCTATCTATCTTATTGTTTATGGTGATGACATTGTTCTTACAAGTCCGAACACATGTATACTTGAAGAATTTATTTAGTGTCTTGCACGCAAGTTCGCTCTTAAGGATCTTGGCACACTCTCATACTTCTTGGAGTTGAAGTTATTGTTGGTTATCAATCCCTCCCCCGAACCCGAACCCACTCCCACAAACACCAATCAAAACAACAAAGTGAAGTTGACACTCGTTATTGGGTTTATGGTATATTACTTCCAAAAGGGAAAATTGATACACGTTCATTACAAAGATTTGATATTTATTTATAGTTAAGAAAGACTACTACTTAAACATGAAACTGTCAAACTATTAAACTCATAATAAAAACTAATGAAAGCAAAGATTAAAGGCATAACAAAACCGTAATTTGAAATGGGCAATAACACTAGATAAATGCCCTTTATTTGTGTCTTCAGTCCCATTAAATCACTCTCATCAATTCCAGGCTGTTTCTCAACCGGGTTGACCCGCCCGAGACTTAACCCATCAAGATTATCCTACATTCACCCCTGTAAACTTGATGATATCGACCCGAACCTCTTCCACAGTTCTTTTTCTCGTTCAAGACCTTTCTCAAACACCCGACATTCACCTTGGTTAGATCCAAAGTCTTTTTTCAACCCCTTTCAATTGTTCATAACACATGTAACATGCAACATGGCATCCCGTTGGTCACATTCATTTCCATCTCGACTTTTCTAGGAAACACGACCTCTCCCCGGTCACGTCCAAAGTCATCTCGGTTTGAACTTCCAACACCATAATGTTCATACCGTGTTGTTTTTCCATTCCCTACTTGTATTGACAACCTTACATTTTTTGATCAATGCTACTACGTGAGATTCTTCCACCGATCAAGAAAATAAGGTGACCACCACCTTTACCGTTCTCTAATACCCGTAACACGAACTGAACTCAAAGCCACCTACTTTTATTTCCTTACACTCGTTTTTTCAGTGCTTTTGGTTCATTATACAAACAAATCGATCAAGGATGGAACCTGCTTTCAAGATTTTAACCAGTAACCATAACATCACAGCCCCCTTTATCTTTTTCTGATCAATCTTGTTCTAGAAAACTACCACCACCGGAGAAGAAACAAAGCTACCACCTTTTTCCATTTCCTTTAACTTGTTAAATGATTCGAACCAAAATTCACATGTTTTTTTAATTCTTTCTGCCCGCTTACTTATGCACCTCTGGTCAGTTTTCCTTATAACATGTATTGTTGTACAATCCTATCAAGAGAAACCCGCAGCCCCTAATGTCTTCACTCAAGCTTGTTTCTAGATCCTTTTCCATCGTTCAAGAAGACAAGGTCACATGCGCCCATACCGTCTTCCATCATCTGCGGTTAAACAATCTTGAAATAGCCCACATTGTCCCCGCTTCCGCTGCGATGTCTGCCTCGCACCCGAAAGTTTCTCCCCTTTGAAATTTGACTCTTAAACCTGCCCCGTCTTCACGAGCCCAAGCTCTGATACCAAATGTTGGTTATCAATCCCTCCCCATCCCCCGAACCCACTCTTGCAAATACCAATAAAAAACAAACTGAAGTTGACATTAGTTATTGGGTTTCTGGTATATTACTTCTAAAAGGGAAAACTAATACACATTCATTAAAATGATTTGATATCTATTTATAGCTAAGAAAGAGTCTACCTAAACATGAAACTATCAAACTATTAAACTCGTAATAAAAACTAATAAAAACAAAGATTAATGGCATAACAAAACCGTTATTTGAAGTGGGCAATAACATTAGATAAATTCCCTTTATTTGTGTCTTCAGTCCCATTAAATGACTCTCATCAATTCCAGGTTGTTTTCCAACCAGGTTGACCCGCCCGAGACTTAACCTATCAAGATTTCCAGGTTGTTTTCCAACCAGGTTGACCCGCCCGAGACTTAACCTATCAAGATTATCCTACATTTATACCATCACTACAAGGGTTATACTTAAGCCAACGTAAATATATTATTAATTTGTTTGAAAGGGCGAAAATGTCCAAGACAAACCGGTTTCTACTCCTATGTAGGGGTGGATCTATATGTGAGCCACCCATGGCACGTGCTACACCTAGTTTGGAGAAGTGCACATGAATGAACAAAAGTAAAAGTAAAAAAAGGGTTTTGAGTTTTGGTTTCCAAGAAAAAGAAAGATGATAGGAGGTTTAAGACAAATGAACAATAGAGGTTGAAGACACAAAGGTCAAACTTTTTGGTTTTATAAAAGTTTTACACTTAGATACTTGTAGTAGTTTGTCATTTAGTTACTTTTATTAAATTCTTTTATGCATTCCGTACAAAATAGGGCCATAGGTGTGATTCAAATTTATTTGTTTTAATATCAGGGGAGTAAAATGAAACTAATCAAACAAATCATCCCAACTATGCAGTACAAAAAATGTGGTTTACTTCTATTTTGCAAACATATTATAGTTATGAGAATCTAAATTTTTTTATTTTATCCATGATCTTATTTTAATTTTATACTATATTTAAATTAGCCCACGCATAAACAACAAGTTTTACCCTATTCAACGGACAACTAATTAAGAACTGCTTGCGAAGCGAAGCAAGCCAAAAATCATGCTAAACATGGTTGAAAATTTTGTATCCGCCAATGATCCTATGGTTGTTGATTACATACTCATCTTACACTCTGGTGAACTGATTGATAACCTAACTGAGTATCGTGCTCTTGTCAAAAGCTTGCAATACCTTAGTCTAACACGACCAGATGTCGGATATGCTCTAAACAAGTTGCCACAGTTCATGCATGCTCCTAGAAATCAAACTGGGTTGCACTAAAATGGCTTATGTTGTACCTTGTAGGTTCACTTGACAAGGGTGTAAAGATTTATCGAGAAGCTTCTCTTAACCTTCATGGATTTTATGCTAATTAGGTTGGAAATAAGGATGACTACATGTCTACCATGGGTCATATGGTATTCTTAGGCTGTAATCCTGTGTATTGGAGCTCAAAGAAACAATGGTTTGTGGCCCAATCATCTACTGAGGCCGAATACAAAGCAGTCAGTGTCACAACTACAAAAATATTATGGCTATGTAATTTATTAAGTGAAATGGGTATGTATCTCTCTCAGATCTCGGTCATTTACTGTGACAATCTTGGTGCTACATTTGCGTGATAATCCGGTTCCATTCATGCATGAAACATTTGGCACTTGCATATCATATTGTTCGTGATCAGGTTCTACATGGTAGTTTACGCGTAACTCACGTATAAACATGTAATCAGCTTGCTGATCCATTGACCAAACCTTTAGCTCGGGCTAAGTTTGAATTTTTTATGTCAAAGATTTGCCTCTCGAATAGGTCATCCATCTTTTGGGGGCATGTTAAGGATAAGAATCACACTTAGTCCATGTATAGTCTTGGTTATTATCCTTCCTATCATTGTGGTAACAACTCATGTACCATCTCCTATTTTATATCTTGTATAGTTCAAACTTGTATCTATATATTGTAACCAAAGTTATAAATAGCGCGAGGCATGGCAGCATGACCAAGCCTTACGCCTTAGCGGCCAAGGCGAAGCTTTTACGTTTATAAGGTGTGGCATAAGGCGGCACAAAATATAAAAATATTTATATATTTATATCATATTTCATATATATTGAGTTTACAAAAAGACGTGACATAAGGCGGTATAAGGCGTGACGTGACGACATGACCAAGGTTCACGTCTTTTTGAGGCCTTTGAGCACCTTTTAGAACCATAATTGTAACCACTGTGTACTTACAATTCAAGTTTTCCACAATCTCTTTATCTTCAACATATTAAGTTTATAAAAACTTGATCCATTTAACACTAAGCTTTTAAATCAACTTTTATTATCACAAAGCCGTGTTTTAAATTTTCTTCCAATGCATAAACTAGTTCGAGAGCTTTTCATTAATGTAAGAATGTTACTGAGAGTGAAGATTTAAGTGGAAAACTTCAAATACTTATGGATGACAAGTCTATGTTAAAAATCTTTCTAAAACTTTTAAATATGATGCATAAAGTCTATTAATAAAGTTTTGAAAAATAGTATAAAATCGTAATGACTTTAAGCATTGGAGATGCTTTTATGTAAGGGTGATGTTATTGGTATCCCTACTCACCCACTTTTAATCGCTTATTAATAGGATAATAGATTTTTTATAGTTTTTTGTTCTGTATTTTCTGTTTTTTAATACTTTTATGTTGTAAAACGTTATATTTTCTTCCGTACTTTCAGTTCCATAATTTTATAATAAAAATAAAATTGTAAAAAAATATATACTTATATGAGGAGGTATTAGCAGGCCGGGGTGTCGGGCAGAGGTAGGCGGGCCAGTGCCTAGGGCTCAAAATTTTTGAGGGGCACCATATTTTTAAAGTCCATTGTTATATGTTATATGTATGATGTATGCCTATAAAGCCCACTTAAAAACAATATAAACTTAGAATAGGGATTAGTGGAAGCTTGTTGTGATTGTGAGTTTTTCATTATAGAGGGATTAGAGAGATATTTGAGAGATTAGAGTATATATATAAAGATTAGAGAGATTAAAGAGAGATATGCGAGGTTTTTTTTTTTTTTTTTTTTTTTTTTTTTTTTTTTTTTTTTTTTTTTTATGTGTTTTCAACCATAACTTATTACATGTATTTATACTACGAATACATGGTTTAAAATCATATAAAAAGGGGTAAGAAACGGCTATATGCCCGTACCTCGAATTAAAAAAAAAAGAAGAAAAAAACCGGTTATTTGTACAACGGCTAGTTTGACCTTTTGGTTTGACCGGTTTTTTAACCGGTTAAAACCGGTTTTCATCCAATGGCTAAAAAAAATGGTTAAAACCAGTTATTTTAAAAAACCGGGTAAGACCAGATTTATAACCGGTAAAAAACCGGTCGTCTATTAAAACCGAAAACCCCGCTAACCGGTTCGGTTAAAACAAAACCGGTCCGGTTAAAAAAACCCGTTTTTTAAAAACCGGTTCCGATTTGTTAGACCGGTTAAAAAAAACCGGTTCATACTTGCACCTCCAACCTAGTAAGGCCTTATATTACTTTATTTATATTACCAGTATAATTTAGTGTTTGTGTGTTACATACACACACACACACACATATTTGAGATACATCGACTTAAATTAGATGTATCTCTATTCATTTAGACGCATCTCAATTAGTTTCAAAAGTAATTTTGAAGTGAAAACAATGCAAAGTAATACTTGTAAAAAATTTGATCTGTAGAGGACGAAAAATACATAAGATTTTTCTAACTTGCTAAAATACATATAATAATATATGTATATGCATATAATTTTTAGCTATAAAATATATTAGCGTGCATCTAAAAGATTAGTAAAAAGTAAAGTAAAGTAAAGTAAAGATTAGAAATACATTTAATTCAAGTCAATGCATCTCTAATATATAGTTATAATTATTTCTTATCCTTCTTATTTTAAAAGTTCTTCTCATTTGATTCTAAGTTCCGTTCTGAAATTATATGCTCATTTTGGCACACCTGCACAGGTTTTTTAACATTTAATTTGGGACGAGGGAGCAGATGTAGCTTAGGAGTACTCCAAGTCAATTTACCACATAAATAGGAATGTCTAAACAAACATATGAAACGTCAATGGTCAATACATTTAAAAATACGTCTTAGAATTTACAAAACAAAATGTTTCGTAAAGAAATTATCTTACCAAGTGGATTGAGGCAAAAGCATTGACGAGCATCACAGGCAATCAGGTTAAACACTTTGTGTGGGACAACATTGTATGTCGCTTTGGACTACCTGGAGAAATTATCTCAGACAACGGAAAATAATTCTGTGATAACCCATTCAAAGACTGGTGCGGGCAATTAAACATCACACAACACTTCGTTTCAGTAAAACACCCACAAACCAATGGCTTGGTTGAACGCGCGAATCGCAGTCTAGGCGAAGGAATAAAAGCGCGCCTCGACAGACATAAAGGAAAGTGGGTGGACGAATTGTCACATGTTTTATGGGCGCACCGCACGACAATTAAAACCAGTACCGGAGACACGCCATTCTCTCTTGTCTATGGGACAGAAGCCGTCATACCAGCCGAAATTGAAATGCCAACTATCCGTACAGCGGAAATAAACGTCACAACAAATGACGATGAGCACCGCATAGACTTGGACCTGCTGGAAGAAAGGCGTGAACGCGCAGCTATACGTGAAGCAAAGGCTAAAGCAAAAATGAAGAAGTATTATGATGCAAAGGTCAAACACACTTCTTTCAGGCCAGGAGACTTTGTATACCACGCTAATGATGCAAGCCACGCAGAAGACACGGGCAAGCTTGGACCCAAATGGGAAGGACCCTATGAGGTCACGGATGCACTAGGTAACGGTGCATACAAGCTGCGCAATATGGAAGGCCACGAGCTGGCACGCACTTGGAATATCTGCAATCTCAAGAGATGCTATCTTTAGGAAAGGCTACGGCCCACAAACAGACAACCTTGCACTTTCGTACGTGCCCAATAAATGTCTGTCTTTGAATTTTTTTTAGGAATTGTCTTTTATCTTCAAAAACTTGCAAGTATTAATAAAATGTTGTGGTTTCTAGCTAACTCAATAACACACTTCACTTTATTGCGTACATTTCTATTATGTTTCAATATTATTATTTTATATATTTGCCTACATGGCGTGCATGCACTTATTAAGACCCACGATGGCAGAAAGGATGAGTAAACCTACTAACTAACTCGTTGAGTAAGAGGGTTGCAAACCCATCAACACTGGATCACGCATCCTTGCTAAACGCCTTACCTTCAAGACGTTGAAGTAAGTTTCCATGCGCATTCCACGAAGGATGCGCAATATCACGTACACCGTACATGCTTAGCAATTTACGAGCCAAGACACTTGGTCATTTGATAAAAGTCTTTGCAAAATAATGCAAGTCTATCTTCATACTTATGATTTGTTTTTTAAGTTACGCACTTAATATGAGTATGTCACGGTTTCAATTTGACTCTTAGTTGATCTTTTACACAAAGGATAACAATCTAAGTACAAGTGACATAGCACACGAACAAAAGATATAAGTTATTATTTATAAGAACCGTACATTTACACAAGTTACAAAAGTCCATGTATATCTACATGTTATGACAGCGCTCAGGGCTACGCTCTTGGTCAGCAGAGCTCCCAGCCTCTTGGAGTCTCCTTAAAAGTAATGCATGACTGAGACTCCATATGATCTAGGGATATGCGTAGCACCTACACCACAAAGGATGGCTTCCCCCTTCACACCCTTCTTCTTTGCCGCCCTCTCCATATGAGCCTCTAAGACCTCCTTCAGAAGGACCTCCTTCTCAAGGGCCAAGGGGTTAAGAATATCACGCGGCTGCGCAAAGACCGGAACTTGCAATTGCGACTCGTCAGGCTTCAAGAAAAAGTCAGGTTGAGCCTCTGCATCCTCCAAGATATGCCTCCCCAGGGTTAACCCCTCCATGATCAGCTTTATGGGGTAATTGATGAGGCGAAAAATGATCCGTTTTTAGGGGGTCATTTAAGCCGGAATTGGAGTTTATTTGATCAAATATTGCCCTAAATCGTTCCTTTTGTGATTTTAGGTACTTTTGGAGTGAATTCTGGACAAGGAAGCATTTTGGACGTTTTTGGAGCATAAAAGTGAAGAAAACGGCAAAGTCTTAATTTTCCTTGCTGGGAACAGTACCTGACGACGTCAAGAGCAATTTGATGACGGCGTCAAGAGTAAAAATGATGACGGCCCAGTGAAAACGTGACGGCGTCAAAGCATGGCCGTCAAGAGTAAAAGTGGTGACGGCCCAGAACAACCTTACACATGACGGAGTCAGATCTGGATCTAGGCAGTCCGAGAATATTATGGGTGGCGGGTTGACGGCGTCAGAAGTTTCTTCTTGACGCCGGTACCTTAGGAAATCTATATATACTCTTTGTAATTTTCATTCAAAGGTGAGGAGAATTTTAGGGTCGATTTGAATAAACCCTAACACGACTTTTATAGTATTTTCAAGGGTTTTCACCCCTTGAAACCCTTCATGTTCAATTAAGATAAGTATCCTTTCAATTAATTCAATATGTCTATGTGTTGTTTGAATATATCTTACGCTTGTTTTGATTTTAACATGCTAGGCTAGATCTTTTGTGTGTTTGCTTAGATGTAATGAAACCTAGATGTTGATTATAGGTTGATTGCTTGTTTATAGTTGTAATGGATGAATGATTTCGATGTTAGGCTTAAGAAAACTGGCAGATCTCCATTGTGTAACTTGCTTGAACGTCTTAAGAAGCATCAACCAATGCGTACTAGGTTTTTATGGTTGTATTTAATGCATGAGCGAATTCTAGTGATCCCATGTTAGGAGCTTCTTGCAGGCTCGACATAGGAGTGAAGTAGGAGCTTATAGAGTTGGGGAAGTACGTACGCCACCCCACAATTGGTATTAAGGAATATAACCCGTCATCCACGCAACTGTAACAAATAATTAACCTGTAAAAGATATCTAGGGAGTAGTGAAATCTAAGTAAACACAATTCTCCCATTTACGGTTCACACCACTAGTTTAATTAGCTTTATTTACATTTCTGTTATTTTATTTTGATTGCATCTTTAGTTATTGGGTTAGTTGAATAGCAACTAATTCCGCCCACTCTTCCAAAACCCAAGATTTTAATTGCTTTCATAAAAATATAAAAATACAAAAAGAATCATCCATCACCTCTAGACCTAGTTTTTAGGCTTTCTAATTCTAGCGACACTATTCCTGAGTTGAACGATCAATCCCCCGGTACTTGTCATTATACTATACTACAACGATCAGGTACACTGCCTGGTGGGGGTTGTAAGCTTCTCGAGATCCCTCGAGAGGTAAAGCCTGGTGCAATTCCCACGCATCAAGTTTTTGGCGCCGCTGCCGGGGAATAGTTATTGTCTAGGTTAGGATTTCTTTTTATTAGGTCTATTTGCTAGATTCCGTTCTAGTAAGATTTTATTTTTATCATTAGGTTTTCTTTAGTCTATCTTATTTCTTCGTGTCTTTGTTCGTAATCTTTACCATCTGACATCATGAAAGGTGGTAACATCTTTGAACCCATCAACCCACCACAACAAGACCACCCGCAAAACCCACCACTAGCAAACCAACCTCTTAGGCCCCGAACCCTAGGAGAGTATTCCCGACCTAGCCACCATGGCTACCGAAACACTATTGAGGTCACCCAAAGAGCCAATGTGTCCCCCTTGCGATCCGACATCATCCGGTTAGTGCAAAGCGGATGTGCATTCCGTGGACTTCGTTCCGAAGATCCTAATCAACATCTCAAGGACTTCCTTAAAATCGTAGATTCTATAGACCTTGATGTTACAACTAGAGAGTCGACAAGATTACGCCTAATCCAATTCTCTCTACGTGATCAAGCTAGTCAATGGCTTGAACGTTTCCCCGTGGGATCCATCACCTCATGGGATGATCTCACCACTCGTTTCCTTGCTCAATTCTTCCCACCGGGGAAGACTGCAATGCTTAGAAATGACATCTTGATGTTTGAACAACATCAGGGTGAAACTTTCTACGAGGCGTCGGCTCGTTTCAAGGATCTACTCCACAAAGTCCCTCATCATGGTATAAATCTTTGGTTATTAGTTCAAATCTTCTATGACTATGTCGACTATCACACTAAACGTACCATCGATCGAGCCGCAGGAGGTAGATTGTGTGATAAGAACGCCGAGGAGTCTTGGGCAATTATTGACAAACTTGCCGCCGATAATCAAGAGTTATGGGAGTTTAATCACACTATAAAAGCGGCCATCAACGCAATCTCGACACCTGGAGGGACTAATCAAATCTCTGATGAACTCCTTTTCAAATTTGAGGCAAAAGTTGACTATTTCGAGGAAAGGCAAAAGAGACCCTTAAGTCCTAGACGGGCTGTTGTCAATTCTGTCTCGAAAGTGACTTCAACGCCGTTATCAGAGTCACCCTCTAGAGAGAATGTTGAGACCTTTCAAAATTATGCCCCACCTTATTCTCCTCCTGAGAAACTTAGCCCGGAATTTGAAGCCAGAATGAGGGAATATATCGCAACCCATTCTGAGCGGCTTGCTAGATTCGAGGAAGCAGTTTATAAACAAAAAGTGGAGATGCAAGAGAAAATGAATGAGATGATGAGCCTAGTGTAGGAGTATGCCAACTAGAAAACCCCTGAAAGGATGTTACTGAGGAAAGAAAGCGTCACCCCCATTACCCGATTTGTTAATTCCATTACAATTGTCCATACGGATAATGAGAAAGTAGAAACCCCTAGGGAACAAACCACAGAAGAACCGCCACAATCTCAATCCTTAAGTTACTACCTGAAACATGATATAAACGAAGGCACCATAATAAATTGGATAAAGGGTGACGGGCGTAACCAATCCTCCAAACAGGGTTTAGAGAAGGAGGAAGAGGGAAAAGATGAGTATGATACATTACCTGGGGGACCGATATTTGAGAAACTACTAGTACTGAAAGTAGCTACTAAGCAGATGGCGTGTGGGAACTTTGAGATACTAGCCAGCATCGGGAATTTGAAATATCTAAACGCTTTCGCCGACCAAGGATCGGAAGTAAATCTTATGCCCCTAACTATCTACACCCAACTAACGTCAAAAATGCCAGCCACCACTCGTGTTAGGCTATCCTTCGCTGGACACTCTTACGTGTACCCCTTGGGAATCGTAGAAGATGTGCTGGTCAATGTCGCAGGATTTATGTATCCCTTTAAGTCGGAATTGTAGTTTATTTGATCAAATATTGCCCTAAATCGTTCCTTTTGTGATTTTAGGTACTTTTGGAGTGAATTCTGGAAAAGAAACATTTTGGATGTTTTTGGAGCATAAAAGTGAAGAAAACGGCAAAGTCTTAATTTTCCTTGCTGGGAACAGTACCTGACGGCGTCAAGAGCAATTTAATGACAGCGTCAAGAGTAAAAATGGTGACGGCCCAGTGAAAACGTGACGGCGTCAAAGCATGGCCGTCAAGAGTAAAAGTGGTGACGGCCCAGAACAACCTTACACATGACGGCGTCAGATCTGGATCTAGGCAGTCCGAGAATATTATGGGCGGCGGGTTGACGGCGTCAGAAGTTTCTTCTTGACGTCGTCACCTTAGGAAATCTATGTATACTCTTTGTAATTTTCATTCAAAGGGGAGGAGAATTTTAGGGTCGAATTGAATAAACCCTAACACGACTTTTATAGTATTTTCAAGGGTTTTCACCCCTTGAAACCCTTCATGTTCAATTGAGATAAATATCCTTTCAATTCATTCAATATGTCTATGTGTTGTTTGAATATATCTTACGCTTGTCTTGATTTTAACATGCTAGGCTAGATCTTTTGTGTGTTTGCTTAGATGTAATGAAACCTAGATGTTGATTATAGGTTGATTGCTTGTTTATAGTTGTAATGGATGAATGATTTCGATGTTAGGCTTAAGAAAACTGGCAGATCTCCGTTGTGTAACTTTCTTGAACGTCTTAAGAAGCATGAACCAATGCGTACTAGGTTTTTATGGTTGTATTTAATGCATGAGCGAATTCTAGTGATCCCATGTTAGGAGCTTCTTGCAGG
Organism: Artemisia argyi; assembly: GCA_030686995.1. Classification (NCBI taxonomy): domain Eukaryota; kingdom Viridiplantae; phylum Streptophyta; class Magnoliopsida; order Asterales; family Asteraceae; genus Artemisia; species Artemisia argyi. The sequence continues at coordinate 99,905,749 of CM060678.1, forward strand.
CTCGACATAGGAGTGAAGTAGGAGCTTATAGAGTTGGGGAAGTACGTACGCCACCCCACAATTGGTATTAAGGAATATAACCCGTCATCCACGCAACTGTAACAAACAATTAACCTGTAAAAGATATCTAGGGAGTAGTGAAATCTAAGTAAACACAATTCTCCTATCTACTGTTCACACCACTAGTTTAATTAGTTTTATTTACATTTCTGTTATTTTATTTTGATTGCATCTTTAGTTATTGGGTTAGTTGAATAGCAACTAATTCCGCCCACTCTTCCAAAACCCGATATTTTAATTGCTTTCATAAAAATATAAAAATACAAAAAGAATCATCCATCACCTCTAGACCTAGTTTTTAGGCTTTCTAATCCTAGCGACACTATTCCTGAGTTGAACGATCAATCCCCCGGTACTTGTCACTATACTATACTACAATGATCAGGTACACTGCCTGGTGGGGGTTGTAAGCTTCTCGAGATCCGTCGAGTGGTAAATCCTGGTGCAATTCCCATGCATCAGTAATCCTGGTCGCGCTCTAGTAAGTGTACGGTTCTTATAAATGGACTTTTGTAACTTGTGTAAATGTACGGTTCTTATAAATATTAACTTATATCTTTTGTTCGTGTGCTATGTCACTTGTACTTAGATTGTTATCCTTTGTTTAAAAGATCAACTAAGAGTCAAATTGAAACCGTGACATACTCATATTAAGTGCGTAACTTAAAAAACAAATCATAAGTATGAAGATTGACTTGCATTATTTTGCAAAGACTTTTATCAAATGACCAAGAGTCTTGGCTCGTAAATTGCTAAGCATGTACGGTGTATGTGATATTTCGCATCCTTCGTGGAATGCGCATGGAAACTTACTTCAACGTCTTGACGGTAAGGCGCTTAGCAAGGATGCGTGATCCAGTGTTGATGGGTTTGCAACCCTCTTACTCAACGAGTTAGTTAGTAGGTTTACTCATCCTTTCTGCCATCGTGGGTCTTAATAAGTGCATGCACGCCATGTAGGCAAAATATAAAATAACAATATTGAAACATAATAGAAATGTACGCAATAAAGTGAAGTGTGTTATGGAGTTAGCTAGAAACCACAACGTTTTATTAATACTTGCAAGTTTTTGAAGATAAAAGACAATTCCTAAAAAAAATTCAAAGACAGACATTTATTGGGCACGTACGAAAGTGCAAGGTTGTCTGTTTGTGGGCCGTAGCCTTTCCTAAAGATAGCATCTCTTGAGATTGCAGATATTCCAATTGCGTGCCAGCTCGTGGCCTTCTATATCGCGCAGCTTGTATGCACCGTTACCTAGTGCATCCGTGACCTCATAGGGTCCTTCCCATTTGGTTCCAACCTTGCCCATGTCTTCTGCGTGGCTTGCATCATTAGCGCGGTATACAAAGTCTCCTGGCCTGAAAGAAGTGTGTTTGACCTTTGCATCATAATACTTCTTCATTTTTGCTTTAGCCTTTGCTTCACGTATAGCTGCGCGTTCACGCCTTTCTTTCAGCAGGTCCAAGTCTATGCGCCGCTCATCGTCATTTGTTGTGACGTTTATTTCCGCTGTATGGATAGTTGGCATTCCAATTTCGGCTGGTATGACGGCTTCTATCCCATAGACAAGAGAGAATAGCGTGTCTCCAGTACTGGTTTTAATTGTCGTGCGGTGCACCCATAAAACATGTGACAATTCGTCCACCCACTTTCCTTTAAGTCTGTCGAGGCGCGCTTTTATTCCTTCGCCTAGACTGCGATTCGCGCGTTCAACCAAGCCATTGGTTTGTGGGTGTTTTACTGAAGCGAAGTGTTGTGTGATGTTTAATTGCCCGCACCAGTCTTTGAATGGGTTATCACAGAATTGTTTTCCGTTGTCTGAGATAATATCTCCAGGTAGTCCAAAGCGACATATAATGTTATCCCATACAAAGCGTTTGACCTGGTTACCTGTGATGCTCGCCACTGCTTTTGCCTCAATCCACTTGGTAAAATAATCTATAGCTACAATGAGGAATTTAAGCCCTCCTACTGCAACTGGAAAAGGGCCTGCAATGTCAATGCCCTATTTATAGGATGGCCATGGTGAGGTGATGGGAGTTAGCTCATGTTGTGGTCGGAGCGGAATTGGCCTGTGGACTTGGCAATCGCTGCATTTTTTTTATCATGTCCCGCGCATCGCGGTGCATGGTAGGCCAATAGTATCCTGACCGCAAGGCGCGCGCCACTACGGATCGTGGTCCTGAGTGCATACTACATGAACCAGTGTGAATCTCTCGGAGTATATAATCTGCCTGTTGAAGAGGTCCAACGCACCGGAGCCATGGTTGTAGGAATGAACGTCGATACAGGACGCCATCTCGGAGTTCAAATCTCTGCGCTATGCGCCGTACTCTACGAGCATCTTTCTGATCTTGTGGTAGGATTCCTTTTCTTAAAAAATCAATGATAGGTGTCATAATCTTCTATTACTGTGGATACTTCCATCTCCAAGATTGACTTGCTTTTTAGAGTTTCCACCAATACCTGCTTTGAGAGGTGCGCAAAGCTTGTAGATGCGATCTTGCTAAGCACGTCAGCTTTCCTGTTTTCTCCTCTAGGTACTTGTTTGATTGTGAACCTATCAAAGCTCTAAATTAAAGACTTGGTTTTCTCAAGGTATTGGATCATGTGTTCATCCTTGGCTTCATATTCACCTAGCACGTGGTTAGCTACTAGCCTGGAATCCACATTTGCCTCTAGGTTGCGTACACCCATTTGAATTGCGATACGCAGTCCAGCGAGTAGGGCTTCGTATTCTGCCTCATTGTTTGTGGCTGTGAATTCGAAGCGTAGTGCGTAGGTGAATTCTACCCCCTCTGGATTAGTAAGCATAAGGCATGCGCCTGATCCATCCACGCATGAGGATCCGTATGTGAATAGAACCCATGGTTCTTGTAACTCTGTCTTGCCTGTTGAAGGTGGAGTATCGGCATCTGGCTTTTCAACAATAAAGTCGGCTAATATCTGCCCCTTGATTGTAGTGCGTGGTCTATACGAGATGTTATACTCACTCAACAACACACTCCACTTTTGTAGCCGTCCTGATGCGACAGGTTTAGAGATAACTTGTTTGATGGGCTGGTCCGTGATTACAGCTATTGGGTGCGCCTGAAAGTATCTGCGCAGTCTTTTAGCTTCGAATACTAGAGCTAGGACCAGCTTTTCCATAGCGCTGTAGTTAGTCTCTGTCTTTTTCAGTGCCTTGCTTACAAAGTATATGGGCGTTTGAACGGAGTTCCTATCTGTCAATAGTACTGCGCTGACTGCTCCATGGGTTGCAGATAAGTACATGATCAACTCTTCCCCTGGTCGCGGTGCGACAAGTTTGGGAAGTGATGCAAGATGTTGTTTTAGTTGTTGGAAGGCTTCCTCTACCTCCTCAGTCCAACTAAAGTCTCCCTTTTTTGTGCACTTCGTGAGTGTTTTGAAGAGAGGGAGTGATTTGTCTGCTGACTTGGATAAAAAACGGTTTAGCCCAGCTAGCTTTCTGTTTAATGACTGGACTTCTTTCAATGTGCGCGGTGAGGGGAGATCAATGACAGATTTTGTCTTTTCTGGGCAAGGCTTGATGTCGTCAGGTTCTATTAGATACCCAAGGAACATGCCTTCTGTCGCGCCAAAGGTGCACTTCTTGGGATTTAACTTCATGTTTATTTTTCCTAATGTTTTGAACATCTCCTTAATGTCGCGCATCAATTCTTCCTCCGTGTGGCTCTTTATAACGAGGTCATCAACATAAACTTCCAGGTTGCGACCTACTTGTTTCTCAAATGCTGTGTCCACCAATCGCTGGTATGTTGCTCCCGCGTTCTTTAGACCAAAGGGCATTTTTGTATAGCAAAAGACCCCTTGACTTGTGTGGAAGGCTATTTTCTCTTCATCTTCTTCAGCCATCTGAATTTGATGGTATCCTTTGTACGCATCTAGGAAGCACTTAAAGGAATATCCACACAGAGATTCTACCTTCCAGTCTATCTCTGGCAGTGGGTAGCAGTCCTGTGGACATGCTTTATTGAGGTCAGTGAAGTCCACGCACATCCTCCAACTGCCATCACTCTTCTTTACCATTAGTGGATTAGAGAGCCAGTCGTGATAGTAGACTTCGCGCATAATACCTGCGTTTACAAGTTTGTGTACTTCTTCCAGGATGGCTTTTGGGCGATCTAGAGCCTGGCCGCGCTTTTTCTGTCGTATTGGAGGATATCCTTGTTGGATTTGTAGCTTGTGCTCCGTAATAGAGCGTGGCACTCCAGTCATATGCTTTGGTTCCCATGCAAAGATATCTAGGTTCTTTTGCAGGAGTACGCACACAGCTGCTTTGCCTTTGTTAGACAGTGAACCTCCTATTGATATTTGCTGATCTGGGTAATCTGGGTGGATGGAAACTTTTAAGTTTGGTATTTTGGCTACGTGTTGTTCTGGGGTATTTTCCACTTCACTGGTTACTGTGTTACACTCTTTTGGTGACATAGTGGCATTGTAGAGTGTAACAATGACTCCCTCTACTGGGAACTTGAGCATCCCGTGCGCTATGGATGGTACGACGCACATGGATGATATTCCAGGTCTCCCGATGATGCCGTTGTATGGCGAGGGGGACTTGATTACCATAAAGTTCATCCAAGCTGCCGTGGAGTGCTGCTCATTACCTATGACCACGAGTAGGCGTAATTGCCCCATAGGCCATATCTTCTCTCCTGTGAATCCCGTCAGCGATGTCGTTGCTGGGATCAGCTGACTTTGTATCTCCGGTCGCAGCCTTTTGAAGCAATGTTCGTACATAATATCTGCGGATGCCCCTCCGTCTACATACATACGATGGATATCGTGACCCCCTGTATGTATTTCAATGGTTAGTGGCTCTATCACTGCGTTGTCCGCAGCGAGAGTTGGGAAAGAAATTTCATTCTTAGAGGAGAACTTTTGGCTGACTTTTTGCCTAGTTTTTCGCTGCCACGATTGTATCATGTATATTGTGTCAGCCTTGTCTTTGGCTGTCTCCTTCTTGCCTCCATTATTTGGTTTTTCTTTTCCTTCCTTTATGTTTTTAACAAGGTGATCCATTCTACCTTCCTTCACCAGTTTGTCGATCAATTGTCGTAGTCGGACGCACTCATTGGTAGTGTGGCCCTTTTCCCCATGGTATTCGCAGTATCAATTCCCCACACGCCGGTCCTCTAGAGTGCGCATTGGTGGGGGCTTCGGGAAGTTTGCGCCCTCTGTTGCGAATATGTCCCTTGGTGTTTTTGTGAGGGGGGTATATTTGTCGTTTTCTCGTCCACTTCCCTGGCCGCGATAACCCTTGTTGCGGCTGCTACCCAGGTCATTGGATTGTCTCCTAGGCTGTTCTTGTTTCCTATAATTTAAGTAGCATTTTTTACTATCTGCGGCTGCTGCTTCTCCTTGGATGAAGGACCTTGTGCGCTTCATTAACTCATCAAAGGTTTGGGGGACCTTATCATTTAATTTCTTGATGAGTTATGGGTTATTTATCCCATTCATGAACCCCAAGATTTTCAGCACTTCAGGACATGCCTTGACGTGTATGCATTCATTTTTAAAGCGCTCCATATAAGCGCTTGTTGATTCCCCTTGGCGCTGCTTTACTCTGGCCAATTCAACAGGGTTCTTGGCGCACTTCTTTCTCTGGGTGAAATTTAAGCGGAATGCTTTTCGCAGTTCTTCGAACCCGTTTATGCTTCTTCATGGAAGCTTACTAAACCAGGTCCGTGCATTCCCTACTAAGGTAGAGTTAAACATATGACACCACACAGGCTGTGGCCAATTTTCGAAGGTAGCAGCAGATTCAAAAATTTTTAGGTGATCGTCAGGGTCGCCTGTTCCATCATATGTTTTCACATTGGCGGGCATGCGTCTCTTCTTATCATCTGAGTAGTCACTAATGCGCCGTGTGAACGCATCAATCTTTTGGCGGCACCAAGGAAGAGATATGTCTTCATCTTCTTCCTCATGGCGTCTTCCTCTAGACTTCCAATGTCCTGTTTCTTTGTCATCGTTGTCCGAGGAATCACTCGAGGAATAGTTGTCTTTTTTACGGCGTTTGCGCCGTTTTTCTTCAGAATCCGAGCTTGGAGGACTTTCTTGGAGGCGCCCGTCTTCCAAGTCTATCCTGGAACCTTCTGCTATCAAATCTTGAAGAGCTGTCGCTCAGTGAGCGTTGTCGCCCAAGCCTATCTTGTATTCTGCGGTTACCAAGTCTAGAGTGGACATTGGTGCGCATTCCATCATCTTCATATTCGTCTGAGTAATGCGAATCAGATGTTGTACCTAGTCTATCGTGGACATTGGTACGTCTTTCGTTGTTTTCGCGTCCCTCCCTCTGGTAGCGTAGTGGGGATGTTTCGCGTTCAGGACCAAAGTTGAGCCGGGCTTGTAGGCTCATACTTGACCTTCTCCTTGCTTCTTCTTGCATGAGGGCGGTTAGGGTTTCGTAATTTTGGGATACAAAATTGCTTAACGTTAAATCAGGCGCATCCTCTTCCGCTGCAAGGATTTCTGCCTCAACATTAGGCGCCCTATCTCGGTTGGGTGCGCCAGGTGGCACAGTGTTGTCCACTATAGGTGCCGTTTGGTGGGGAGTATTGAAGAGGGTGCGCTGAAGTTCTTCAACGCTTGGGACCACCGTGGTGGTTTGAGTAGTCCTTGTAGGCAATTCTACCGCTGGGAGAGGTAGGGTTGGTCCCGTTTCTTGGTGACCAGGCGTACTGGGTCTTCTAGAGGCCTGCCTAGAGGTCGAGTCTTGAGGGTTCTTCCTCTGGGGGTCACCACGTGTTTTTTCCAACTGTGAAGTCCGCTGGCTTGAGTTTTTGTTCTTCGTCATTCTAGTTCTTAGTTCTTAGCGTAGGGTCCCACGGATGGCTCCACTTGTTGATACAAAAGTTGGGCTTTCCTTATTTGGGTTCCTGCTCTCGTACCAATTAAACCTTAATGCTTGAGACCTGCACACTAAGAAAGCAAACAAACACCGTTAGGCTTATCGTGGGATTGTCTCCCACGATTATCCTCCGGCGTGAGAGTAAGTAATCGGTTTTAGGTTTATGTATGTGAATGAGGGTTATATAAATCGTACCTTTAACGAGAGTTGTGGCATTGTTTATATAGGCACGAAATTCGTGTAGGTTTCGTGTTCCTCACTCTTCGCACGCGTAGTGCTTATCCGGCCTATGGATCTTTATCCATAAATAAAAGATCCTTATCTAGACCATAAATAGTTTGGTTGGGTTTGGGCTATCGTGAGTCCGAACCACTATTATTGTGGCCCAAATTATTGTCATAATAGTCCACTCGTGGTGGACTTGGGCTTTTAGTAATGTTTATCATTTGGGCTCGTGGTCCAAATATAGACTATACGTCATCATATGTGGTAAGTTGTTGTACCTCAAGAGTCAAGACACTCGCATCACCGTGCTTTTTCTCATCGTGCATCTTTTAATGACAAAAATAAACCGTTGGCCCCTGAACTTTTTCAAAAACATCGTCTGGGACCCTAAGTTTCTAAAATCGTCGCCATGCGTCCAAACCTTGAGTCTTTTAGGCCGAATGCGTCCCTTGACCAGTTTGGTCTCGGTCAATGCTCATTTTTTGGTATATTCCCAAGGGTATAATAGGAAAAACACATTTATAACTAAACTTTAGTTAAATTTAATACGACATTCAACTTCAGGGAGCAACTGTGTACTACATTCTAGTTAGTCAACCAAGAATGATATTTTAGTGACCAGCTATGAACTTTACTTGGCAACCCGTTTCTAGATGTGATAAAAGTAACAACAACACAACTATGAAGGTGTTTGGCATGAGTGTGTACATAACTCCCATTTAACATTTGTGGTATGACTAAGGAAAGTCAAAATGTAATTGCTAAATGGGATTCCTGAGTTTTGACTAATTATGTTAGAAATCAAGACTTGCCTTTTGTGGTATTTGCTTTGTTTGTGCATTGCTAAATAGGTTTGACTTAGAGAAGTCAAACCTATAGAGGTTACAATTTGTGCCATTTGGTAAATAGGTTTGACTCAGGGAAGTCATTACGGGGCATAAACAATACAAGGTTGTCAGTAAAGGGGTGTTTGATTTTGCTATTACAAAATTTATAGCCACTGTGTTTGGGTTTCCTCATATGATGGGGTGTTTGGTTTTTGTCGATAGAAACAGTACATAAAAGGGATGTTTGGTTTGTGCTATTCGCTTGTTCCCTTCCACTGTCAACACCAACACCATACAATTTTTTTGATAATAAATCCACCATTGTCCATACAATAACATTTAATGATCAAAAGCCTTTGCATTTTTCCACCAAACCATTGTCTTTGGATATGCTGACATAAAAGGGTGTTTGTTTTTGTCATATGAACAGTACACAAAAAAAGGAGAATACACGAAGATTAAACACTAAAACATAGATTTATATATTCATCATAGTGGCACGTAGACTACAAAAAGAACCTTAAAATCCTAAAACAAGAACCCAAAAGACCCCATTAACCTACCCTATGAAATACCCAAAAGACCCTATTTCACTAATTATTTTCAGCCATTTTCTGAACATAACCTTCCTGCATGCAAATATCAGCGTCAGCTTCACCATAAATCTTGATCAAACGTGCAAGTAGGTCGATTTTCCTGTCCTGGGTTTTTCTTAACGCCTCCAAACAGTCAAGCGCCACACCACGTGGTTCATTCTCCTGAATCAGCTCCCTACGCTTTGGTATCAGCCTCTTTAGATGATCAATAGCGGCACGAATAAGGTTTTTAAAAAACCCTTCTTCAACAGCTTCTTGACTAAACCACAGGCCCATACGATCTTGTAAAGGTGATGAATCGGCGACTTCCATAAGTTCATTCAACATTGGGAAATCTTCCATGGGGAAATGTGTGATGAAAAGGTTGTTGATGGATTTATTGGTTTACGTGCAAAAGTAAATACCGTCTAAGGGAAGAGAAGGTGAAGGGTTTAATAACATTTTTTATTTCATAGTTGGTCCTTAAGATTGTATACATTTTCGTTGCCTTACTCAAAATTCCCAACCATAATTTAGTGATGTGTTCACAATATGTTAAATTGAGCTTACAAGCTTAGGGACCTACGGTGTAATTTGTGTAAAATTAATGGCACCCCATTAAATCCTTACCGACCTATATGAAAGTCAAACACATATATTCATTACTCAAAATACGTAAAAATTGGCAAACACACACACACAAAATGAAGCCACATAACAAATAAAGTATGGTTATTTTTGTGCCTTTGCATATCTAATCACAAGTCATACATATTGTGTAAAAATATTTTTTACCACATTTGACTCCCAAGTGGAATTGGCAAGTTTGTATTTAGAAACTGAAACTGGAAATGGTAAAGGTCACTAACCATTTTCAGTTAGACTTTCTAAATTCAAACTTGACAATGGTAAATGTGACTTGTTTAATAATGTTTTTGCAAGATTTACATTAGAAAGTTAAAAGTGCATATTCTAAATTGGATTTAATAATGGAATGGCAATTTTGACTTTAGTTAGTCAAAATGCAAATGCCAAATAACCTTTACCATTTGCAAGTTTGACTTCCTAAAGTCAAACCTCCCATTGAATTTGCGAGCAACATAGGCAGTATGTAAAGTAAAACATTTGTAGGACAAACATATTCACAACCAACAACTAAACAACAACATACTTATATGATAATAGTTATCTTAGGGTATTCAACCCACATAAACTAGAAACAGTAAAAGAATTCTACCCCGGCTGTGGGGGAAGCTCGATGGAGTTTCAACAGCCTCCTTACCAACTCCCAATTCATCTTGATTTTTTCATTCTCATCATGACTCAAATTGTAGTCATGGATATAAATTTTCTTGAGTAAGGGGGAACATGCAAGTATGAACTTTATTATGGCTATTTCATTCTCTGTTCTAAGGAAAGAATGAAACATCACACTTTGAAGCTGCCCCGGGCTCATTGTGTTGCTGGTTACATCAAATGAATCAATCTCCAAAGGTACAACACTAAGCGTGTATAAGGCCTGCAAAATGAGAGACTATTGATATGCACAACCATTGGAATTTAATATGATATCTTTCATACATATGCATTCCACTTACCCTGGTTTCTAGCATTTGCATATTTGGAGACCCACGAATCATTTGAATGATGAATGAAACCATTGCATTATTCCCAAAATCGACCCCGTATAGCTCAAGAGACTTGAGGGATACAAAGGCCGCACGGACATTCATCCAGAAGGTACCTTCGGCCAATAACTACAAAATGTCGAATTTTCTTTAGTTTCAAAGATAACATTGCATAAATGTTACAAATTACTTTAACATTCTGTAATTTGAATTGAAAAACTGAAATATGTCTTATCTTTCAGTCTTGAAAATCCAAGGTAATGGTCTCAAGTTTAGAAAGAGTTTCCAAGTGAAAGATATTGGAAGTTGTTATCGTCATAGGATCGTTCCAAACACCGAATGACAAATTTAACTTCTTCAAATTGCTAAGAATTGCCATATCCCATAGTCTCATCTCATTTGTAGTACAACGATCCATTTTTAGAGACTCAAGCAAGGGACAACCAGCAACAAAGTCCCAAACTATACCGCTATGAAAATTGACATTACACAATTCTAAGCTGAGTAGCTTTGGAAAACCCCTAAAACTTGTCATAGTGGGAAAAGTGCAACAATGAAGTTCGAGAAATTTCAACTCCATACGATATTAAAGTTGGGTTGGGAACGTAACTGGTTCACCATACCAGTTTTGAGTTGTGACCTCCTCAACTCCTACCCGAGCCAAAAACAAAAGCCACTCATGAATGTCTTCATAATTCAAGTTGTCTTGTCCAAACAGCGTTTTGGGCTCTACGAAAAACATAAACCTTCTTATTGGACCATTAAGTTGTAGTAAAAGACCAGTAATATGCATCCCATCAAAGTTATTTGTTAAATAGTAAAACAAATCCTTATCAACTATGACATCGGTCAGCAAGGTCCACTTAAACCGCCAGCTTCTCGATAAAGTACAGGTGCTCACCGCATCTTTTAGTGGCAAGTGATTCATAATATTAGTGGTCACGTTATCTGGCATGTTGCTGATATAATCTGCAATATCAGTGATCACATTATCTCCAAAAGACATTGTATTGTTAGAATTTTAGTTTGGTCTTTGAGTTATGGAAATGGGTGTCTGGTTTTGGTTTTTGATTTATCGGTGATGGTCTGGATAAGGGTTTGTGTAATTATGGTATGTAATTGGGTTTGGTTAGTGGGTTAATTGGTTACCGCACGAATAATAACTAGCGTATCAGAGAAGATAGGCTCAAGTTGCGAAGCAAAGTTCTTAGTTGGTCCCTAAACTATCACTCTTGGTTGATTAACTAAAGTGTAGTTATAAATGTATTTTGCCTATTATACCCTTGGGAATAGACCAAAAAATGAGTGTTGACCAAAACCAAACTGGTCAAGGGACGCATTCGGCCTAAAAATCCCAAGGTTTAGACGCATAGGGACGATTTTAGAAACTTAGGGTCCCAAGCGATGTTTTTGGGAAAGTTTAGGGACCAACGATGTATTTTTGTTTTTTTTTTTAAATAAATACTTTCTGGTGTACTTTAAGCCTAGCTTAGTTGATCATGCACTCATGCAGATTCTGATTTATCAAATATTGTGAAAAACTTATAGAAAGATCAGATTTAATAAGAAGTCAAGAACACAAGATTTCATACAACCAACCACCCTAAAATTTTCATTCATAACATTTATCAATCACTTCAAATGTGATTATAGGTTTTGAGTTCATACAAATTACAAGAAAGAAAATAACAACAAAAATCTTCTAACTCAGCTTGATAGAGAAATTGAACATAGAGAAAACAAAGAGATTAAAATACAATAATGAGATGTATAGATATTATATAGTCTTGAACATTAGGGCTACGGGTATTTTCTTAGTTTGCACTTGGCTCCTAATCTTTTATTACTTGTCACTTTAAGTCCCTGCAAGAATAGAACAAATACAAACAATATCCAAAAGAAGAATAACATATACCTTTTTATGCTTGTGAGTCAAAACTAGTTTCACCAACAGTCAAACAAACAAGACTTAGCTTATTATTTGAACACTCCCCCTTAAGCTAATTCTTGTATGTCATTGATGCGTAGGGTTTGCACCAGGCTTTACCTCTCGAGGGATCTCGAGAAGCTTACAACCCCCACCAGGCAGTGTACCTGGTCGATGTAGTATAGTATAGTGACAAGTACCGGGGGATTGATCGTTCAGCTAGGAATAGTGTCACTAGGATTAGAAAACCTAAAGACTAGGTCTAGAGATGAGGGATGATTCTTTTTGTATTTTTATATTTTTTAGAAAGCAAGTAAAAATCTCGGGTTTGAAGGAGTTGGGCAGAATTAGTTGCTAGTCAACTAACTCAATACTAAGATGCAATCAAAATAAAATACTAGAAATGAAATTAAACTATATTAAACTAAAGTTGTGAGCAATATATGGGAGAAATGTGTTTACTTAGATTTCACTACTCCCTAGATATCTTTTACACATTAATTACTTGTTATAGTTGCGTGGATGACGGATTGTATTCCTTAATACCATTCATGGGGTGGCGTACTTACTTCCCCAATCCTATGAGTGCCTACTTCACTCCTATGTCGAGCCGGCTAAGAAGCTCCTAACATGGGATCATTAGAATTTACTCATGCATTAAATACCACCAATAAAACCTAGTACACATCGGTTCATGTTTCCTAAGACATTCAAGCATGTTACACAATGGAGATCTGCCAGTTTTCTTAAGCCTAACATTGAAATCATTCATCCAATACAACCATAAACAAGTAATCAACACATAATTAACATCTAGTGTTGGGATATGAAATATCAAAGTACTTCTGGATGTCAAAGTACTGCTGCATGATGAATAAAGTCAAAGTACTGCTGAAGAATAAAGTCAAAGTACTGCTATTATTGAAGAATGTTTAAAGTACTTCGAAGAAAACAAGGACTGATATGCAATATTAGATAAGGATTAATGTGTAATATTAAACGAATATTCTAGAATTAGTTAGGGATAATTACTTGTCGTTCAAGGATTATATGTTGTAAACCAACTTAAGGTTATCTATATAAAGAGCCTTAAGAGGTATTGGTCGATAGAAGTTTTACAAGTCTTAGATACGTTTAGATGTCGATCAAAGTTAATAGTTAGGGATTGTTAGTGAATCTGTGTAACAAAGCAGGTTCAAAGTTTGGTTAATATAAAAGTTCTTCTTAAGCTTTGTGTTAGTAGATTCCGCATACTTTACAAGGTCAAACAGTGTTTCAATATTAATAGTGTTGAGTTTACTCAATATTGTTAAACCCTTACAAGCTACAAAGTAGTTTGATCAGAGTATATCGATCCAACAAGTGGTATCAGAGCTTGTGTTGGAAACTCTGATTAAGAAGACAAACCTTAAAAACCTTTAAACCAATTTCACTACAAACCCTTCAAGATGTCGACAAATGCTGCACCTGCTCCCTCAATCACTGCTGTTAGAATCCCTATTGTTAAGAAGAGAGAATATAACCTATGGGCCATGAAGATGAGGCAGTACATTGCCATCACAGACCATGCTTTGTGGGATGTGATTGTCAATGGGAACATGCAAATTGATGAACCAATAGAGGTACCTGGACAACCAACACCACCAAAAATTACTGTACCTGCTGCTACCAAAAGAAATCAAGACAAAGCTCTCAACATACTACTTTCTGCTATTCCTGATGGTCACCTATTAAAGTTTCATGATGCCAAAGATGCCAAACAACTATGGGCTGCAATAAAGAAGAAGTTTGGAGGTAATGATGCTTCCAAGAAGATGCATAGGAATTTGCTGAAGCAACAATTTGAAACTTTCACTGTTGGTGAAAGAGAAGGTATTGATTCTGCTTATGAAAGATTTCAACATCTTTTAAGTATGCTAGAACTATATGATGCTGAGGCATCAGTTGAAGATGCTAATTTAAAGTTTCTAAGGAGTTTGCCATCAACATGGCATGTAGTTGCTACTATGATCAGAGGACAATCAGGGCTGGATACTATGAACTTTGATGATCTTTACAACAATCTGAAGGTGTATGAGCATGAGATGAATGGTACTACAGATTCAAGCACACAACAGAACATTGCTTTTGTCTCTTCTGAAAAGAGAAGCAGTACTTCCAACAAAGGTACTGCTTACCATGTTCAAAGTACTGTGACTGAAACACAGGTTCCATGCACAACAATGGTCACCACCAATTCATCACAATCAATTACCCCCACCTCAGATGATGTTTTATGTTCAGTCTTTGCTCAACAGGCATCTCTGCCAGTCACCTATCAAGAAGATGTATTGCAAATAGATGATGATGCCTTGGAAGAAATTGATATCAGATGGCAAGTTGCTATGTTCACTGCAAGGATCAAGAAGTATGTGAACAAGACAGGAAAAGTGGTGAGTGCTTATTTACTCACCATTTTATGGCCAAACACCAACCCAATATGACTATTTGAGCTAATAAATGCCAAGAAAACGTGTGTTTTTGTGATTGTGATATGCAGGTACGGATGAATCAGAAAATTAACGAAAATTCACAAGAAAACCGGAAAAACGAGCATGAGAGTAAAAGACGGTCAAATAGTCAAAGCCGGGAATCCAATATCAGTTTCAGTCCTCTTTCTACTCAGACTTGTCAAGAATAGTCCCTGGAATATATTTTTGGAGATTGGCAAATTTTATCCTTGAAGTTTGGAAGATTTGCATTTTTAGTCCTTATACAAAAGCTGAAAACCAACAAGCCTTGATCCAATCCACTATTAGTCCAAGTCCAAGTTTATTTCTATGGCCCATGTCTATCCATTAAATGTCCAAAGGCCCAATCCTATTACTCTTTGACCCGGCCTTGTCTTTAAATAAATAAACAAAACACAAAACCAAACGCGCCTAAAATTCTTCCCCATTTCACCCACACCCCAGAACCATGAACCCTAGCTCCATAATTCCTATCAATTGGCTCAATCTAACTCACCCAACCATCAATTGAGCTTAATTAATTACCTTCTAGAACATCACGTGGCCTTGCACATGTCAGAAGGTGTAAGAGAATCTAATAAGGCTACGTGTCAGATACTCATTGGTCTCGGCACGTCATACCAATCATTGGGAGTACTTCTAGAAGATTGCTGACACCTCTCTGACACGGAAAGAGAGTGTACACGCTTGGATGGGACAGGTGGTGCTATTTGAGTGGTCAAGACACCTCACGGATCATCATCTTGTGGCTCACATTGATTTAAAGAAGCACAAGTTTGATCAAAGGGCTCTCATTGATTCAGAGAAAGCACAAGGTTGTGGATTGCCAGCTTGGCATTTGATCACCCAAGCTCCTCATTTATCTATAAATAGGTGTCTATTTTCTCTCATTTGGAAGTAGTTTTTTAGGCAATGTTATGCTGTCAATTTGTATTTAGATTAGTTAATTGTAATAGTTAAGTTTCAATAAAAGTCAAGTTTCCTTTATAATTCAAGCTTATTTCCTTTTTCAATTGCTTATTCAGTTTCTTAAGTAGCTTTTAATTTGCTTATTTCATCTATTCTTAGCTTAATCTCTTTTCTGCAGTATCTCTTTTTAACAAATATTAGTCTTAGTAAACCTTTACTTGTCATTTTATTCATAAAATTTCCAACTCAGAAAATTCAAAAAAAAAATTAGATAAATAATATAAAAAATAAAAAAAATAATTTCAAAAGTTACTTTCAATCTTCCATAAGCTCAACTCAGCTTAAACTTTTCATAAACAAGCTTAGATAGATTTAGTTTCAAGTACTGTTTCATCAAAAATCCAAAGAAGAGGTGTTCATATGTTGCTGAGGTGAATACTGATAGCTGATACAGAACCAATAAGACATCAGCCTATCATAAAGATAGGCTTCTGTGAACTCTCTCTGTTCTAGCTGAGAGAGATTTGGGGTAAAGCTTTGATCCATTTTCAATTTCTAGAATTGCTATAGAAGTTTAGTTGTAGCTTATGTCTGTTTGATCTTTGAGTTTTTATTAGAATAGAATTGATTAGTATATTTGATAGCTTAGCATTGTTGTTATTGTTGCTAGTTTGAATCTGAGTTTGATCTAGGTTTGTAATTGATAGTGTTGTATAATTGATAGATAGTGTGTGACTGAGTAGAATTTTAGTATTGATCATCTGTCTTAATTGCTTGTTGATAGCTGTTTGCTGATCTCATTTTCTGGGTACTAGACTAGTGGATTGGTGATTGCTCATAGTTGATTATTTGAGTGGAATCTAGTTTACCTAATTTCATTACATCATCTGTTTACTAGTTCATCATTTGTCAAAAATTTTGATAACTGTGAATTTGAGATATGATTGGATTCAAAGTTTGCTTGTTGTTGATATAGTCTCTGTGATGAAATTAGAAGGAGTTTAGAACTAGTTGTTTGAATTTCATAGAGTAAATCTGTTAGTGACTTTGATTTTGAAGCTATTAGGAGTGTTTGGTTTAGTATAATCTGTGGAGTAGAAGTAATCGTAGGTTTAGTTTTATAGCACAGATAGCATTAATATAATAGTAGTAGCATTAGTATTGCATAAAATTGGTTACTAGATATACAATAGTCAAACTTAGCCTTTAATCTTTTTAACTGTTGGAATATATAGAATTTAAGTATCTCAGTTCTAGTTGTAGTTGCAAATTAGATTAACTTTGCTTAAATTAGTCTTAATACAGCTTAATATAACATAATCTAGCAATTAGGAGTAGATTAAATTCATATAAGTCAACTTAACATTTTCACATAAAAGTCAAATATACTTATACTGAGTAATCAGTATAGATTTTGGATAGAGCTTGTAGATTTCATTTGTTACTGGAATTCTAAAGTGATTGTTGTTTTTGAAAGCCTGTTAGTAGTAGATCAAGAATCAAGCAGAAATTTAGCTTTAGGAATTTTGTAGCCTATCAGAATAAGAGCTTAAAGTAGCCTGTGTTGACACAACTTCCCCTGCACCATCTGTGTGATTCAGATTTCAAGGTCTAATTCTAGTAGGATAGACAGTTTGGAATTCATAATTTTTGGTTGTTCTGTGTTCACTAGCTGGTAGATTAGTAGTAAACATCATTAGTTTCTCAATATTAGCTTATCTCAGCAGCTTTACTTGTGCTTATAGTTCTTAGCCTAGCTGATTTCTGATTGAGAATTTATTGGCTTGCTTATCTTGTTCTGAGCTTGTTGCTGTGTAATATCTCATCATTTGTGATTCATTTGAGTAGAATAAGCTTTTTGGTTAGTAACCTAGCTTCTGTGTTAGCTTAAACTGGTTCTGCATAGCTTATTGGATTGTATCATTGCTTATTGCTTTCAATTTGAGCTTCTGTGTAAATCTGGCCTCTCATACTTCAATAATCTGTTGTATTTGAGGTTTTTACAACCTTAGTAGCCTGTGTTTAAAGTTTAATCAAGTTTTGATCACAAGTGCTTATCAATAAGAACTTGTGATAAGCTGTTCTGGCCAGAATAAGCCCTTAATAAGCTGTTCATAACTCCAATTTTTTTATTTTAAGTTTCTTTTCTAATTTTTGATTTTCTGGGAATTTTCCAGATTTTTCCTTAGCTTTTAACTATTTTTCTCAATTTATTTGGATTATTTTCTATTTTTAAATAGTTTTTAATTGATAAAAAGTCATAAAAACTTATAAAAAGTCCAGAAAAATACAAAAATAGTTTCAATAATTCTTTTATAATATTTTAGAATTTTCAGTTTTGGAATTTTATTTTTCCAACTTTATTTTCTATTTTTCTCTATTTTTAATTCACTTTTAATTCAATTTTTCATTTTTAATTCATAGAAAATAAATAAAAACTCAAAAAATTATTTTTCTTTTTCCAGAAATTATTTTTCATAGTATAAGATTTTTAGAAAAAGTTTCAAGTTCGTAGGATAATTTTTAGATAAACGTCGCGTTTTAAATAACGCGCGTGCATTACCGTTTGTACGTTTTTGAGTTGTGTGCATTGATTGCTTGTACTCTTTGCTTGATTAGTCATTGCTTGTGTATAATTGAATTCCTGGATTGCTATTATCACTCAATCACTCTTTCACCACTCACTTTCACTACACGATTTCCCATTCGATAATTCAAATTTTCCATTTGAGCTTTCGTTGGGAAGAACGACCCGGGAATTACTTTAACAGGTATTTCCTCGGAATATTATTATACTATAATTGACACGTATCAATTTTTGGCGCCGCTGCCGGGGAAGGCTTAAAGTGAATTTTTGAATCATTGTTTTAGAAAATCGTGTTTTGATAAGCCTTCTTCTACTTTGTATATATATTTCTATAAAAATTGAAAAATCAAAAACACTTTTACTAAAGTGTTTTCAAAAATATCAAAAAAAATAATAAAAGTTACAGCCTCGACTCGATCGCAAGAAAGGGCGTTGTAAACCAAATAAGTCTCGCAATATAACGAAAACGTAATTTAGTTGTTTATCGGACTATTTCAATTACTACAACCGAATAAGCGGGAAATACGGAAGCTAAGACATTAAATTGCTAGCTGAAGAGAGATCCATTCTTCTCTCCCGTCCCGTCGCGCGTGGTTTTGAAAGAAACGGTTTTCGATTAACGTTACGTTTTGAGAAAAGAAAAACAAAAGAAATAATAAGTTTTTGTGAAAAAATATAAAAAAAACAAAAAGATTTTCTTTTCTCTTTTCTTTTTCATTTTCTTTTTAATTTTGTTCGTGGTGTATGCACACCCGATCTTCGTTTGAGAGTCTTACGTCTCCGTTCTCTAACCCCGAGCGGGTTTTACGACATACGAGTCGGGTTCATTTCCTTAACGAGGAGGAGATGAACCAAAACGAACACAACGGACCCCCGCCGATGGGTGGTCCGCAGCACAATGTTATCCCACCGATGGGACAACAACCGGCATTTGATCCGCGTCCGATGGAAGAACAACTCCAATCACCATTTAACGGTGTGAGGAGAGCAATTGTGATTCCGGACATCAATGCCAATTTTGAGATTAATCACGGATTACTTAATTTGATCACGGGTATATCATTCCACGGGTTTGATAACGAAGACCCCTATGCACACATCCGAAATTTCACCGACATCGCTGAGACGATTAGAATGAACCAAGTGCCTCACGATGTGGTGAAATTGAAGTTGTTTCCTTTCTCCTTAAAAGGAGCAGCCCGGACTTGGCTGGAAAAGGAACCGCCTAATTCAATTCACACTTGGAATGACCTTGCTTCCAAGTTTGTGAATCATTTCTATCCTCCTTCTAAAACTTCTAATCTCCGTTCCCAAATTTTTCGATTCCAACAAGCTTTTGATGAATCGTTTAGTGAAGCTTGGGATCGTTTCAAAGATTTGTTGGAAAAATGTCCTAACCATGGGTTTACCGACCTTCAGCAGATTGATACTTTTTATAATGGGTTGTTTTATATTGATCAAGATTCACTCAATTCTGCTGCGGGTGGTAACTTGTTGGCTAGGAATACAAATGATGCCTTCACGATAATTGAAAATAAGGCTCGTGTTAGAATGTCAAGAAATAAGCTTCCAATGCCCAGTAATGAGAAAAATAATGATGAAGTTAAAAGTATGATTTTGGCCTTAACAAAGAAAGTCGATGCAATGTCTATGGAAAAATCAAGTCAACAAGTCAATGTCGTTAATCAAGGTTGTACTACTTGTGGTGGTCCACACCCGTATTATGAATGTCCGACGACCGGCTCTTTTGTTCAAGAGAACGTGTATGCTGCGAATATGGGTGGCAACGGTTACCCACCTCTTCAAGGAGACCGTAATCTCCTCAGCTACCGTCTGAGCCAACATCATGGACCACCCGGGTTTAATCAACCTAATCAAGTGAATCAAAACAATAATGTGCAAAACCGGAATCATCAATTCAATAACAATCAAAATCACAACCGTGGAAATAATGGTTTTCAAGGACAAAATCAGAATTTTCAACAAAATCAAAATCGGGGAAATTTTCAACAAGGCCCGCCTCAAGGGAATAATTTTCAAAATAATGGCAATTTTCAAACCCGTGGGCAAAATTATAATCAAAATCAAGTTGTTGCTCCGAATCCGTCGCCCACGGAAGATTTGATTAAGCAATTGATTCAAAACCAACAAGCTTTTATGACAAAACAAGAGGAAACAACAAGGTTGTTAGCTAATCAAATCAATGATCTCAACAAGCGTTTAAATGATCGACCCTCGGGCTCTGGAACGTTGCCTAGCAACACGATCGCTAACCCGAGGGGCGATGCAAAAGCGATCATTACGAGGAGTGGTGTTACTTACGATGGACCTACGGCTCCGACTACCTCTTCTTCTTTACCTACCAAGGTAGTCGTCCGTGAACCCGAGGCGACAACGGATACGGAAATTCCTAGTAATAATGGAAGGACCGAGAACATCCAACCTCCGGTAGTCCCGACGTCTAAAGGAAAGGAAAAGGTTGTTAATGATAATGAAAACGAAACACCCGTCAAAACAAAGTTACCATATCCATCACGCTTAAATGAACAAAAGCACCGCGAGAAAGATAAAAACCAAATGGAGAAGTTTTATCAAATTTTTCAAGAGTTACACTTTGATATAAGTCTCGCGGATGCTATACTTTTGATGCCTAAATTTGCTTCAATGCTGAAAGGTCTTTTGAATAATAAGGAAAAGCTTTTTGAAATGTCACGGACTCAAATGAACGAGAATTGCTCAGCGGTTCTTCTTAAAAAGCTACCCGAAAAGCTTGAAGACCCTGGCAAGTTTCTTATACCATGTAATTTTCCGGGTATGGTTCAATGCTTCGCCTTGGCCGATCTTGGTGCTAGCATTAACCTTATGCCATTGTCGATATGGAAAAAGTTGTCTCTTCCTAACTTGACACCGACACTTATGACCCTCGAGCTTGCCGACCGATCTACGTCTCGTCCAATTGGCATAGCTGAGGATATTTTTGTCAATGTTGGGAAATTTCATTTCCCTGCGGATTTTGTGGTTGTTGATTTCGATGCCGATCCACGGGTTCCTCTTATTCTCGGGAGAGGTTTCCTAAGGACCGGTCGTGCTTTAATTGATGTTTATGACGAGGAGATTACTTTACGTGTTGGAAACGAAGCTGTCACTTTTAATCTTGATCAAACCGCGAGATACTCCTCCGATTTCGATGTTTCTTCCATCAACCGTATCGATGTTATTGATGAACTTACGGAGGAGTATGCTCAAGAATTTCTTGGTTTTACCGATAATGCTTCGAGTGGCAATCCCACTCCTTCTTTTGAACCAATCGTCTCCGATTCTTCCCCTTCCCTTACTCCGTTTGAGGGAAGTGATCTCGCTTGGGAAGAAATCAATGCTTGTCTTGTAAATGAATCATTTTCACCGGAAATTGATAATAACAACTTTGATCCGGAGGGGGACATTTTATTAATTGAAAAATTGTTAAATGAAAAACCGATTGTTTCTTCCCCTCCGGTTGACTTAAAAATGGCAGACGTAAAAGAAGTTAAGCCGTCTATTGAGAATCCTCCGGAGCTCGAGCTCAAGGATTTGCCTCCTCATCTCGAATACGCATACTTGGAAAAAAATGAAAAATTACCTGTTATAATTTCAAAAGGTCTTAAAGATGAGGAGAAGTTACGACTCTTAGATGTGCTTCGGAAGCATAAAAGTGCGATTGCTTGGCAAATATCCGACATTAAGGGAATCGACCCTCGATTTTGTACTCATAAGATTCTTCTCGAAGATAATCACAAAGCTTCCGTTCAGCAACAACGACGGGTTAATCCACAAATCCATGAAGTGATCAAAAAGGAGGTTATTAAACTTCTTGACGCTAGAATGATTTATCCAATCTCAGATAGTTCATGGGTTAGTCCGGTTCATTGTGTGCCGAAGAAAGGCGGAATCACTGTTGTGAAAAATGACGATAATGAGCTTATACCGACTCGACTTGTGACCGGATGGAGAGTTTGTATCGACTACCGCAAATTGAATGATGCGACACGTAAAGACCATTTCCCGCTTCCTTTTATGGACCAGATGCTTGAACGTTTAGCGGGAAATGAGTTCTATTGTTTTCTCGATGGCTTTTCTGGGTACTTTCAAATTCCCATTGATCCCCAGGATCAAGAAAATACCACTTTTACTTGCCCGTATGGAACGTTTGCCTATCGTAGAATGCCCTTTGGCTTATGTAACGCTCCAGGCACGTTTCAACGGTGTATGATGGCCATTTTCTCCGATATGATTGAAAAAACCATGGAAGTGTTCATGGATGACTTTTCCGTCTATGGTGATTCTTTCGACTCTTGCCTTTCCCATTTAGAAAATATGCTAGTTCGGTGTGAAAACACTAATTTAGTTCTAAATTGGGAAAAGTGCCACTTCATGGTTAAAGAGGGAATAGTCCTCGGCCATAAGATATCCAAATCTGGGATTGAGGTGGATCGGGCAAAAGTTGATGTTATTGCTAAGTTACCACACCCGACTACCGTCAAAGGAATTCGAAGTTTCCTTGGTCATGCAGGCTTTTACCGACGTTTTATTCAAGATTTTTCCAAAATAGCCCGGCCTCTGACCCACCTTTTAGAAAAAGACGCCCCGTTTAACTTCTCAAATGAATGCATCGAAGCATTTCATATTCTTAAAAAGAAGTTAACGGAGGCACCCGTCTTAATTGCCCCCGACTGGGACTTGCCCTTTGAGCTAATGTGTGATGCAAGCGATTATGCTATTGGTGCAGTTCTGGGGCAACGTAAGAACAAATATTTTCAGCCTATACACTATGCAAGCAAGACCTTGAATGACGCCCAACATCACTACACAACCACCGAAAAGGAGATGTTGGCGGTCGTCTATGCTTTTGAGAAATTTAGGTCTTATTTGCTACTTAAAAAATGCATAGTGTATACGGACCATTCAGCCCTAAAGTACTTAATGGCTAAACAAGATGCAAAGCCACGTTTAATGCGGTGGGTTCTCCTCCTTCAAGAATTCAAAGTTGAAATTCGAGACAAGAAAGGAGCTGAGAATCTTGCTGCCGATCACCTTTCTAGACTTGAGAACCCCCATCAAAGTGTTCTCGAGAAAAAGGAAATTAATGATGCTTTTCCTCTCGAGACACTTGGGAGTGTGACCAAAATAGACCAAAGTACCCCATGGTTCGCCGATTTTGCGAATTACCATGCGGGGAATTTCATTAGACAAGGGATGTCGTCCCAGCAAAAGAAGAAATTCTTTAAAGATGTACAACATTATTTGGGACGACCCCTACTTGTTCAAAGTCTGTGCGGATCAAGTGATCCGGCGGTGTGTTCACGGTACGGATGCCGTTGAAATACTTAAGGCTTGTCATAGTGGACCCACGGGGGGACACCATGGTGCCAATTTCACCGCTAAGAAGGTTTTCGATTCCGGCTTCTATTGGCCGACGATATATCGGGATGCCCATGAATTAGTGAAAACATGTGATTCATGACAACGTCAAGGGAAAATCTCTCAAAAGGATGAAATGCCGCAAAATGCAATTCAAGTTTGTGAGATCTTCGACGTTTGGGGCATTGATTTCATGGGGCCATTCCCGTCGTCTAGGGGTAATAAATATATCCTTGTGGCCGTCGATTACTTATCAAAATGGGTTGAAGCGAAGGCGCTCCCCACTAATGACGCCCGAGTGGTTGTTAAGTTTTTAAAGAGTCTCTTTGCCCGATTTGGTGAACCTCGAGCCATCATAAGCGATCGTGGGACCCATTTTTGCAATGATCAATTTGCGAAAGTTATGCTTAAATATGGTGTCACACATCGTCTTTCCACGGCTTATCACCCACAAACAAGTGGTCAAGTTGAGGTCTCCAATCGTGGTTTAAAACGTATACTTGAAAGGACCGTAGGTGAACATCGTGCCTCTTGGGCCGACAAATTAGAAGATGCATTATGGGCTTTCCGGACCGCTTACAAAACCCCAATTGGGTGTACACCATATAAGCTGGTTTACGGGAAAGCTTGTCATTTGCCCATTGAACTAGAGCACAAGGCCTACTGGGCCTTAAAACATGCCAATTTTGACTTGAAAACCGCGGGTGATCATAGAAAAATTCAATTGAATGAGTTAGTAGAACTCCGTGATCAAGCTTATGAGAATTCTTTGATTTACAAAGAGAAAACGAAAAGAATTCATGATGCCAAGATCAAGGACCGCGTTTTTAACGTTGGTGATCAAGTGTTACTTTTCAATTCTCGGTTAAAGATATTTTCGGGTAAGCTTAAAACCCGTTGGTCTGGACCATTCACAATAACCCAAGTTTTCCCTTATGGAACCATTGAGTTAGCTCAACAAGATGGTCCCAATTTTAAGGTGAATGGTCATAGGTTGAAACATTACTTTGGAGGGGATGTACCGACTATGGTAGTCCCGGATCTCCAAACTTTCCCCAAGGACAATTGAATTCGGGGATCGAGTCAAGCTCATGTGACTCGGTGAACAAAAACAAGCGCTTCGTGGGTGGCAACCCATGCTTATCCTTTCATTTTCTTATATTTCTATTTTCTAACACCTAATGTGAGGAGGGGGTGCCTCTTCTACTCTTGTGTTTCGTGGTTGTTTGTGATGTTTGTTCAGGATTGTCCATGATTTATGATGACTCTCGTGCTCGTTATCTCTTCACTTGGAGTCTCATTCATCGGTGCTACTTGGAAATCCTATATCCGTTAAATCTTATCGACTAACGTTTTCTTTGGCATAATTAATAAACGGCCTAGATTATTGTTAGGATTGCCTTAACCCATTAAACATTGAGGACAATGTTTCGTTCTAGTCGGGGGAAGGGTGAATCTTCAATTCGATTTTGGCCTTGCAATTTTCACAAGTCGTGCACTCTTGCAACTCCGTTTTTCCACCAAAAATAAAAAAAAATTGAAAAAATTGAAAATTTCAAAAAAAAAAAAAAAAAAAAAAAAAAAAAAAAAAGAAAAAAAAAATGATGAAAAAGCAATGAAAAAGTATAAAAAGATGAGAAAAAGTTGAAAAAGTTGTGCAAAAATATAATAAAGTTTTAATAAAGTTTTTTGACACCTTGTTGACTTTCTTGCTGGCGAGAGTAGGAATAAATATTTTGACTTGACCGGGCGTGTTGAGCCCTAGCTTGTTCCCTTAACCAATGATAATCACATAAGCTTGTGCTAGTTTTGTACACCAGGAGCTATAAAATGCGAATTCTTTCTTAAGAATCTGCAAGTTCCCGTACTTAATTTTATACATGCGCAGCTTAAAAGCTTTCGCTAGTCTTTTACATCAGGAGCTAGAAAACGCGAATTCTTCTTCTAGAATTTGCAAGTTTCCGTATCTGACTTTATATATGCGTGGCTGATTATCGGCTAAGTATTCGCGGGTTTCATTATTTGGAATCTTAAATTGCGAAGAGCGAGAAATGATAGAGTTTATTTAGAAGTTAGATGCTAAACATGGAGTAGTGGTTCTCTTTAGAGCTCATGAGAGGTACTTGTGGCTTTTTACTCCCATCAGATACGTCACCAATATAAAATAGATGTTCTAGGTTAATTAGTGGTATTTCGGTTTGAATAATATTTAGTTCTTTGTTTTCTTAAGAGAATTTTTGCTTTAGAAATTGGGTACATATCAAGGAACACCAAAAATAAGAGCGAAAAGTGAAAAAATCAAAAGTCAAAAGTTGATTATCTATGTGGTTTTGGAGCTACCCGTTAAGCTTCCATTGATGTATTGAGAAAAAAAGTGAAGAAAGAAAGAAAAAAGTGAAAAGTATGAAAAAAGTGAAAAAAGTGAAAATTAAAAAAAGTGAAAGTTGTAGTATTATTGAATAAGAGCTATGTATATATCAATAAGTTGTTGGCGCGTGAGGTGCATGTGATACGTGATTAGTAATCAGTCACATGAGGTGCACGTGATCGTACTCCGCAACTTATATCCTTGATATTGTATGTACCCCAAATTCCTTGATGTGGACCGAATTTCTATTGCAGTGGTTCTTAAGAGAAAATGAATAACTACTTATCGTTTTAACTTAGGTATCACTATCGGACTTAAAAATTATCGAAACGAGAAAATATGAAGCAATTCATTTCTCAACAATATAAAATATTGAGATACAAAACCTAGGAAATGGGAGTAAGGAGTTTCCACAAGTAACTGTTATGAGTAGTGTTAGCATCTAATTTGTAGATAAGCTGTGATCTCGTTTGTACGCTTAGTTTGGGGACTTGTGAAAAATCAAGGATGACAATTTTTATCCGTAAGGTCGCTTCTCAAATAGAAGTGTTTCTACTCGTTGACCCTAATAATTATTGTAAAATAATGAAAGTTCAACAAACCGTCACAAGTATGAAGTATGGAAAAGTACAAAAATAGAAGTATAAGTGGAATAAAGGAATAAAAGGAAAATTTTGGAAAACAGAGCGTTTTTTGGGAATAAATGATTTTGTAATCTCTTTTGAACCGCCTTGCTACTTTTCAAAGTTAGTAAAAAGAGTATCGAAATTATTTATCCTAAGAGCGTGAATTGATCACATTGCGTGAGGACACGGCAATACCTTAGTCGGGGGGATTTTGGTGAGTGCTTATTTACTCACCATTTTATGGCCAAACACCAACCCAATATGACTATTTGAGCTAATAAATGCCAAGAAAACGTGTGTTTTTGTGATTGTGATATGCAGGTACGGATGAATTAGAAAATTAACGAAAATTCACAAGAAAACCGGAAAAACGAGCATGAGAGTAAAAGACGGTCAAATAGTCAAAGCCGGGAATCCAATATCAGTTTCAGTCCTCTTTCTACTTTGACTTGTCAAGAATAGTCCCTGGAATATATTTTTGGATATTGGCAAATTTTATCCTTGAAGTTTGGAAGATTTGCATTTTTAGTCCTTATACAAAAGCTGAAAACCAACAAGCCTTGATCCAATCCACTATTAGTCCAAGTCCAAGTTTATTTCTATGGCCCATGTCTATCCATTAAACGTCCAAAGGCCCAATCCTATTACTCTTTGACCCGGCCTTGTCTTTAAATAAATAAACAAAACACAAAACCAAACGCGCCTAAAATTCTTCCCCATTTCACCCACACCCCAGAACCATGAACCCTAGCTCCATAATTCCTATCAATTGGCTCAATCTAACTCACCCAACCATCAATTGAGCTTAATTAATTACCTTCTAGAACATCACGTGGCCTTGCACATGTCAGAAGGTGTAAGAGAATCTAATAAGGCTACGTGTCAGATACTCATTGGTCTCGGCACGTCATACCAATCATTGGGAGTACTTCTAGAAGATTGCTGACACCTCTCTGACACGGAAAGAGAGTGTACACGCTTGGATGGGACAGGTGGTGCTATTTGAGTGGTCAAGACACCTCACGGATCATCATCTTGTGGCTCACATTGATTTAAAGAAGCACAAGTTTGATCAAAGGGCTCTCATTGATTCAGAGAAAGCACAAGGTTGTGGATTGCCAGCTTGGCATTTGATCACCCAAGCTCCTCATTTATCTATAAATAGGTGTCTATTTTCTCTCATTTGGAAGTAGTTTTTTAGGCAATGTTATGCTGTCAATTTGTATTTAGATTAGTTAATTGTAATAGTTAAGTTTCAATAAAAGTCAAGTTTCCTTTATAATTCAAGCTTATTTCCTTTTTCAATTGCTTATTCAGTTTCTTAAGTAGCTTTTAATTTGCTTATTTCATTTATTCTTAGCTTAATCTCTTTTCTGCAATATCTCTTTTTAACAAATATTAGTCTTAGTAAACCTTTACTTGTCATTTTATTCATAAAATTTCCAACTCAGAAAATTCAAAAAAAATTAGATAAATAATATAAAAAATAAAAAAATAATTTCAAAAGTTACTTTCAATCTTCCATAAGCTCAACTCAGCTTAAACTTTTCATAAACAAGCTTAGATAGATTTAGTTTCAAGTACTGTTTCATCAAAAATCCAAAGAAGAGGTGTTCATATGTTGCTGAGGTGAATACTGATAGCTGATACAGAACCAATAAGACATCAGCCTATCATAAAGATAGGCTTCTGTGAACTCTCTCTGTTCTAGCTGAGAGAGATTTGGGGTAAAGCTTTGATCCATTTTCAATTTCTAGAATTGCTATAGAAGTTTAGTTGTAGCTTATGTCTGTTTGATCTTTGAGTTTTTATTAGAATAGAATTGATTAGTATATTTGATAGCTTAGCATTGTTGTTATTGTTGCTAGTTTGAATCTGAGTTTGATCTAGGTTTGTAATTGATAGTGTTGTATAATTGATAGATAGTGTGTGACTGAGTAGAATTTTAGTATTGATCATCTGTCTTAATTGCTTGTTGATAGCTGTTTGCTGATCTCATTTTCTGGGTACTAGACTAGTGGATTGGTGATTGCTCATAGTTGATTATTTGAGTGGAATCTAGTTTACCTAATTTCATTACATCATCTGTTTACTAGTTCATCATTTGTCAAAATTTTTGATAACTGTGAATTTGAGATATGATTAGATTCAAAGTTTGCTTGTTGTTGATATAGTCTCTGTGATGAAATTAGAAGGAGTTTAGAACTAGTTGTTTGAATTTCATAGAGTAAATCTGTTAGTGACTTTGATTTTGAAGCTATTAGGAGTGTTTGGTTTAGTATAATCTGTGGAGTAGAAGTAATCGTAGGTTTAGTTTTATAGCACAGATAGCATTAATATAATAGTAGTAGCATTAGTATTGCATAAAATTGGTTACTAGATATACAATAGTCAAACTTAGCCTTTAATCTTTTTAACTGTTGGAATATATAGAATTTAAGTATCTCAGTTCTAGTTGTAGTTGCAAATTAGATTAACTTTGCTTAAATTAGTCTTAATACAGCTTAATATAACATAATCTAGCAATTAGGAGTAGATTAAATTCATATAAGTCAACTTAACATTTTCACATAAAAGTCAAATATACTTATACTGAGTAATCAGTATAGATTTTGGATAGAGCTTGTAGATTTCATTTGTTACTGGAATTCTAAAGTGATTGTTGTTTTTGAAAGCCTGTTAGTAGTAGATCAAGAATCAAGCAGAAATTTAGCTTTAGGAATTTTGTAGCCTATCAGAATAAGAGCTTAAAGTAGCATGTGTTGACACAACTTCCCCTGCACCATCTGTGTGATTTAGATTTCAAGGTCTAATTCTAGTAGGATAGACAGTTTGGAATTCATAATTTTTGGTTGTTCTGTGTTCACTAGCTGGTAGATTAGTAGTAAACATCATTAGTTTCTCAATATTAGCTTATCTCAGCAGCTTTACTTGTGCTTATAGTTCTTAGCCTAGCTGATTTCTGATTGAGAATTTATTGGCTTGCTTATCTTGTTCTGAGCTTGTTGCTGTGTAATATCTCATCATTTGTGATTCATTTGAGTAGAATAAGCTTTTTGGTTAGTAACCTAGCTTCTGTGTTAGCTTAAACTGGTTCTGCATAGCTTATTGGATTGTATCATTGCTTATTGCTTTCAATTTGAGCTTCTGTGTAAATCTGGCCTCTCATACTTCAATAATCTGTTGTATTTGAGGTTTTTACAACCTTAGTAGCCTGTGTTTAAAGTTTAATCAAGTTTTGATCACAAGTGCTTATCAATAAGAACTTGTGATAAGCTGTTCTGGCCAGAATAAGCCCTTAATAAGCTGTTCATAACTCCAATTTTTTTATTTTAAGTTTCTTTTCTAATTTTTGATTTTCTGGGAATTTTCCAGATTTTTCCTTAGCTTTTAACTATTTTTCTCAATTTATTTGGATTATTTTCTATTTTTAAATAGTTTTTAATTGATAAAAAGTCATAAAAATTCATAAAAAGTCCAGAAAAATACAAAAATAGTTTCAATAATTCTTTTATAATATTTTAGAATTTTCAGTTTTGGAATTTTATTTTTCCAACTTTATTTTCTATTTTTCTCTATTTTTAATTCACTTTTAATTCAATTTTTCATTTTTAATTCATAGAAAATAAATAAAAACTCAAAAAATTATTTTTCTTTTTCCAGAAATTATTTTTCATAGTATAAGATTTTTAGAAAAAGTTTCAAGTTCGTAGGATAATTTTTAGATAAACGTCGCGTTTTAAATAACGCGCGTGCATTACCGTTTGTACGTTTTTGAGTTGTGTGCATTGATTGCTTGTACTCTTTGCTTGATTAGTCATTGCTTGTGTATAATTGAATTCCTGGATTGCTATTATCACTCAATCACTCTTTCACCACTCACTTTCACTACACGATTTCCCATTCGATAATTCAAATTTTCCATTTGAGCTTTCGTTGGGAAGAACGACCCGGGAATTACTTTAACAGGTATTTCCTCGGAATATTATTATACTATAATTGACACGTATCAAAAAGGCATCAACTTCAGAGCTAAACAAGGAATAACATTTGACAAGTCCAAGATTGAGTGTTTCAATTGTCAAAGGACTGGTCACTTTGCAAGGGAGTGCAAGTTTGAAAAGTATCAAGCAAACAAGATGATTGAACCACCCAAGCCTGAGAGAAAAGAGATTCCAATTACTGAACCAAAACCAAAAGCTTTGGTTGCTCAAGAGAATCTGTCAGAGATTGATTGGTCCAATGAGTTTGATGATGAACCTGTAACCTATTCAATGGTTGCATTGGAAGACTGGAGCACAGCATTTGATGAAGAGCCTGGATATGCTGCTTTGGAGTCAAGAAATGAGTTAGGAAGTTTTGATTGGAGCATGGAGTTTGAAGAAGCACCTGTTCAGCTTGCTATGGTAGCTGCTTCACCAAGTTCATCCACTAACTCTGAGGTATGTTCTAAGTGTAATGATATATATCAAAAGTTACTTACTAAATATGTAGCTGAAAGAGATAAATTTCAAAAAGCTAGGGCTGAGATAACTGGTTATCAACTAACTTTAGAGTCAATGGAAGCCAAAATTCTTACACATGAAAACAATGAAGTAGCATGGCTTGAAACATATAAACAACAGGATTACCTAGTTAAGTTGAATGAATGGAAACTAGGTTGCAAGGTGTCTGAACTAGAAAAAGTGACTGCTGAAAGGGATAAGTTGTTAGAAAAACTTGTTGTATGGAATGAGGCAGGTGTGTCACATGTTCAATTTGTTGAAAAGCAAAGAACATCTAATATTAAGACAGGCCTAGGTTATGATAGCAATGAAGGTATTCCATTTAAGAGCAAGGAACTAAATCTTACAGTTGATACCTCCACTAGTGATGAAGAGTTCATAAGTCTAGATGAAAACACTTCTAGTGATGAGGAATCCCCTAGTCCAACACCTCCTGTATTTCAGAAAGAAAAGGGTTATAATGCAGTTCCTCACCCCCCAGGTAGCTTTCAACCACCTAGAAAAGATGTTGATTGTTATGGTGTAGATAATCTAGAGTTTAGGAAAAAGCTTAAAAGTAAATTTAATCCTGAAACTTTAGAAAGATCTGTTGAAGCTCCTAAGGTAGAAGAGACCAAGTTTTCAAAACAAGCAGTACCTTCAAACTCTTTTCGAAGTACTGCTGATCACTCAGCAGTACCTCAAAGAAAATTCTTTCAAAATACTGCTAATTTTAGAAACACTTATGGAAGGGGATTTGGGGATATTGGTCCAAAGGTCTGTTATGTTTGTTACAGTCCTCATCATTTGATTAAAGACTGTGATTATCATTCAGACTACTTAAGTAAATATCCAAAGACCAGAACTGCTCAACCAAGTTATAGGGAGAATAAGCCAAGGAATAACAAACCAGTTTGGAACTATACAAATAGGGTCAACCATAGTAATTGCTCAAAAGACTATAGGTACCCTCATCAGAAAAGGCCATACTCCAAACCCTCAGTACCTTCACAAAGTACTGACAGAAAGATCCCTAATGTTTCTAGCAAACAGTCTAATGTAAGATCTAGGAGGCACAATCATTACAACCCTAGACAGCCTTACAACACAAGAAAAGATGCTAGGACACAAAACCCAACTCCTAAAGTTACAACTAAATGGGTTAAGAAAGAAAGTACTGCTGGGGAAAAACCAGTACTTTCAGAAGTTAAGGGTGAAAAGGGGACAAGTGATCTTGAAAAAACAACAGTTTTGGAATCAAAAACCTTAATTTTTGATCATGCTTTCAAAGACAGTGGTGATTACATACTCAAAAATTTTGAGTATGTCACTCCACAAGGGGAACACAAGTCATTAATGGCTTGGGTTCCTAAAAATAACTAACCTTTTCATGTAAATGCAGGGCAACCCAGAGGAGGAGCTTCAAGATCACCTTATTGTAGATAGTGGTTGCTTTGACAGTATGACAGGAGAAAAGGAGCTCTTGTCAGATTTTAAAGCTTATTATGGAGGAAAAGTTGCATTTGGGAATGATCCTGATGGAGGAAGAATAACTGGCAAAGGAACTATCAAGGCAGGAAACATTGATTTTGAAGATGTTAGATATGTAAAGGAGCTCAAATTCAATCTTTTGTCAGTATCTCAGATCTATGATAAGAAGTACCCTGTGTTATTCTTTGACACAGAATGTCTTATACTTTCTCCTGATTTCAAGTTAGAAGACAGAAACTTGGTGTTACTGAGAGCACCAAGAACTAATGATGTGTACAGCATAGACTTGAAGAATGTAAATTCTGCTGAAAGAGCAACATGTTTGATTGCAAGAACATCTATGGAGGAAGCACATCAATGGCACAGAAGACTGGGACATGTTAATTTCAAGAATATCAATAAGCTGGTCAGAGGTAACTTAGTTAGAGGTTTACGTTCTAAGACATTCAAGAATGATCACACATGTCTTGCTTGTAAGAAGGGTAAACAACACAAGGCCTCTTGTAAAAAGATTGATGAGAAGACTATTAGAGAGCCTTTGGAATTGCTGCACATGGATTTGTTTGGACCTGTTTCAGTTGTCAGTCTGAACAAGAAGAAGTACTGTTTGGTTGTAACAGATGACTACAACAGATTTAGTTGGGTCCTTTTCTTATGCTTTAAAGATGAAACTTTTGATGCTATTCATGACCTAATTATAGCACTTGAAAATCAGTTAAGACTCAAGGTTAGAGGCATTAGATGTGATAATGGGACTGAGTTCAAGAATCAGCTTATGGATGAATTTTGTGTCAAGAAAGGAATTAAAAGAGAGTTCAGTATTGCTAGAACTCCTCAACAAAATGGAGTTGCAGAAAGAAAGAATAGAACTCTTATAGAAGCAGCAAGGACAATGCTTGCAGACTCTCAACTACCTATACCATTCTGGGCTGAAGCTGTAAGTGCTGCTTGCTATATATTGAATAGAGTATCAGTGACTAAACCTCAAATGAAGACACCTTATGAGTTACTCATGGGAAGGAAGCCAAGCATCAAGTTTATGAAACCTTTTGGATGTCCCCTGACCATCTTAAATACTGCTGATAATTTGGGCAAATTTGATGGGAAGTCAGATGAAGGATATTTATTGGGATATTGTACAAATAGCAAAGGATTCAGAGTGTACAATAGGGCTACCAAGAAGGTTCAAGAATATCTTCATGTTGATTTTTTGGAAGAACAAGAGAATTCTAAAGGTAAAGGTCCTGATTGGATGTTTGATCTTGATTTAATGTCTTCATCAATGAATTATGTACCTATAAGGGAAGAAAATCAAGTTGCTCCCACTGAAGAAGAAGCACAGTACATTGTTCATGATGTTAATTTAAGATCTGAAGATGAGCCAAAAGATAATGTCAATGATGAGAAGCAAGGTACTTCTCAACCTAACAGTACTGTTGATCCTCAAAGTACTGTTCCACCACAAATACCAGTATCTGCAGAAGATCAAGCCATTCAAGATGAACTTTCTAGGATGCTTTTTCAAGACACAATGGCTAAGTTGTATGATGATGAACAAAGGAGAGCTTATGAAGCAGAAAAGAAGAAGGCAAAAGAAACAGCTAGTACTTTAACCCAAAGTACTGTCAATCCATTTGAAAGT
This sequence comes from Artemisia argyi, assembly GCA_030686995.1. NCBI lineage: Eukaryota > Viridiplantae > Streptophyta > Magnoliopsida > Asterales > Asteraceae > Artemisia > Artemisia argyi. Next base: position 99,939,886 of record CM060678.1, read on the forward strand.
ACTTTTCAACCATTAAATACTTCAAATTGGATAAATACTGATGTTGTTCATGATCCTAATATGCTTGACTTAGAAGATACTGCTGATCCAAACACAATTACTTTAGAAGACACTGATGATGAATTGGATCAAGAAGGCATTTTCTCAGATTCTAATGAAGATCCTGTATAACTAATTTGGAAGATAATCTTGAAGTTTCACCAACTCCTACTCACAGAATTCATAAAACTCATCCTGTTACCAATATTATTGGACCCTCATCATCAGGGGTGCTCACAAGGACTAAGGCTAAGAATATGTCTCAACAACATACTTCTTTACTTAGTTTTATCTACAAGCAAAACAGGGTGAATCACAAGGATCAGAAGTTATGTTTATTTGCTTGTCTTCTATCTCAGGAAGAACCCAAAAATATTAAACAAGCATTAGCCAAGGAAAGTTGGGTGGAAGCTATGCAAGAAGAACTTCTACAGTTTAAACTTCAAGAAGTTTGGGTATTATGTGATTTACCTGATGGAAAGAAACTTATTGGAACTAAATGGGTTTTCAGAGTAAAAAGAGATGAAAGGGGGAATGTTATTAAGAACAAGGCAAGATTAGTGGCTCAAGGATATAGACAGGAAGAAGGAGTAGACTATGATGAAGTTTTTGCTCCTGTGGCAAGGCTTGAAGCCATTAGGCTATTTTTGGCTTTTGCATCTTATATGGGATTCCCTGTATATCAGATGGATGTTAAAAGTGCTTTTCTTTATGGCAAAATCACAAAAGAAGTTTATGTCAAACAGCCTCCTGATTTTAAAGATCCTGCACACCCAAACAAAGTTTACAAGGTAATAAAAGCTCTTTATGGTCTTCATCAAGCTCCAAGAGCTTGGTATGAAAGGCTTTCCAATTTTCTATTGCAACATGGTTATAGAAGAGGAGCTATTGACAAGACTTTGTTTATCAAGAGAGATAAGAAGGATATTATGCTTGTGCAAGTATATGTAGATGATATTATTTTTTGTGCTACCAAGCAATCTATGGTAAAGGAATTTGAAGATCTTATGCAGAAAGAGTTTCAGATGAGTTCCATGGGAGAATTAACATTTTTCTTAGGCCTTCAAGTGCAACAGTCAAGCAGTGGGATTTATATTTGTCAAGATAAGTATGTTGCAGATATTCTTAAGAGATTCACTTTTACAACTGTTAGGCCTACATCTACACCAGTGGATACTAATAAACCTTTGGGAAAAGATGAAGATGGAGAAGATGTTGATGTCACTTTATACAGATCTATGATTGGATGTCTTATGTATTTAACTACATCAAGACCTGATATTACTTTTGTTGTGAGCTTATGTGCAAGACATCAGGTTAATCCAAAAGTATCTCATTTGAATGCTGTCAAGAGGATTTTCAGGTATCTTAGGCAACAACCTTGTTGATCCCAGTTGAGCTTAAACGATCTTGTATAGAAGTTAACTTGATTTAAACACTTAAGCTAATATGCGGAATGTAAAAGCTTAACTTAAGAAGAATAATGATTCTCTTTCAACACTTCAATATTATTAATACGAGCACTCAACAATGCTAGGGTTTTACAACCTTGAAGTGAATAATAATACGTACATAAACTAACCCTAGGATCCTCCTTTTATAGACTAAGGAATCCTACTAGGTTTACAATACCTTTCTCTACACGATAAGAATATTCTAGATAAGTATAATATTTACACAATCTATTCTATATTTATCTAAACCGTATACATCCTTATCCCATCAGCAGTAGATTCTGTCAGCAGCATTTAACTTCAGCAGCACTTTGACATCAGCAGCAGAATCATTACTACTAGCAGCAGTTTCACTTATAGCAGCAGTTTCAAACCCAACAATCCTCCCCTAAACTTATTATTTATTTCTAAATAAATAAGTTTCTTCAAAGCACAATTAATCACTAGGAGGATGCTTCCAAACACTTCAACTCTTGAGCATTTAGTTGATCAAATATCTTCTTATACTTTGACAACAAATTGAATGCTTGATCATCAGAATCATAGTCTTTCTGCAACTTAAGTGATTTATCACCATGATGAGTGCTCAAACACTCATCATTTTTGGTCTAATATGAACTGCAAAACATACAAAAACACTCAGTAATGCATCAAAATACTGAAAATATTCCAAAATTGTGTTTTATATGTTTTAGATGCAAAACGAGTAAAAACAAATGAAAAACGTACAAAGTTTGCAAAATTGGCAGTTTCAGTCCCCCAACTTTCATAAAATTACAAATCTAGTCCCTGGATATTCAAAATATAGAAAATTATCACCAAAGGTCCTTTTACAATCATAAGTTGTCATATTTTGTCCTTTGGTGAAAAATTGGAAAGTTTTGGAAATTTACAGTTTAAGTCCCTGGAGTTACAGATTTTGGCAGATTCAGTCCCTGGTGGGATAATTTTGAAAGAAAAATCACTTTTGGTCCTTGGGAAGTTACAAAAATCATTTTTAGTCCCTGGGTGAAAGTTTTGTGGAAATTACATGTTTGGTCCCTGGACTTTTGAAAAATGACAATTTTGGTCCCCGGGTGTTTTATTTTGGAAAATATCAAATAGGTCCTTGTATTATTCCTATGTGACATAAAAAACCCTTTTTTAATAACTTTGGAATAATTACAACTTTGGTCCTTTAATTTTCTGAAAATTACACATTAGTCCTTGTGGTTTTACAAACTAAACAAACAAATCCATTATCACTAAAAACATACCCTTGGCCTGATCCAACATTTTAGCCCACCCAAGCCCAAAAAAAATCAAAATAAAAAATATAAAAGCCCACCCCAGGCATATTCGGTCAACCACAGTCAAACCCCAAGCCATCCTACTGTTCATCGTCCCTAACCTCTATTATCCCCCCTAATTACCAGGTTCTTGTCTCCCCCCTCCTCACCAACTATCATAAATGTTCTCACCTACACCCTCACCTTCCCCCCTCCTCAATAAATGCTCACCAAACAACACTCAACCTGCCCCAATCCCATTTCCCGCCAAAGCAAAATTTGAACGGTTGGGATTGCACCAAGCCATCCAACGGCTAAAGATGAAGTGGGAAAGAGAAAACACTCCTCCAGGACTATAAAAAGAAAAGAAAAAGAGAAGAAAGGAGAGCAGTAGTGTAGTTAGCTTTAGCTTAGTTTTAGCAAAAATCGTTCTTAGTATAATTTCAATTTTTAGTTATAATTTCCAGTTTAAGAAAGCTTTATCAAACTTATGTAATGTAATTGTATCCTTTGTTAAGCTTTAATTCAAGTCTTGTTCTTTAAAATCCGAATTTGCTATTTTTACTTAAAAATCTCAAATCACTCTCAAGTTATTAAAAGTTGTTGTATTCTGGTTCTTTGAGCTCATTCAAGCTTATTTGAAAGCTTTTAAAAGCTTTCAAAAGATTTTAATCAATCTAGCTCATAAATCACAAAAATATGTAAATTCATTAACAATAAATAAAAAAATAAGGAAAGAAGAAGAAGAAAGCCAAGCAAGCTTTGGATTGTGGAATTTAATGGTTGTAGTACCTCAGGGAGGTGTAGGTTGTGGTTGTGTTCCCTTGGTATCATCTGTCTCAGTATGATCTCTCAGTAAGCATTTTTTTATAAATTTTTGTTATTTACTGTAGCATAAGTAATTTGGTACTAATCTTAGTTCATTTATGTTTAAAATAAGTTAGATAATGTGTTAATGGTCAGTTTTATGGTTCAAGAGTCCATTTTGCTTTGATAATCAAAACAGTTTCCATATTAGGGGGTGTTTGGTTTAGAACTGGTCACCAACTCCCAGTTGCTATTGTTGTTTAAAATTGCTTCTTACATGATATTCTAAGTCTATATAAGTGCTTGTAACTATAAAACCTTGGGTTCAAACCACCTAAAGTCAAAATCACCAACTTTGCTCATATCTGTCAACTGTTGGGCAGTTGGTGATCCAAACCAACCCACATCAGTACTTAAGTGGTTTATGTAGCTTAATTTAAACTCATTTCAGCTTAATACAACTTATCTTGCATGTAGGATCAATCACAAGTTCATCAAAGTCAAAGTATATAGTTTTTTAGAAAAAGTCAAAGTTGCATTCTCAGAATTTTCCAAAAGTTCACTTAACTATTTTGAATTTTGTGTTTACTTTTAAGTTTTGAAACTTGTTTCTCTTTATACTCTACCAGCTTGGCTTTAAGAATCCACATTTGTTTTATTTTTGCCAATTTTTCTGAGCATTTCACAAGCTCCCAAAGTCACTTGCAGGGCAATGAGATGCCCTGCACACAGATACTCAGTCCAGCAACCCAATTTCCATCCCTTCCCCTGGCCTACATGGTGGGTCCCACAATGAGCTTATTGGCTTTTTGAGAAGCCAATAAGCTCATCTTTAGGTTCCTGAGCTTATTTTGAGTTTTGAGTCCCATTTGATAGGGCTGCTATACCCCTAAACCTTGTCCCTTAACTGTGTGACTGTTTGGTTTGTAAATAAGCTTAATCAGCTTATTTGGCTTAACCTGAGGTCTAATCTTGTTCCTTCCAACTTATTTTGGTCCTTATAACTTATTTATAGCTTATCTTGCCTTGTGGGCCCCCCCTAGCTGCCTACATCACTTTTTTAGCTTGACTGTTGACCAAAGTCAACTGTCTCACTAATAAGCTCTCAAATAGCTTATTAGTAAGTTTTAAAAAGTTTGTTTTTATAAAAGTCTTTCATTTTTAGTTGTAAAACAAGTTTCCAAAAAGAAAATCAAGAAAAGTCAAAGTAAAAATTAAGTGATAGTTTCTATTTAATGTAATTTAATTTTAATTTTCATTTTTAAATTTTTATTAAGTACTTAGCTATTTTATATTTTTCTTAATTACCTATTATATTAAAGTATTTATAATAATTTTCTCAGATTTTTATTTTATCTTTTAGTATTTATTAGAATTAATATTAGTTTTATTAGAAATTAATTAATAATTAGTTTAAAATAGCATAATTAGTTTTTATTAATCAAAACTTAGTTTTTATATTTTTTATAGCTTTTATATGTTATAAAGTAATTTTAGAAATTTTCTTAAAGTTTTTACTGTTCATTTGCTAATTTTTATAATTTAAAATAGTTTATTTAGTAATTAGTAATTAATTAATAGAAAATCCACAAAAAGACAAAAATACTTATTTTTAATTTTAAAAGTTGTTTTTAGTTATTTTATAATTTTAGGATTTTTATTTTCACCTTTTAGTATTTAATTAGTATTATATTATATTTAAGTGTCTTAAATATTATTAATAAGTAATAAATAGTAATTAATTAATATTAAATAATTAATTAGGGTTAAAACTTATTTTCTTTTTCTATAAATTTTCTTTTACTTTTAAGTTTGTAAAAAGGTCATTTTCACCCCCTGGGTGTTTTCAGATTTTCGTTTTCACTTTTTATTTCGTACGTTTACGTTTTATTTGAACGTAACGTACGCGTTTTAAGTTTAAATCGTTTCTGGTTTTTCCTAGTTTCCCGTCTTATTTATATAGCTTATTTAAGCTATTCTCTTGTAGATTCCTTAGTTCAATCAAACTCAAAACCCCTTTTCCATCCAATTTCACCCGATCAAATAACCGTTTGTTTACAATTCACACCTCGTCGGGACATACGACCCGGGGAAACCTTATACTTCCGCGGAGCATTGATCTAGGCTGTCTGACTTTGTTGACCATTCCTTGGTCAATATAAGTTAGGTGGTTTGGCATCAATCAACTTTTGGCGCCGCTGCCGGGGAGGTTGTATGCGTATCTAAACGGTTTTTCTGATTAGTGTCTTTGGAAATCGTTCCATTGTACATTTATCCATCATTTGTTCATATTTTCTATTTTTCAAAACAAAACCGTTCCTGAAAACTTTTTAAACTCAGTTTTCAACGAACACAAAAACACAAAAGCATTTTCTTTATCATTTGTACAAAATGTTTTTCCAAAAACACAAAAATATTCACCTTTACCCTCTCACATCTTTGATTCTTCATCCCTACCCCTCCCAAACCATTTGATTCTTTCTATGTCTCACCCACACCTTCTGGTTTGCCAATGGTGTGGTAATCCTCATAATGGTGGCAATTGCCCCAGTTGTGGCATGGTAGAGTCAGGAAACGGGTCTGTCTATAACCAAGATCCCTATTCCTACCATGACACGACTGATTCATTCCATCAGTTACCACACCATCAGTCTCAACAGTTTCACTGTTGTGAGTACTGTGGTGGTTCACATTACAGTTCCGATTGTCAATCGGGAAACACGCTTGTCTATGAGCAGTTTCCTGATCACAATTATAACTCTAGCACATACCACCCACAGCCACATCGGTTTCACTGTTGTGATTACTGTGGAGGTCCACACTCTAGCTCGGATTGTCAAATAAAGAATCCATTTCCTTGTAACAATTACGACTATTCGATTTCAGACCTACCTCCACAGCACGATATGATTCACGCAACTCCTCAAGAAACCGAGCAAGACCTTTTACTTAAGGCTCTTGATATATTAAAAGAACTTAAGGAGGAGTTGGTTACTGCACCATTTCGAGACTCTCGTGAGAAATCTATGGCAGAATTACTTGCTGAAGAACGAGAGGCTAGAAACGAATTGAGTATGGAGGAATTACTTGTCTTAGAACAAGCAGCCATAACACGTGCCAACTTTCGTCAAGCTGCTCTTCTAGACTGTGATGATGATAGTGATAATGAAGATACCCTTAATGTTCTTCAATTTTATAAGGGTTCGTCAGATTCATCATTTGTGATTTCTCCCACGGAAAATCATGGAGAAAGTAATGAGACAGGGAAGTTACTAGCCGTTGAACAAATGGAACTTGAAAATTCCATGAATGCTAGCTCCTCTCATCTCCCTCAGTTTGTTGTTATCACACCCGAAGTTCACACTCACTCTCTAAACATGGGGGATGAGCATCTTAGCACTGTTCCTAATAAGGAATCAGACGAATTAATAAAGTCTAGTGTTGAGATCCTTTTCCCAATCCCGAGAGAGTCACAGGGGACTTTTGATCAAGTGTGTGATATTCCTTCACCCCATGATAATCCAAATGATCAAATTGAGAGCGTCTCTGATTCCAGTGATGATTGTTTATCTTATGGAGACATTGAGTATGTTGATGCATCCCTTCCCCACTCTAATGTTGACTTTCTTCTCGAGGAGTTCGCCGATGAACTTACTCACTCTAATCCACTTCCATCGGGAGGTGATGATGATCTCTTTGATTTCAAAGATGATATGGAGGAAGTCGAAGCATTCCTTGCTCTAGATAGTTCAACTTCGTATGAAGTTGATGATAACTATCTTGATTCTGAGGGGGATATTCTGTTCCTTGAAAGTTTATTGAATGATGATGATACATCACTCAATTCCTATCTCAATATCGGGCTTAATGATTCACCCACTGATGAAAAGTTTTTATCTCATGGAGACATCAGTGATGTTGATGAAATATCTTCTGAGCCCATCATTGATCACCTTATCATTACTCCTCCGGAGTATGATAACCCGGGGGGAGATACTCTCAATCTTGAGAATTTTCAAATTCCCACCCACCCTCCCGGGTTGTTTACGAGCTTAACCTTTGAAATCCAAACTCAGGCTAATGAGCCTATTCTCGAGGTTCCTTCCTCTCTTCTTCACTCCTTCGGGAGTGAAGACACTATATTTGATCCCGGCATTTTCATGTATCATTATCTTGAGCCGGATACTTATCTCATCGGTGTGGAACTTTCACGTGCTTCATATGTTTGTCCAAACATTTTGAAAGAAAGTCCGAGTGAGATTGCTTCTTCCACATCATGCTTCCCCAAGGACAATTGAATTCGGGGTCGAGTCACGCTAGCGACTCGGTAAACAAAAACAGAGCATGCTTATAGGGTTTTCACCCTAAGTGTGGGAGAGTACCCCATGCTATGATTACAGAAGTGAAAAACAACATGGTGTTTTCCACGCTTAGCTTGTAATGTTGCCCTTTTACGTTCAAAATGTTGGCATAATAGCCGGGATTTTGAATATTGAGGACAATATTCATGCTAAGTGTGGGGGGGTATTCGCTATTCTAGCGAATTTTATCACATTTTACTATATAATACCCCCGGTTTTAGCCAAAATTTCAAAAAAAAAAAAAATTTCAAAAATTTTTTCACTGGTGCTTCAAAATTTTTGTGGTAATCAGTCCGCCTTGTCTAACCGACAAAAGGGATTGGCTAGTCCAGGAGCAAACGGCTCTTGGTAAAGACATATCAAATCCGTTGACGGCTGGCAATTTGCCCAAAATTGTATGGTTCATCAACTCCCCGAAAACAAATGAGTTGGCTAGCCCGCAAGATTATGGCTTGTGGTAAAGGCCGTGGAAAATCCATAATTGGTAATCAGCTCACCAAGATGTTGACTAGGTCCATCAAGATGCTGGCTAGTCCAGGAGCAAACGGCTCCTGGTAAAGACTACACAAATCCGTTGAAAGCTGGTGGTTTGCTCAAAATCACACGGTTATCAGGTGTGCCACAGTTCTTACACCTGGCTACTCCAGAAGTGATGGCTTTTGGTAAAGAGTTTTTCAAATCCATCAAGTTTTCAAAACAGTATTGCTAGGGACTAGCAATAGTTTAGTGTGGGGGATTGATGAGTGCCCAAACACTCATCATTTTTGGTCTAATATGAACTGCAAAACATACAAAAACACTCAGTAATGCATCAAAATACTGAAAATATTCCAAAATTGTGTTTTATATGTTTTAGATGCAAAACGAGTAAAAACAAATGAAAAACGTACAAAGTTTGCAAAATTGGCAGTTTCAGTCCCCCAACTTTCATAAAATTACAAATCTAGTCCCTGGATATTCAAAATATAGAAAATTATCACCAAAGGTCCTTTTACAATCATAAGTTGTCATATTTTGTCCTTTGGTGAAAAATTGGAAAGTTTTGGAAATTTACAGTTTAAGTCCCTGGAGTTACAGATTTTGGCAGATTCAGTCCCTGGTGGGATAATTTTGAAAGAAAAATCACTTTTGGTCCTTGGGAAGTTACAAAAATCATTTTTAGTCCCTGGGTGAAAGTTTTGTGGAAATTACATGTTTGGTCCCTGGACTTTTGAAAAATGACAATTTTGGTCCCCGGGTGTTTTATTTTGGAAAATATCAAATAGGTCCTTGTATTATTCCTATGTGACATAAAAAACCCTTTTTTAATAACTTTGGAATAATTACAACTTTGGTCCTTTAATTTTCTGAAAATTACACATTAGTCCTTGTGGTTTTACAAACTAAACAAACAAATCCATTATCACTAAAAACATACCCTTGGCCTGATCCAACATTTTAGCCCACCCAAGCCCAAAAAAAAATCAAAATAAAAAATATAAAAGCCCACCCCAGGCATATTCGGTCAACCACAGTCAAACCCCAAGCCATCCTACTGTTCATCGTCCCTAACCTCTATTATCCCCCCTAATTACCAGGTTCTTGTCTCCCCCCTCCTCACCAACTATCATAAATGTTCTCACCTACACCCTCACCTTCCCCCCTCCTCAATAAATGCTCACCAAACAACACTCAACCTGCCCCAATCCCATTTCCCGCCAAAGCAAAATTTGAACGGTTGGGATTGCACCAAGCCATCCAACGGCTAAAGATGAAGTGGGAAAGAGAAAACACTCCTCCAGGACTATAAAAAGAAAAGAAAAAGAGAAGAAAGGAGAGCAGTAGTGTAGTTAGCTTTAGCTTAGTTTTAGCAAAAATCGTTCTTAGTATAATTTCAATTTTTAGTTATAATTTCCAGTTTAAGAAAGCTTTATCAAACTTATGTAATGTAATTGTATCCTTTGTTAAGCTTTAATTCAAGTCTTGTTCTTTAAAATCCGAATTTGCTATTTTTACTTAAAAATCTCAAATCACTCTCAAGTTATTAAAAGTTGTTGTATTCTGGTTCTTTGAGCTCATTCAAGCTTATTTGAAAGCTTTTAAAAGCTTTCAAAAGATTTTAATCAATCTAGCTCATAAATCACAAAAATATGTAAATTCATTAACAATAAATAAAAAAATAAGGAAAGAAGAAGAAGAAAGCCAAGCAAGCTTTGGATTGTGGAATTTAATGGTTGTAGTACCTCAGGGAGGTGTAGGTTGTGGTTGTGTTCCCTTGGTATCATCTGTCTCAGTATGATCTCTCAGTAAGCATTTTTTTATAAATTTTTGTTATTTACTGTAGCATAAGTAATTTGGTACTAATCTTAGTTCATTTATGTTTAAAATAAGTTAGATAATGTGTTAATGGTCAGTTTTATGGTTCAAGAGTCCATTTTGCTTTGATAATCAAAACAGTTTCCATATTAGGGGGTGTTTGGTTTAGAACTGGTCACCAACTCCCAGTTGCTATTGTTGTTTAAAATTGCTTCTTACATGATATTCTAAGTCTATATAAGTGCTTGTAACTATAAAACCTTGGGTTCAAACCACCTAAAGTCAAAATCACCAACTTTGCTCATATCTGTCAACTGTTGGGCAGTTGGTGATCCAAACCAACCCACATCAGTACTTAAGTGGTTTATGTAGCTTAATTTAAACTCATTTCAGCTTAATACAACTTATCTTGCATGTAGGATCAATCACAAGTTCATCAAAGTCAAAGTATATAGTTTTTTAGAAAAAGTCAAAGTTGCATTCTCAGAATTTTCCAAAAGTTCACTTAACTATTTTGAATTTTGTGTTTACTTTTAAGTTTTGAAACTTGTTTCTCTTTATACTCTACCAGCTTGGCTTTAAGAATCCACATTTGTTTTATTTTTGCCAATTTTTCTGAGCATTTCACAAACTCCCAAAGTCACTTGCAGGGCAATGAGATGCCCTGCACACAGATACTCAGTCCAGCAACCCAATTTCCATCCCTTCCCCTGGCCTACATGGTGGGTCCCACAATGAGCTTATTGGCTTTTTGAGAAGCCAATAAGCTCATCTTTAGGTTCCTGAGCTTATTTTGAGTTTTGAGTCCCATTTGATAGGGCTGCTATACCCCTAAACCTTGTCCCTTAACTGTGTGACTGTTTGGTTTATAAATAAGCTTAATCAGCTTATTTGGCTTAACCTGAGGTCTAATCTTGTTCCTTCCAACTTATTTTGGTCCTTATAACTTATTTATAGCTTATCTTGCCTTGTGGGCCCCCCCTAGCTGCCTACATCACTTTTTTAGCTTGACAGTTGACCAAAGTCAACTGTCTCACTAATAAGCTCTCAAATAGCTTATTAGTAAGTTTTAAAAAGTTTTTTTTTATAAAAGTCTTTCATTTTTAGTTGTAAAACAAGTTTCCAAAAAGAAAATCAAGAAAAGTCAAAGTAAAAATTAAGTGATAGTTTCTATTTAATGTAATTTAATTTTAATTTTCATTTTTAAATTTTTATTAAATACTTAGCTATTTTATATTTTTCTTAATTACCTATTATATTAAAGTATTTATAATAATTTTCTCAGATTTTTATTTTATCTTTTAGTATTTATTAGAATTAATATTAGTTTTATTAGAAATTAATTAATAATTAGTTTAAAATAGCATAATTAGTTTTTATTAATCAAAACTTAGTTTTTATATTTTTTATAGCTTTTATATGTTATAAAGTAATTTTAGAAATTTTCTTAAAGTTTTTACTGTTCATTTGCTAATTTTTATAATTTAAAATAGTTTATTTAGTAATTAGTAATTAATTAGTTATTAATTAATAGAAAATCCACAAAAAGACAAAAATACTTATTTTTAATTTTAAAAGTTGTTTTTAGTTATTTTATAATTTTAGGAATTTTATTTTCACCTTTTAGTATTTAATTAGTATTATATTATATTTAAGTGTCTTAAATATTATTAATAAGTAATAAATAGTAATTAATTAATATTAAATAATTAATTAGGGTTAAAAGTTAGTTTCTTTTTCTATAAATTTTCTTTTACTTTTAAGTTTGTAAAAAGGTCATTTTCACCCCCTGGGTGTTTTCAGATTTTCGTTTTCACTTTTTATTTCGTACATTTACGTTTTATTTGAACGTAACGTACGCGTTTTAAGTTTAAATCGTTTATGGTTTTTCCTAGTTTCCCGTCTTATTTATATAGCTTATTTAAGCTATTCTCTTGTAGATTCCTTAGTTCAATCAAACTCAAAACCCCTTTTCCATCCAATTTCACCCGATCAAATAACCGTTTGTTTACAATTCACACCTCGTCGGGACATACGACCCGGGGAAACCTTATACTTCCGCGGAGCATTGATCTAGGCTGTCTGACTTTGTTGACCATTCCTTGGTCAATATAAGTTAGGTGGTTTGGCATCAATCACACCATTAACCATCTGATTGACAATATTCCAGTATCTTACCACTGGGTAATCCATTTCAGCTAGCATATACAAAGTAATTGGTCCAATATCTAACACATGAACTCCAGAATCTTGAAAGAGTCTCCATTTTCTTACTTTGTATTCTACTATCTCTGTCCATTCAGAATCATCCTTTGAAGGTTCAAACATAAGTTTAAGAGCTCTCCACATAACATTATCAGAAGAAGTTATGATATGATCAATTTTATCTATCTCATACTTTTTACCATCAAACTTCTTAGCTCCAAACTTTGCCTTGTATAACTTCCACAAGTCTTCAACATCCTCTCTATCAAAGTAGTGTAGCATCTGTTGAAATCTAAGAAACCTGTGAGTCTTACCATCAGATCTCTGGACATCATGAAATGCTCCAATGTTAGTATCATATCCTGTAGTTACTTTGATAATAGGATATTTGACTCCTAATGGTTTGGCATCAACTACTTCAGGATCTTCCATCTTGCCAACCATAGTGTAACCCTTCAATTGTTCTTTTAGATGCTCAGAAGGAATGTGATCAAGATCATGTTTAAACTCATCTCCTTCAGGCATAGAACTGCTTCCTTCCCCAATCTTTCTCTTCTTCTTTGCAAATGACTTATGAATAACACCTTTTCTTTTACCACCTTGCACAGAAGAAATAGTATTTGCTGCATCAATATCAAGCTGTTTAACAACATCAGCTTCTTGAATATGCTCTGCCTCAGCTACTTTTTCAGGTACCAACTTCTTGTTCATCTGAGCAATTTGTTCCAAATCCTCAGCACATCCCATAGCATAAAATGTATATGTTCTCCTCTTAGCTTGTTGATACAAGTCAAAAACTTCTTTATCAGAATAAGCTTTCAACTGTACCAATGTCCATCCAGCCATATTCTTTAGATACCTTTCATATTCTTTTCTTTGTTGTTTAACAGTTGGACCTTTAAATATCTTTATCTTTCTTCTAGCAGTAGCATTTTCTTTTCTCTTCTTTGAGTAAACTCACTGTACCAAGATTGCACATTAAAAGTTGGAACTTCATTTTCTTCAATCTTGATCAACTTATTGAGTTCAATATCAGCAGCCATTCTGATCTTCTCACTTATCCATTCATCATACCTCTTTAATCCTTTAGTCTCTTTCTCAGCTAACTGTTGATCTTCCATATCAATCAACTCTTGTGCTCTTAGTGCAGCAGCTGTATCATGTTCAACTTGTAATGCCTTAGGCCAAGAATCAAAAGGTACATCAGTGAAATCAATTCCTTTATACATAATCCTTGGTTTTTAAACTTGCTTGCCCTTGCCTTTATCAGTTGAAGATGAAGCAATAACCTTCTTTTGTTGAGCAGCAGGTTCTTTAATAACAATTCCTTTTTCAGGTTTTCTAGGTGCTGATGATTTGATTGTTATTGTTGTTTGTTGTGGTAGTGAAGGAGTTGATAATGGAGTAGTCTTCTTGCTCAACAATACCATGGCTTCAGCAGCAGCATTGTCTCCAGACCCAGCAGCAGAGTCTTGTGCATCAGCAGATCCACTAGCAGCAGAGTTAGTAAGATCCTTAGCAGTAGATTCTTGAGCAGCAGAATCTTGAGCAGCAGAGACAAGATTTTTGTCTCCCAACTTCAACAATGTTTCACCCATCAACCCTGTTGCCTTCACTAATTGCTCAGGCTCCAAATTTGTAAGTTGTTCTACCACCTTCTCTTGTGTATCAATCATCTCTTCCATAACAACCTCATTCCTTGATTTATCAGCAACCACAAAATTTCCAGCATCCTGAGGACTTTCAACATCCATATCACCAATCACTGGAACCTCCCCTGAAACCATTCCATCATTCAAACCCAGAGCACCATCAATCTTTTCCAAATTTGCCTCCCCTGAAACCATTCCCTCTTCATTCCTCCCCTGTTTGGAAGCATCCTCTTCCAATTGAGTAGAAGAATCAGGAGAACTAACAACCTGAGAAGTGCCCACTTTCTTCAATCTTTTCAGAGAGGTTGAAGATCTTGATTTCTGAAAGTTCTTAATCTGTTTTTGCAATTTGATGATAGTCTTGTCCTGATCAGCAACAACAGATGAAAGATTAAGAACTTTTTCCTCCAGTGTAGTACATTTCACCCCCAAGTTGGCACAAGTAACCGTCAATTCCTAAATGAGTTGCATAATAGTCTCATCACTTCGACCTGTATTACCTGGTCCGAGAGGTGAATCATGGACATTGTCATCATGTACAAGAGTTTCCGTCAATTCATTTGTCACCGGCCTGTCCTCATCACTTCGACCTGTGTAACCTAGTCCGAGAGGTGAATCTTGGGACATAAACTCAGTATCAAACCTAGTTTGATCAGCTGAGCCCCCTGTATTTGCCATTTGGCTAGGGTTACCATCCTGAGAATTTGATTCAGAAGAATCATCATCTCTAGATGTTGCCTTGGTTTGGGTCTTAATGATGTTATCACTATCCTGCTCTGATGCTAAGCTAGAAGCAGTAGTGACAGCCCTTGCCAACATGTCCTCTTCATCACCTAGGACAGCCTCATCTGGTACAGTCATACTAACACTATCCTGAGGTAGATCAGTGTTCTTTTTAGTGTTCCTACGGGTATAGAGTATTTTAGGTTGTGTAGCAGATGCACTAAAATTGGGTGTGTGATGGGAGTCAGTGGGATTTCCTGATCCTTCACCCTGATTATTTTGCACAAGTTGCACCATGAAAGGTGTAAGATTAGTATTTGTGCCTGAAAAACCTTTTCCATGTTTAACCAAGAAAGTAAAAGTTTTAGAAACCAATTTTGGAGCATCATAAGTAGCAACATGGCCTCTAAACTTTGTAAGTTGTTTTTGAACAAAGAGTTGTATAAACCTTGGATAAAGCAAATATGAACCAGACTCTTTGATACTTTGAAACATCCCTTCCAAAATCATTTTTGAAGAATTGAATGGTTTACCTTTGCTTAGGCATACCATTGCAGAAGCAATAGTAGTACTAAACTCATGCCATCCAGAAGTTTTAGGACTCAAACAATGAAGAAGAAGATGTATCAAAAACTTGTATTGAGGACAGAGGAGAGATTTTTGAAATTTTAAAATTGTATGATTCCCCTCATATCCCAAATCTTTTAACCCAACAAAAATAGCAGAATTGGCTAGGCAAGTGGTCTCTGTTTCATCATCTAAGAAAAGGGTTTCTCTTATTAATGATTCAGATACACGAACTTTTTGCCCATCTACTAAGGCACTAACATGTTTTTCCCCATTCATAGTTTTGATTTTAGCGGTAAGCCAAAACTATTTGATGTGGGAAGCAAATATAGTAGGATTCACAGTGAGTGCATACCTAAGAGAAGTAGCATTCAAAAATTTGACCATGTCTGTGAATTCTTCATTAACTGATTCAGCATCCAAAACGACCACACTGTAGTGTTGCTTAGCCTAGGTACGAACGCAATCCATGAGTTAGGGTTTAGGGAAATTGGGGATAACTGATTTTGAGAAAAATGGAGTGTTAGGGTTTGTGATAACTTCAATTTGAAATATGAGAAAACCAATTAGGAAGATCAATTAGGTTTTAAACTGATTGAAGAAGTTACACATACCACCCTCACACTTTCAACCGTAGCAGCACAATAACACTAGCAGCAGAGTTATATAACTAGCAGCAGAGTGAAATATCCAGCAGCAGAGTTGACAAAATAAGCTTGGTCAAAAAAATCAAGAATCCTCAGCATTTAATGCGATGATATTCCGTAATCCCTATAAAAACGAACTAAATCTTTTCCCTAATTTATCACAATCAAACCCTAATCGCAATCAAAACGCCAATCAATCAAATCAAAACATCAATTAACCCAAATCAAATCAACCAATCATGAAATCAACACCCGAAATCATCAATATCTCGTCCGATTCATCATCTGAAGATGAAACCCCCTTTGAAACATATGTGCCTCCCTTTCGTCCTCCTCATAATGGTTGTAGAACCAAGGAGCAAGCGAAGAAGAGAAAGCATGATCTCCCTGTCTTTAAAGATCTCCTCAGTTTGAATCAAACCCCAAGCACTTCTAGGGGTAAAGCTGTGATGTCCCCAAAATCTCCATCGTCTTCAGAGTCATCAGAAGACACAGCTTGGATCCCTGTCAGGCAACCATCTCCAAGGGAGCTTGTTTCCCCTTTCATCTGCACTTCATCAGATGAGGATGAGCCTCCAAATGAACCACCTTCCACTCCTGAGAGACCTCAGTCATCAAGGCCACGACCAAAGAAGTCCACCAAGGCAAAGAAGACAAGGAAGACAAACTCTCCTCTTCCTAAGGAAAGAAAAATTGTTCTTGGCCTTCCATGCCCTAGGAAGTAGTACTTATAGGCTTTAATTTCATCTTAGATTGTTGCACTCTTTTGTGGTTTCAGAAATAGTCTTTGGAATTTCTCTTTTGATGTATGAACTTCTGAACTTGATGAATGATGAATGACATATGTTCTTCTTTTGTTGTCATAATATTGTTATTGCAAATCATCATTTAGACTTATACCTACACAATATTAGAACAAACACCACAAAGCAAACAAACATATGTACTAGCAGTAGAGTTAGAAATAGCAGCATAGTACATTCCATCACAAACATATGCTTTAAGATAAGCAGCAGAGTAACAAGCAGCACAATTCCTTTACACACTTATACAAAAACAAAGAGATAAGTTTTTCAAAGATTTATCATACCAATGTTTGCAATTAAAAATTGAAACCTCCCCACATCAAAGTGTTTAGTGAGAAGATCAGCAACATTGTTATCAGTATGAATTTTAACAATTTGAATCAACTTCTTTTCATAGCAATCCCTGATGAAATGATGTCTTATCTCAATATGTTTTGTTTTAGAATGAAAAACAGGGTTTTTAATTATGCAAAGTGTGCTGTTGTTATCAATATGAATTTTGGTATTCATGAAATTGTACCCATAATCCAATAATTGATTCTGCATCCATAGAACTTGTCCACAACAACTTGAAGCAGCCACATACTCAGCTACAGTTGTAGAATTAGCCACCACTGTTTGCTTCTTGCATTGCCATGACACCAATCTGTTTCCTAGAAATTGACAACCCCCTGTTGTAGACTTTCTATCCAAAGAAGCTCCAGCATAGTCACTATCTGAATAGGAGACCAAATCAAATGGTGAATCCTTAGGATACCAAAGGCCCAATTTTGGTTGATGCCTCAGATATCTAAAAATTCTCTTCACTGCATTGAGATGTGATTCCTTGGGACACACTTGAAATCTTGCACAAGCACACACAGTAAACATGATATCAGGCCTTGATGCTGTAAGATACATCAATGAGCCAATCATAGACCTGTACAAGTGTATACCCACTTCCTTTCCATATTCATCCTTCAGTAATGGTTTATTGGTTTCCATGGTAGTCTTGGCAGGTTTAGCATCTTCAAAACCAAATTTCTTCAAAATATCATTGACATACTTATCATGATTGATAAATATACCATTTTCTTTCTGTGTAACTTGCAGACCTAAGAAGAAGGTGAGTTCTCCCATTGAACTCATAGCAAACTTGTCCTTCATAAGCTTCTCAAAACTAACACACATAGCTTTGTTTGTAGACCCAAAGATGATATCATCAACATAGATTTGAACCAGCAGAATGTCATCCTTTTGTCTTTTGAGAAACAGAGTTTTATCAATCTTTCCTCTACTAAACCTAGATTCTAGCAAGTATGTTGACAGAGTGTCATACCAAGCTCTAGGAGCTTGATGTAAGCCATACATTGCTCTATTTACCTTGTAAACTTTGTCAGGATGATCAGGGTCTTCAAAGCCTGGTGGTTGAGACACATAAACCTCTTCTGTAATGGTCCCATACAGAAAAGCACTCTTCACATCCATTTGATACACTACAAAATCTTTGTATGAAGCATAAGCCAAGAATATTCTAATTGCTTCTATTCTTGCCACTGGAGCAAATACCTCATCATAATCAAGGCCTTCTTTTTGTGTGTATCCCTATGCTACTAACCTTGCCTTATTCCTTATGACAATTCCTCTCTCATCTCTTTTGCATCTGAAAACCCATTTTGTGCCAATCACTCTTTTTCCATTTGGCAGTTCAACCAAAGTCCAAACTTCTTGCAGCTTAAATTGTAGAAGCTCATCTTGCATTGCTTCCACCCAACTTGCTTCTTGTAAGGCTTTGTAAGTATTCTTGGGTTCTATTTGAGAAAGAAAACATGCAAACAGGAAATTCTGAAGATCTTTATGACTATTTCTTTGATGCAGAGATCTGGCAAAGAAACTTTGATGTTGAAGATCTTTCAGTGCTTTAGTCATCTGCCTAGTTTGAATAGATGATTGTGGATCACTTAAAATTTGATCTTTGGGATGATCCTTGTCTATTCTTGTGGTAGTTGTGGGACTAACAGGAATATTGAGTTCCAAATTAGTAAAATCTGCAGCAGCTCCAAATAACTGACCATCAAGTGCATCATCATCTGTGTCATAATAAATATTCTCAAGAGGAGGCATATTTGGATCATCAGGATAGATAGAATCAGCAATAGGTCTACCTTGAGAGTCCAAATTAGGAAACATTGAAGTAGCAGTAGAGTTAGTAGGCTTGGAAGCAGAATGTGGTGGAGCAGTAGTTGTATCTTTTGGCCTAGCAGTAGAGTCTGATGAGTCAGCAGCAGAGTCTTCTGGTTTTGTAGGAGAGACATTAACAACTACTTTGGGAACCCCATTAGTTTCTTTTTCTGCTTCAATAGGTATTTCAATACCTGCTTCAGTTTCCTTAGTTTTTCTTGAGTAACAACATCTTCTTTATGACCTGGATCAGTCTGAAAGGGTAGTAGAGTAGGACCAACCTTTAGTTTCTCAACCAAAACAAATTCTTCTTGTGGTTTGTCAATACTGGTAATAACTGGTACATAATTCATTGTTTTGGTAAGCATATCCACATTAAACAGCCATTCTGGTCCTTTTCCTTCAGGATTGGATGAGTTCTCAGAAAACTTAATGTGCAAATTCTCCTCTACATGTTTGGTTCTCTTGTTATATACTCTGAAAGCTTTACTAATCACAGAGTAACCAACCAAATTTCCTTCATCAGCTTTTTCATCAAATTTGCCTAGCTGATCCTTAGTGTTCAAAATTGTAACAGGACATCCAAATGGTTTGAGAAAATCAATCAGTGGCTTCTTTCCATGAAATAACTCATATGGAGTCTTATTATGAGGCTTGACTACCTTACTTCTGTTCTGCACAAAGCATGCAGTGTTCACATCTTCAGCCCAAAAAGGAATAGGTAGTTTTGAATCAGATAACATTGTTCTTGCAGCCTCAATAGGTGTCCTGTTTCTTCTTTCTGCAACACCATTCTGTTGTGGAGTTCTTGCTACACTATACTGTCTAAGAATTCCTTTCCCCACACAGAATTGATTCATCACACTGTTCTTGAACTCAGTACCATTGTCACATCTGATTATCTTCACCTTGTGATTGTACAGGTTTTCAACTCTTGTAATGAATCCCTTGAGTATTTCTGGAGTTTCATCTTTAGTGGCTAGAAAGAATACCCAAGTAAACCTGCTAAAGTCATCAGTGACAACAAGACAATATGACTTCTTATTCAAGCTTTTTACAAATACAGGCCCAAATAAATCCATGTGCAGTAGGTGTAATGGCTCAGTATTTGTGTTCATAGTCTTGGACTTGAATGAAACTCTATGTTGTTTACCTTTTTGACAGGCAACACAAGTTTCACAATTTTCAAAAGTCTTTGTAGGCATTCCTCTGACCAGATTTCCTTTTACCAATTTGTTCATGGTCTTGTAGTTCAGATGTCCCAACCTCCTATGCCATAATTTGGACTCATCAACAGTGGCCTTTACAATTAGACAAGTCAAAGCTCTCTTAGGAACAATGTTCTTAATATGGTCACTGTATATATTCTCATTTCTAGGAACCTTCAAAAGCACAGATTTGTCATCTGGCAATTGATAGTCAGGAGAAAGGATCATACACTCAGTGTCTGTAAAAAGAACAAAGTTCTTTTTTTCACATATTTGTGAGACACTAAAGAGGTTAAACTTAAGTCCTTTCACAAGAAACACCTTCTCAAAGTCCAAATTTCTAGTTTTTAGAGTTCCTCTTCCAACAATCTTTCCACCTTTTGGATCATTCCCAAAAGCAACATAACCACCATCAAAAGCCTCAAAGTCTTCAAGTTGAGACCCATCTCCTGTCATGTGTCCAGAACATCCACTGTCAACAATAACCATATCCTTAAGCTCATCCAGTAGATTGACCTGCACAGGAAAAGTAGAGACATTAGTTCCTCTTGACGACCCAAGCCATTACTGACTTGGATCTGCCCTGTGCATCAACATAATCAAATTTCTTTAAATCACTTGATGCACTACTATTCTTGGAAACAGAATTTGAACCAATACTTTTTGGTTTCCAAGTCCAGCAAGCTGAGGCCTTAACAGCATAAAAGTGATTACCAACAACTGTATTTGTTAAAACTTTTGGCCCAGAAGTAGAAAGTTTTGTACTAGCAGCAGGTTACTTACTAGTAGCAGAGTGCATACTAGCAGCAGAATGCTTACTAGCAGTAGAGCCAGTAGAAGAACCAGTTGTGGTTTTGAAAACACCATTTGATTTAGTAGCATAAATAGATCTAGTTGCACCAGATCTCAATAGAACAACTCTTGGAACCATATTTCTATTAGGATGTAGGTGAGTTTGTTTAGTTACATATTTGTGATTCACCCTAGTGTATTGATTCCAAACAGGCTTTTGGTGTTCAGGACATCTAACAATCAAGTGGTCAAAGCTACCACACTTATAACAAGCCTTCTTTTGTAATTGAAACTGATTACCTAATCTGTGTGAAACTAGGTTGTTGAAGTTTCTCTGGTTACCCCTAGGCTTATTATTGAACCTTTCCATCTGTTCTCTAGGTACCTCATTGTACTCTACCATTTTCCTAGAGAAGTTATTTCCTAACACAGGTTTGACAAACTTAACCTGTTCAATTTTAGGTTTAAACTTTGTAGGAATTTCTTCCTTTTTCACACTTTGTTCTTATTTAACCTGTTCCTCATCACTATCACTGTCAGAATACCAATCTTCTATAATAGGAGCTTCAGAAAATTTTCTAACCTCAACCTTATGTGTTTCATTAACACTTGTGCTACATTCACCTACAGGTTTTTCAATATTTAGCTCACTAATGAATGATAGTTCTTTTCCTGGTGGAGCAAAAGCACTTTTGGCTGGAGGAGCCACTTCATTATACCCAATTCCACTACCTTTTCTCATCAGGTTATTCTCTATAGATTTATGAACCAAATCAGAAGCATATTGTTGTTTTTGTACTCTTACTACATGTTTATCTTTTTTAGCAAGAGCTTCCTCTTTTTCTTTTTCAGCTTCTTCTAACTTATTTTTAAGAACTTCTACTTCACTGTTTTTCTTAAAAATTTCTATATCTCTGAGATTAAGTTGATCTACATATTCCTTCTCACACTCTTTGAGATATTCTAACCTCCTTTCAACATTTTGAATACCTACTTTGTAACCTAAGTTATCAAGTTTTAGGTGTTCAATTTCTCTATTTAAACTCTCATTCCTAGACTTAAGTTCTTCTATAGTGTCAGCACAAGATTTAAAAGAACACATAGATAAGTCTGAATCATTTGATACCTCAGAGTCAGATCCTGATGATGAACCATAGGCCATAAGTGCAAAATTCTGCACCTTGGGTTGAGCAATAGCTACCAAAGAGAAATTTGGTTCTTCTTCAGCCATATCACTCCAATCATAATCTCCCAGTCCATCACAAGATACCAGTGCAGTCTTTGATTCTTCAGTAACCTTCTTTGTAGCATCAACATTCTTCTCTGGAGCTCTACACTCTCTGGAAAAATGTCCCTTCCTGTTGCAATTATAGCACTCTATCTTTGATTTGTCAAAGCCTGGACTGTCCTTAGCTTTATACTTGACTTCTTTTCCAGTCTTCTTCAAAAACTTTCTTGCCCTCAAGGTCAACATAGCCATTTGCCATTTAAGATCAATTTCTTCAAGATCACCAGGATCAATATAATCCAGATCTTGATTAATGACATGTGACCTTATAGTAGTTGTGAGCTCAACCAAGAATGCACACAAAGCAATATCACTGGTAGAGATCTTATCATTTGAACTAGCAACAGATCCATCAGCAGCAGATACTCCATAAGCAGTAGAATGAGCAGCAGAGTGAGATTCTTGAGATCCTTTTCCTTTAGAGGATACAAAGGCAAGATTTTGAGTACCAGAAGATGAAGTAGAAGAGGTAGATAGTTCTGATTCATACACTCTTAAATTGTTGTAGAGACTCTCCAACTTCATAGTTTCAAAATCAGGTTTATTCCTCCACACAACTGTGTGCATACTCCATTCAGGTGCAAGACTTCTAAGAAACTTTAGATTTACATCTTCTTGTGGAACCACATAGCCAACAAGCTTTAGATGGCTAACCAGTTGGTTTAGCCTGTTGTATGTGCCTATTATATTCTCTCCACTTTCAGAAGTAAAATTCTTAAGCTGATGCTTCAGCATGTTTTTCCTTGATTTCTTAGTAGCATCATTCCCTCCAAACCTGAATTCAACAGCATCCATCAATTCTTTTCCAGATTCACAGTCATCAAAGTCCATTTGGAATTCATTAGGTATTCCCATTAAGAGAATACTATGTGCTTTGATTTCCATCTTCCTTACTGTGTTGGCTTCAGCAGACTTAATTGGTATCTCCTTCCCATCAGCACTCTTCTCAGGTACAGAATCACCATTAACAATCACATTCCACATGTTGAAATCAATCATGCAAATGTACTATCTGATCCTTCTCTTCCAAAGCTCATACTCAGAAGGATTCAGCATGGGTACCCTTGAAGCAGTCACCATATGAGTTTCATCACCCATCTTAGCAGTTGATTTGGAACAGCAAACTCTTAAGAAACAAAATCTTCTTGATAATAACTTCTAGATCACAAGCTCTGATACCACTTGTTGATCCCAGTTGAGCTTAAACGATCTTGTATAGAAGTTAACTTGATTTAAACACTTAAGCTAATATGCGGAATGTAAAAGCTTAACTTAAGAAGAATAATGATTCTCTTTCAACACTTCAATATTATTAATACGAGCACTCAACAATGCTAGGGTTTTACAACCTTGAAGTGAATAATAATACGTACATAAACTAACCCTAGGATCCTCCTTTTATAGACTAAGGAATCCTACTAGGTTTACAATACCTTTCTCTACACGATAAGAATATTCTAGATAAATATAATATTTACACAATCTATTCTATATTTATCTAAACCGTATACATCCTTATCCCATCAGCAGTAGATTCTGTCAGCAGCATTTAACTTCAGCAGCACTTTGACATCAGCAGCAGAATCATTACTACTAGCAGCAGTTTCACTTATAGCAACAGTTTCACTCAGCAGCAATTTCAAACCCAACAAACCTAAGCTAGGATTATGGTATCCTAGGGATTCACCTTTCCATCTCCATGCCCTCTCAGATAGTGATTATGCTGGAGATAACTATGACAGAAGGTCCACAACTGGAGGATGCCAGTACCTTGGAAGCAGATTAGTGTCATGGCAATGTAAAAAGCAAACAATTGCAGCAACTTCTTCCACAGAAGTAGAGTATGTAGCTGTTGCAAGCTGTTGTGCACAAGTACTTTGGTTGCAGAATCAGCTGTTGGATTATGGATTCAATTCAAGAATACTCCTATCAACATTGATAATGAGATTACCATCTGTATTGTTAAGAATCCAGTATATCATTCCAAGACCAAGCACATTTAGATTAGACATCACTTCATAAGAGATTGCTATGAACAAAGGCTTATAAATGTTGTTAACGTTCATACTGATGATAATGTAGCAGATTTACCCACAAAGGGCTTTGATGTTTCAAGATTTACTTTCTTAGTTGTGAGTATTGGCATGATTAATATGTAAGCTATTTTTGAGGGGAGCCATAAGTAGTTATTAGTTAGTCATTATTTGAGGGGAGGCTACATGTATCATTCCAAAGAAAGGATTTTATTTATTCATGATTCTTACAACTACCATTCAGAAGTACAACACCATTCTTGTTTTCAAATACCAGACACAGACACAACAAACACAACATGATTGCAAACCTTGAGAAAACCCAAGCAAACCTTGATTTTCATGGAATCATTGATTTTCTCACTGGTACCAACATCTGTTACTCCATCCTTGTCAACCCTGAGATTATTGGACCCTGGATTCAAGCTTTTTGGGATACAGCTAGGTCACATGTTGAAGATGGAGAGGGTATCATTACTGCTACAGTTGTTGGGAGAGCTATACGTGTTACAGAAGCTTCAATTAGGGAGGTTTTGCTATTTGATGATGAAGGAGGCTCTGTTTTATTTGGGAAACAAGAAGTTTGGAATACACTCAGAGATATTGGGTATGAAGGTTCTTTGACTAAGCTTACTTTTCAGAAGGCTATGGTTAGTCCTCATTGGAAATTTCTTATTCATGTTTTGCTACATTGTTTGAGTCCAAAGAGTACTGCTTGGGATCAATTCAGTCATTCTATAGCTTCTGCTTTTGTTGGTCTAATTACCAATCAACCTTTTAACTTTTCATACATAATTCTTGAGGGTATGCTTACTCACATTCAGGCTGGCAAACCGTTTCTTATGTATCCTAGGTTTGTTCAACTGCTTTTAGAAAATCCACTAGATGGTATACCCAAACCTCAGGATTATATACCCACTAATAGGATGCCACCTAAAGTTTTCACTTTTATGTCTCATAAGGGAGTTAATTTTTCGGGTAGGAATACACCTCTTAATGCTTATATCTTAGAGGTAGCTCAAGCTGTTAGGAATGAAGAAGACAATAGTGGTTCTGCACATTCTGATAATGCTGCTCAATCTGATTCTGCTGAGCATTCTGCTTCAGTACATACACCTACACCACCTATTGTTTCTCCTCAGCATGTTGTTTCAGGTGCAAGGACTCCCTCAGTTACAGCCTCTTTGGATACATCTGTTTCTGCTCAAGGTACTTCTCCACAGAGTACTGATCCTCAATGTACTGCTTCAGAGGATTCTCAAGTACCTAATCCCAATGATTATACTTCCACAGGTGGGTTTCAAACACCTGGAGGAGATGAGGGCATTCAAGGTACTGAGAGTAATTCTGATTTGGCTAAGGAATTGGAGAAGCTGAAGTCAACTGTTACTTCTCAAGCTGCAGAAATCAAAAGGTTAAGAAAGAAGTTCAGAAGATTGAAGAAATTTGTCTAGCCCCTTGTTCAGAATTTTAGGCTTTATGTGAAAGAAAAGAAGCAGTCTCAGAAGCCACAATCTAAACAGAAGAAGTCTAAGTCTAAGAGGAGGCATAGGAAATCATCATCTATCAAATTGGGGAGGAATCAGGATGATAATTTGGATAGATTTGATGATATGGTTCAATTTTCAGAGAACAAGAATGATCAAGATGCAAATATTGCTCAAAATAGTACTGAAAGAAAAAATGGTGAGACAGAGCAAATTAATCTTGAAATTGAGCATGAGAATGTAAAGAGTGGGGATACAGAGGAAATTGATTTAGAAGGAAATAATGCTCAAAGTACTTTTGTTGAAAATACTGTTGTGCAAGGTACTGATGAACAAGATATTGCTGGTCCTTCTACAAAGTATCATGAAGATGAAGCTGGTCCTTCCACTTTTATACAGCAAGAAGAAGAAAGAGTGCATACTGCTAGTGATGATGCAACAATTGCTCAGGTTATGATGAATTTAAGAAGACCTACTGGAGGAATACATATATCTGAGCCTGCACAAAAAGATGATGAAAGTACTTCTGAATCAGAGAAACTAGATCCAAAAGATAAAGGGAAAGGAATAATGGTTCAGAAAGATACTAAGAAGAAGAAGAATAAATTTTCTATTGCTCAGATTAGAGAATTAGAGACTGCAGATGATTTAGAGCTTGCTAGAAAGCAACAAGCTGAATATGATGCTGAGTATTTGGAAGAAGTTAGCAGGCCAATTACAAAGAAGCCAATGACCAAAGCTCAGGAAAGGAATTGGATGATGCAATTCTTAAGAAAGAAGGGATACAAGAATTTACATAAACAAAGGTATCCAGAAATAAAAGCTTTATGGGACAAAGTACAAGAAGATATCAGAAGAGAGATAGAAAGTTTTGTACCCATGGAAGTTGATAGAAAGAAGAAATTAGAAGATATCTGAAAGGAAGAAGCTGAGCAAAGGAGATTGAAAAGAAAGAAATTAGCTGAAGATGATCAACTGACAAAAAGGCTGAAGTTAGTTCATGAAGATACAGTTGATGAACTCAGAAATTATTTAAGAGTTGTTGATTTTGAGAACAAAAAGATTGATGATTCTGGAAAGAAGTCCAAGATAATCTCATTTTCTGTGGTTGAATCTAAAGAGGGAAATTATTTTATGATCCACAGAGAAGATGAAAGCTTCACAACATTTTATATGTTATGGGATTTGTTGCACTGTATTACAAGGGCAGATCTTTATGACTTATATGTGCAAGTGCAGACTTATTATACAGAGAATGAAGCTTTGAAGTGGGATTAGTTCTGCTTGGAGACTTATTTACCATCTGGGATACTGAAGAAACAAGTGTTGATCCTCTCTGGAATGATCAAGAGAATTGGGAAATAACAAGATGGAGATTCTTTGAGTCATCAGGAGTTCATACACTAGAGATGGAAGATGGTACCATGATTCACATGTTGGCTGAGAGGAGATATCCATTGATCAGAGAAATAATGCTCAGAATGCCGGATCATGGAATGGAACTTGAAGATGAATCTGAAGTAGCTTTGGATTATATCAAGCTATTTATCAGATGGGTCAACTCTGAAGAATAATATTGCATAATACTGGTATAATCTGTTTTGTAAAATAAAAGTATTTTTCAAAGTACTGCAAAAACAAACAGTACTTTATCAAAGTACTGCTTGCTGATATAAACCAGTATAAGTTCTTTAAAATAAAAATAAATGTTTTTGATGTTTAAAAGAAAAGGAAAAAGGATTTGAAAAGAAACACATGGTGTTAGTATTTATACTACACAACAAATGGTAATCAACTCACCATGTTTAACAAACAAGAAAGAGTTTGACTCATCATGAGGGTACGGCTCTGATGTGATAATCAAATCCATTGATGGTTGATAGTTTACCAAAAACTAGGTTATCAACTCACCATACATCCAAGTGATCAAGAGTTGGCTAGTCCATAGCAAATGGCTTATGGTAAGGACATATCAAATCCGTTGATAGCTGATGATTTGCTAAAAATCATAATTTTCAATGATTCACCTCTCAAAGGAGTTAACACACCTGGAAGTGATGAGAATAGTATGAAACTTTTAAGATTTGATGATCTTCGTACCAAAATGTTGCTGAGTTGCTGAGAAGATGCTATGGAAGATATGATGCTGATGAAGAGTACTTTGACAGATGACAGATAGAAGAAAAGGAATAAAGAAACAACCTCAATGCATAATTAAAGATTTGAAGATTAAAGATAACAAAGAAACTTGAAATCAAGCAAGTAGAGTTCAAGTTAGGGGAGGATTGTTGGGATATGAAATATCAAAGTACTTCTGGATGTCAAAGTACTGCTGCATGATGAATAAAGTCAAAGTACTGCTAAAGAATAAAGTCAAAGTACTGTTGTTATTGAAGAATGTTTAAAGTACTTCGAAGAAAACAAGGACTGATATGCAATATTAGATAAGGTTTAATGTGTAATATTAAACGAATATTCTAGAATTAGTTAGGGATAATTACTTGTCGTTCAAGGATTATATGTTGTAAACCGACTTAAGGTTATCTATATAAAGAGCCTTAAGAGGTATTGGTCGACAGAAGTTTTACAAGTCTTAGATACGTTTAGAAGTCAATCAAAGTTAATAGTTAGGGATTGTTAGTGAATCTGTGTAACAAAGCAGGTTCAAAGTTTAGTTAATATAAAAGTTCTTCTTAAGCTTTGTGTTAGTAGATTCCACATACTTTACAAGGTCAAACAGTGTTTCAATATTAATAGTGTTGAGTTTACTCATTGTTGTTAAACCCTTACAAGCTACAAAGTAGTTTGATCAGAGTATATCGATCCAACGTCTAGGTTTCATTAGATCTAAGTAAACACAAGATAGATCTAGCCTAGCATGTTGAAATCAAGACAAGTAAAAGATATAATCAACCAACACATAGACATATTGATTGAATTAAAGAGAATACTTATCTTAATAGCACATGAAAGGATTAAAGGGGTGAAAACCCTTGAAAATACTGTAAAATACGAGCTAGGGTTCACAAAGTTCGGCCCTAGGGTTTCTCCACACAAGTTCCTACCTAATGAATGAAAAAAAGAAAACTATATATTGAGTTTAGAAGGTGACGGCGTCAAGAACAAATGTCTGACGTCGTCATCTCGCCGCCAAAATAGTTCCTCGGACTACCTAGATCTGGTTCTGACGCCGTCATGTGTACACCTTATGCAGGCCGTTATGAATTTTACTCTTGGCGCCCTTGTTGTGACGCCGTCAGGTTTGCACTGGGTCGTCACCACTTTTACCCCTGACGCCATTAGGATCTTCCTCTTGACGCCGTCAGGTACTGTTCTCAGCATGGAAAATTAAGTCTTTGGTGTTTTCTTCACTTTTATGCTCCAAAAACGTCCAAATTGCTTCTTTTTCCAGATTTCTCTCCCAAAGTACCTAAAATCACAAAAGGAAGGATTTAGGGTAATATTTGATTAAATAAATTCAATTCCGGGCTTAAATGACCCCCTAAAAGTGGTTCATTTTTCGCCTCATCATATACCCTTACACTTGAGATTTGCTTGTCCTCAAGCAAATGCGCTTTTATTCTAATCAAAATACAAATTAGGGGTCATTTAAAACTAATATAAAAGTAATTACCACAAATAATCGTTCCACTAAAGACCAAAGACAAGCACGGAGGTCATACACTAGCACCTCACAAATAGTGTTTAGATACTCACATCTCTCGGGTGTAATAAAGTAATATCACAATATGGAAACAGAAAATATCTCTTACTACCTGTCATAGCAAAATAGATTACTATAGGCTTGGGAAAGGATCAAACCTCCACCACATGGCGTAAGCACCTAGGATAAACTATCAAAGAGGTCTTTTAAAGGGTTGTAACGTTAGGTGTAGGGATATGGAATACACGGTTTTGTTGGATATAGGCAGTCTTTACTGGTGGCGAGTTAACAATCTTGGTTAATTACATGTACAATATGGCGTTGCTAAGCCAAGACTAGACTCGACTTAAGCTAATAAATAAAAAATAACAAAAACATAAAATGAACATAGAATGAAACGGGATGGTAGTCCGTATGTTTTTTCTCTTTTCTTTTTCAATTTTTTTTTTCTTTTTCCTTAATTTTTGGATTTTTTTTTTTTTTTTTTTTTTTTTTTTTTTTTTTTTTTTTTTTTTTGCATACATTCTTACCCTACCATCCAAAATAATACATCGTAGGGAATGAACATTCCCCTTACACTTGAATTTTTACATACTTTACAATAAACTAATCTAATGACTCGAATTAAGAAAATCAAAACACTTGGAGTACTTTCAAGATTAACGCACATACGGGGGTAATATATGATTTTCCTCCCCATTACTCCATAAAATAAGTACTTTACCCATGAGTCCCAATCGTCCCAAAACAATATGTACAAGGATATGACTCGACTTAGCAACCATGTAATCAATTAGATAATTAACTTAGGGTTTAACAAATAACAATAATGCACTAAAGATGAGTGCATACATGGAAGGCTAAGGCGATTTGGGTGTACATTTAAGTGGGGTGTAATAAATTCTTCCTTTAAGTAAAATGCTTAAAGTTATAAACGAAAAGATAGGCTCGGAGGGGTGTACTAGGGGTTTCGTGTACTAAAAATGAGTACAACGCTAAGGTGTGGGAAAAATTAATTGACTTAACTAGCCAAGTAATATGACTTAAATGGTCAAGTAATTATGATACGGGTTTAACACAAGGGTAATCCTAATGCCTCTTATCATGTAGTAAATCCTACTACACGAATGTAGTCTCACTAGCGGGCTCGGGATGCATCACTAACGCAAGTTCTAGAATCTAAATGCTACCGGTACACTCATAAGCACTAATAGTAAATGCTTTTCCTATCAAATCTAAAGGCGAACCTCACATATTTGGGCGAACCTTACATATTGTTAAACCGGGTTTAAATAATGTTAGTGCTGGTCATTCTAATGTATGTGTTGCTAATGAACCTGTTGTTAATGGTCCTGCTGGTCAAATTAATTCTGATGTGAATGTGCAAAAAACAAGGACTCCTTATCTTTTGCGGATATGTTTAAGGATAAAAAAACCAGGAAGGCTGTCACGATTTTGGAGATGAGAAATGAAAATTGTGTGGCTGGTGCAAATGTCAACATTCCTTTAGAAGCTATCGATGAGGTAAGCTCTAGATTCGCTAATACTTTGTATGGTTATTTCATAGGTTAG
Source organism: Artemisia argyi (assembly GCA_030686995.1). NCBI lineage: Eukaryota > Viridiplantae > Streptophyta > Magnoliopsida > Asterales > Asteraceae > Artemisia > Artemisia argyi. Next base: position 99,970,914 of record CM060678.1, read on the forward strand.
AGACTCGTCTTCCCGATTGTTGAATATTATGTTAAACATACATGGGCAAAGTTTGGTTTACAAAGGGTTATGCTTAATAATGGTTTTTTCTGTTCCAATTTGAAAGAAAGGAGGGTATGGAAAGGGTTTTGGAAGAAGGTCCATGGTTGATACGATTAGTGCCTATCATTTTGAATATTTAGACTCCGAACACTAAACTTACAAAATATGATACTCCCTCCGTCCCAAATTATATGCCCACTTTCATATTTTACAAAGTTTAAGAGAAGTGGGTCCCTTACAATATTAACCAATAAAAATTCATTCCCACCCACTTACACGCATTTCGATTGGTTGAAACTAAAAGTGGACATTAATTTTGGGATAACAAAAATAGCAAAGTGGACTTATATTTTGGGACGGAAGGAGTATAACTTTAGCTCCTGTTTGGGTTAAACTACATAATATTTCAGTTGTTGCGCATTCTGAGGTTGGTCTTAGTTTGATTACAACACAAATTGGTCTTCCTATCATGCTTGATTCATACATGAGTATGATGTGTCTTAAGTCGTGGGATCTTAAACATGCATGCACGCATGGACATAATAGAGATATCAGTTGTTAATTAATATAAACTTATTAGTATAATATAAAGCTTTGACATATTATCGAAGTCTTTCAAAACAACACTTTCGTAGTATGAACTGACACTTGAAAGAATCAAACAAAAGTTTTATTTTGGATTTAAGTGAAACTTGAAAGAAAAAAAAAAAAAGTCTTATTTTGAATTTTGTTTGTTAAACCCTGTCAAATAAGTCATGGCATTATTTTCAATTTTTCACAATATAAATGGATGAGTTTTCTATATTCAGATTATTGAGTCTTAGGGCCTATTTCTTTTTTGCTTAATTGGATGTTTACTAACAAATCTTTTTGTACGCAGGAAACCTTTATGTTTCTTTTAAACTTGTTACAAACTAAATTTCTTAATGTAAAAGGGCACAAAAACCTCACCCTTTCCCATCTAGGATACCAATTACACACCACATGATCACCGTCCTACCACATCCTTATAATTTCCTTCTCTTCTTCTTGACAACTCACTACACTACCATTTCTTCTTCTTCTTCGATTAGGCACACAGACCCTTCACTACCGCACCACCAATCACTACCGCACCACACAAACCCAAAAACACCATCAACTTTACAACAATTATCTCTACCGTTGTCATCTTCACCCACAATTGCTCCTTAAACCTTAAACAGTCCTCCCAGCTGTGACTATTATGTCACTTCCGATCTACTGTGACGTTGCTCCTACCGTCACCTGAGACGGTATATTATGTTCTAAATTAAGGTTTTCTATACTGGTTGCCTTAACCAAAATTAATATGAGTATTGTTTTGATATGTATGTTCGAGGAATCTTTAGAGTACATGAGAAATAATGATGGTGAAGTCATCTTAATTCTTACAAGGTTGAGGAAGATGGAATTGTGTTTTTTATATTATTGTTTTTTACAATGGTATAATTGTCACAATTGTAATTTTGGTTTTCATTCAGGACCAAAAAAGAAACATTACTTTAATATATACTTCTTAATGTAACACATCACATCAATACAAAAAGACACTTCTGCAAACAACAAAATAAAAGAAACAGCCCCTTAGACTCAAATGTACACGATTTAGTTGAGATATCCCCGTAATCGTTTCCGAATCTTTCCTTAACCAATCTCAAATGTGTACCTAATAGATTACAACACTTAACTTATTGTGAGACGGTTAAGCGTCTTACTGACCATTTGATGATTATTCTAATTTTCCATAATGAGACATTAATTGTTGTCCCACAATTTTGTCTGTGGAAACTAGGAAGTGAATCATTCAACTTTGATTTGTATATGGTTTTCAAAGACTCCCAATTCTACAACTGATCAATTAACCTTCAAATTGTCTAAAAAGACTTTTTCATTGATTTGTCTAGGAAGTGAATTAGTCAACTTTGATTTTTCTACTTTCCTTTCAATTCAAGAAGCCATGGCCTATGTCCATACGTGAAGTTGCCACACAATTTTGTCTGTAGAGACTATAAGAAGTCAATAAGTCTTGAACTCTTGATTTCATAATTTGACAACCCTCTCAACATTTGTTATTTGAAAACTTTGTTCCCGATTGCTTACACTTACGTGTTGAACACATATGTTGTGGTAAATAGAATTAATTGAAAATAAATTGAAACTATCATAGCAAATATATTCATATCTATGTGTGTATGCGCATGCATGTACGTGTGTTTGTCACAAGGCTTCCTTGTAAAAGGTCAATATTGAGATAAAAAATATGCACGATCGGCTCATACGATGTAGATTCAGAGGAAAAGAAGTGTTAATATCATAAACTTAACATAGACTTCTTGAAGCTAAAGTTGAACTATTTATAATTGATAATTGATAGTAATAAGGGTTGATTACAACCAATACATTTGATTAACAACATAAAAACCAAGATTTTTATTCCATTGTCTATAAATATTTTCTTAACAAAAAAAACATATATTTCTTTCAAATCAAAAGCGTAGACTGTACTTGGAACTTTGATTAGCGTAGACTGTACTTGGAATAATAACTAGCGTATCAGAGAAGATAGGCTCAAGTTGCGAAGCAAAATTCTTTGTTGGTCCCTAAACTATCACTCTTGGTTGATTAACTAAAGTGTAGTTATAAATGTATTTTGCCTATTATACCCTTGGGAATAGACCAAAAAATAAGTGTTGACCAAGACCAAACTGGTCAAGGGACGCATTCGGCCTAAATATCCCAAGATTTAGACGCATAGGGACGATTTTAGAAACTTAGGTCCCAAGCGATGTTTTTGGGAAAGTTCAGGGACCAACGATGTATTTTTGTTTTTTTAAATAAATACTTTCTGGTGTACTTTAAGCCTAGCTTAGTTGATCGCGCACTCATGCAGATTCTGATTTATCAAATATTGTGAAAAACTTATAGAAAGATCAGATTTAACAAGAAGTCAAGAACACAAGATTTCATACAACCAACCACCCGAAAATTTTCATTCATAACATTTATCAATCACTTCAAATGTGATTATAGGTTTTGAGTTCATACAAATTACAAGAAAGAAAATAACAACAAAAATCTTCTAACTCAGCTTGATAGAGAAATTGAACATAGAGAAAACAAAGAGATTAAAATACAATAATGAGATGTATAGATATTATATAGTCTTGAACATTAGGGCTATCGGTATTTTCTTAGTTTGCACTTGGTTCCTAATCTTTTATTACTTTTCACTTTAAGTCCCTGCAAGAATAGAACAAATACAAACAATATCCAAAAGAAGAATAACATATACCTTTTTATGCTTGTGAGTCAAAACTAGTTTCACCAACAGCCAAACAAAAGAGACTTAGCTTATTATTTGAACAGTCCCCCTTAAGCTAATTCTTGTATGTCATTGATGCGTGGGGTTTGCACCAGGCTTTACCTCTCGAGGGATCTCGAGAAGCTTACAACCCCCACCAGGCAGTGTACCTGATCGATGTAGTATAGTATAGTGACAAGTACCGGGGGATTGATCGTTCAGCTAGGAATAGTGTCACTAGGATTAGAAAACCTAAAGACTAGGTCTAGAGATGAGGGATGATTCTTTTTGTATTTTTATATTTTTTAGAAAGCAAGTAAAAATCTCGGGTTTGAAGGAGTTGGGCGGAATTAGATGCTAGTTAACTAACCCAATACTAATATGCAATCAAAATAAAATACTAGAAATGAAATAAAACTATATTAAACTAAAGTTGTGAGCAATATATGGGAGAAATGTTTTTACTTAGATTTCACTACTTCCTAGATATCTTTTACACGTTAATTACTTGTTATAGTTGCGTGGATGACGGATTGTATTCCTTAATACCATTCATGGGGTGGCGTACTTACTTCCCCAATCCTATGAGTGCCTACTTCACTCCTATGTCGAGCCGGCTAAGAAGCTCCTAACATGGGATCATTAGAATTTACTCATGCATTAAATAAAACCAATAAAACCTAGAACACATCGGTTCATGTTTCCTAAGACGTTCAAGCATGTTACACAATGGAGATCTGCCAGTTTTCTTAAGCCTAACATTGAAATCATTCATCCAATACAACCATAAACAAGTAATCAACACATAATTAACATATAGGTTTCATTAGATCTAAGTAAACACAAGATAGATCTAGCCTAGCATGTTGAAATCAAGACAAGTAAAAGATATAATCAACCAACACATAGACATATTGATTGAATTAAAGAGAAGACTTATCTTAATAGCACATGAAAGGATTCAAGGGGTGAAAACCCTTGAAAATACTGTAAAATACGAGCTAGGGTTTACAAAGTTCGGCCCTAGGGTTTCTCTACACAAGTTCCTCCCTAATGAATGAAAAATAGAAAACTATATATAGAGTTTAGAAGGTGACGGCGTCAAGAACAAATGTCTGACGCCGTCATCTCGCCGCCAAATAGTTCCTCGGACTGCCTAGATCTGGGTCTGACGCCGTCATGTGTACACCTTATGCAGGCCGTTATGAATTTTATTCTTGGCGCCCTTGTTGTGACGCCGTCTGGTTTGCACTGGGTCGTCACCACTTTTACTCCTGACGCCGTCAGGATCTTCCTCTTGACGCCGTCAGGTACTGTTCTCAGCATGGAAAATTAAGTCTTTGGCGTTTTATTCACTTTTATGCTCCAAAAACGTCCGAATTGCTTCTTTTTCCAAATTTCTCTCCCAAAGTACCTAAAATCATAAAAGGAACGATTTAGGGTAATATTTGATCAAATAAATTCAATTCCGGGCTTAAATGACCCCCTAAAAGTGGTTCATTTTTCGCCTCATCATATACCCTTACACTTGAGATTTGCTTGTCCTCAAGCAAATGCGCTTTTATTCTAATCAAAATACAAGTTAGGGGTCATTTAACACTAATATAAAAGTAATTACAACAAATAATCATTCCACTAAAGACCAATGACAAGCACGGAGGTCATACACTAGCACCTCACAAATAGTGTTTAGATACTCACATCTCTCGGGTGTAATAAAGTAATATCACAATATGGAAACGGAAAATATCTCTCACTACCTGTCATAGTAAAATAGATTACCATAGGCTTGGGAAAGGATCAAACCTCCACCACATGGCGTAAGCACCTAGGATAAACTATCAAAGAGGTCTTTTAAAGGGTTGTAACGTTAGGTGTAGGGATATGGAATACACGGTTTTGTTGGATATAGGCAGACTTTATTGGTGGCGAGTTAACAGTCTTGGTTAATTACATGTACAATATGTCGTTGCTAAGCCAAGACTAGACTCGACTTAAGCTAATAAATGAAAAATAACAAAAACATAAAATGAACATAGAATGAAACGGGATGGTACTCCGTATGTTTTTTCTCTTTTCTTTTTCAATTTTTTTTCTTTTTCCTTAATTTTTCGATTTTTTTTTTTTTTTTTTTTTTTTTTTTTTTTTTTTTGCATACATTCTTACCCTACCATCCAAAATAATACATCATAGGGAATGAACATTCCCCTTACACTTGAATTTTTACATACTTTACAATAAACTAATCTAATGACTCGAATTAAGAAAATCAAAACACTTGGAGTACTTTTAAGATTAACGCATATGCGGGGGTAATATATGATTTTCTTCCCCATTACTCCATAAAATAAGTACTTTACCCATGAGTCCCAATCGTCCCAAAATAATCTGTACAAGGATATGACTCGACTTAGCAACCATGTAATCAATTAGATAATTAACTTAGGGTTTAACAAATAACAATAATGCACTAAAGATGAGTGCATACACGGAAGGCTAAGGCGATTTGGGTGTACATTTAAGTGGGGTGTAACAAATTCTTCCTTTAGGAAAAATGCTTAAAGTTAGAAACGAAAAGATAGGCTCGGAGGGGTGTACTAGGGGTTTCGTGTACTAAAAATGAGTACAACGCTAAGGTGTGGGAAAATTTAATTGACTTAACTAGCCAAGTAATATGACTTAAATGGTCAAGTAATTACGATACGGGTTTAACACAAGGGTAATCCTAATGCCTCTTATCATGTAGTAAATCCTACTACACGAATGTAGTCTCACTAGCGGTCTCGGGATGCATCACTAACGCAAGTTCTAGAATCTAAATGCTACCGGTACACTCATAAGCACTAATAGTAAATGCTTTTCCTATCAAATCTAAAGGCGAACCTCACATATTTGGGTGGAAAATTTTTTTGAATGATACGGTTATATGCTAGTCATACAATCTCCTATCCATGAGACACTTGCTATGGCTAAAGTTTCACTCCTAAATGTTGTAAAAAATTTTAAATTTGGCGCTTAAATTGCACTAACAAGTATTTCTCATAGTTTTATTACACATCTACTATCAAACAAACAAACTCAAGCGAAAGTGTATCTATAAGGTATCATCATTTTACCCTCCCCTTACAATTAGGATGAACATTGTCCCCAATGTTCAAGTAAAGAATGTAAAAGTGAAATAAGTAAAACATGAAATCAAATACTCCCCTGATTCGCTCGGTATGGATAATAAGGTGGCCAGGTTAAATCTTCCTCCAAGAAAATGAACAATCAAAGCTTCCCTTCTAGAAAAATAAATCATCTTCTTGTCATACATAACCTGTAAAACCTGAGAAAACAGACAAGGCAACCTCGCATAAAATCGGCAGCAATCTACATATAATAATAAATCCTAGAAAACAAAGTAAGATATAATGCTTGTGGAATGATGTTTGCAGATTTCCTGGAGATTATAAAACTAATAATTCAACAAAAACTTTAAGACTCCATTAGAAAAACAAAACTAGTAAAATTTTCAGATTTTTACACGTGACGCCGTCAAGAGTAAACTCGTGACGCCGTCAGAAGTGACCTGCAGAAATTCTTATGTTAAGTTTCTGGAAAAACTTGGTCTTACTTCCTGGAAAATCCTGCAAAACATCATTATGACTCAATACAAGCATTTGACTCTAACAAATATGAATATACATGTTCATTTAATATTGTGGAGAATCATGATCGGTTTGTTTCTTAAAAACATATTTGGGGTTTCCCCTTACACTTATCTTTTGCAAAAATACTTTTGGGTGAAGTTAAGACTAAGCCAAACAACAAAATAAAGTATTTCCACTATTTAGTTTAAAAACATGATCTACCAACAATAAAAATAAAGCATCCATACGGAAGCAAATAACAAACAAGCAAAATAAAATCACACAAAATCATGGGTTGCCTCCTAAGAAGCGCTTTTCTTTATTTACGAGTCTTGTAGCTAGACTCAAGGTCATGGGTTACTACGTGACCTCATCATCAAACGTTACATCTTCCTCACCAATCATTTCATTATTATTTTCTTGATAATGTTTTACACGTTGTATGTCAACAGTAAATTCTCTACCTTCATCGTCTAATAACACAACGGCTCCAGTTTTAGAGGAACTTTTCACCGTAAACGGTCCATACCATCTAGACTTGAGTTTCCCCAGAAATAATCTTAACCGAGAGTTGTACAATAGGACTTTGTCCCCATCTGAAAATTCTTTGGGTTTCTTAATTCTCTGGTCATTCCATCTTTTTACCCTCTCTTTATATGTAATGGAAGACTCATAGGCTTCTAATCTAAGCTCATCAAGCTCGTGTAATTGCAAGAACCTATTGGTTCCGGCAATTGTATAATCTAAGTTACATGCCTTAAGCGCCCAATAAGCCTTATGTTCTAATTCTACTGGCAAGTGACATGCCTTACCATACACCATGCGAAACGGGGTCGTTCCAATAGGTGTCTTGTAGGCGGTTCGAAATGCCCATAAGGCTTCGTCGAGTTTAAATGACCAGTCTTTTCTATTCTGACTAACCGTTTTTTCAAGTATTCTTTTAATAGCCATGTTTGTGTTTTCGACCTGGCCATTGGTTTGTGGATGATAGGCGGTGGAAAATCGATGGGACACCCCATACCTCCTCATGACCTTTTCCATTTGCGCTTTAGGAATCCCGAATCAAGCGAAAAGCTTTTTCAGAAAATGAATAACTACCCTGGCATCGTTGGTCCTAAGGGCCTGTGCCTCTACCCATTTTGAAACATAATCGATGGCAACTAAAATGTATTCGTTCCCCCCTGAAGATGGAAAGGGTCCCATTAAGTCAATTCCCCAAACATCGAAAACCTCACATACTTGTATAAAGTTCTGAGGCGCTTCATCCCTATGTGATATGTTCCTGGCCCATTGACATGCATCACATGCCTGTACCATTTCTTTGACATCACGGAAAATTGTGGGCCAATAGAATCCTGCGTCGAAAATCTTTCGGGCGGTGGTGCTTATCCCATGATGCCCTCTAGAGGGACCAAAGTGACATTCCCTCATAATCTTTACTGCCTCACTTTCCGAAACAAAACGTCTTATTATTTGGTCAGGACACCTTCGGAATAAAAATGGTTCATCCCAGAAGTAGTATTTTAACTGAGAAAAGAACCTTTTTCTTTCGTACCTAGTCAAGTGTTTTGGAACGAGTCTGCTTGCGAGATAGTTTGCAAAATCAGCGTACCAAGGCTCCGAATCAACCATTGACATTAGTTGTTTGTCAGGAAATGAATCCCTAATCTCACTTCTATCGTGCTCATCCAAGGGGTTTTCAAGATGAGATAGATGATCTGCGGCCAGATTTTCTGCCCCCCTCTTATCACGAATCTCAACATCAAATTTTTGTAACAACAAGATCCACCGAATTAGTCGTGGCTTAGCATCCTGCTTAGCAAAAAGATATCGAAGAGCCGAGTGATCAGTGAAGACGACTGTCTTTGAAAGGACAAGATATTGCCGAAATTTGTCGAAAGCGAACACTACGGCTAACAATTCTTTTTCGGTGGTGGAGTAATTCTTTTGAGCGGGATTCATGGTTTTGCTAGCGTAGTAAATAGGTTGGAATAGCGTGTCACGCCGTTGGCCCAATACAGCCCCGACAGCGAAATCGCTAGCGTCACACATGATTTCAAACGGTAACTCCCAGTTGGGTGTAATCATGATTAGAGCTTGTATGAGCTCCTTTTTTAAGAGATCGAATGCATCCTTGCATTCTTGGGAGAAATCGAATGGAGCATCCTTCATGAGCAATTGAGTCATTGGCCGAGCTATTTTGGAGAAGTCTTTGATGAATCTCCGATAAAACCCGGCATGCCCCAAGAAGATGCGTATTGCTTTAACAGTCGTGGGGTATGGTAACTTAGATATAGCTTCAACTTTAGCTTGGTCCACCTCTATCCCATTCCCTGAGATCTTATGCCCTAACACAATCCATTCTTTCACCATGAAATGACACTTTTCCCAGTTTAACACCAAGTTGGTTTCCTCACAGCGTTTAAGCATTTTTTCTTGATTAGCAAGACAGCGGTCGAAGGAGTTCCCGAAGACCAAAAAGTCATCCATGAACACTTCCATGTTGTCTTCCATAAGTTCGTGAAAGATTGCGGTCATGCATCGTTGAAAAGTGGCGGGGGCATTACATAGCCCAAAAGGCATTCTTTTGTAAGCGAACGTTCCATAAGGGCAAGTAAACGTGGTCTTTTCTTGGTCCTCAGGTGGTATGGGAATTTGAAAATACCCTGAGAATCTATCCAAGAAGCAATAGTACTCGTGCCCAGACAATCTCTCTAACATTTGGTCAATGAATGGTAAGGGAAAGTGATCTTTCCTCGTGGCATCATTGAGCTTTCTATAATCAATGCATACCCGCCATCCAGTAACTGTTGTACCATCTCACCCTTGTCATTCTTAACTACAGTCATTCCACCCTTCTTAGGTACAACTTGTACAGGACTAACCTATGGGCTGTCCGAGATTGGGTAGACCAATCCTGCATCCAGAAGTTTGATGACTTCTTTCTTTACCACTTCCTTAATGTTGGGGTTCACCCGCCTCTGGGGTTGCACTGTAGGTTTATAATCTTCTTCCATGAGAATCTTATGTGTGCAAAAAGTTGAGTCAATCCCCTTAATTTCGGCTACACTCCATGCAAGCACTCCCTTATATTTCTTTAGGACCTCTCCATGCAAGACTTTACCTTTTTGTTCATGTTAGAGGGAAGAGTTTATGATTACCGGCATTTGGTCCTCTCCCTGAAGGAAGGCATACTCTAAATGGTTAGGAAGTTCCTTAAGATCTAGCTCAGGAGGTTCGATAATAGAAGGCTTAAGCTTGTTTTTGGGCTTTCGGAGCTCGAGATGCTCCGTGGCCTCTTGTCTAGGGTAGAAGGAGACTGCACCAATATCCTCCATCTTTTCCACCTCTAGAAAAGGTAGAAAACTGTCATCCCGTAACCAGCCTTCCTCGATTTGTTCATCAACACAGCTATCAATGACATCCGTGAGTTCATCGACCTCCCCAATGAAATAGAGCTGGTTAGCTGCTTCGAGAGAGAGATCCATAGAGTCCTTAATGTCGAAGGTTGTGATATCGGTTCCCACTCGTAAGGTTAACTTGTCGTCATAAACATCAATGACTGCACGAGCGGTAGCAAGAAATGGTCTCCCTAAGATGATGGGTACCAAGTCATCCTCCTCCATCTCTAAGATTACGAAGTCGACTGGGAATTTGAATTTCCCAACTTTGACTAGCACATTCTCGCATATCCCTACGGGGTACTTGACTGATCTATCGGCTAGTTGGATGTTCATACGGGTAGGCTTTAATCCAGAGTATCCTAATTTAAGGAACATAGAGTGAGGCATGAGGTTGATACTCGCCCCCAAATCGGCAAGAGCATTCTTTATTGATAAAGATCCTATGGAGTAAGGCAAGGTGAAGCTGCCTGGATCGTCTACCTTTTTTGGTAGCCCTCGATGGGTCACCACCGAACATTCTTCCCCCAGGGTCACAAGACCCTCGAGTTTCTTTTGGTTAGCGAGTAGTTTTTTAAAGTACGCGCTATACTTCGGCATGTGATAACAAGCATCAAGGAGGGGTATGGTGACTACTGAGTCTTTTAGATATGACAAGAATCTTTTATGATCATTCTCAGTTTTCTGGTTTTTCAATCAGGATAGGAATGGGATTCTCACAGGTCGGTTAGGTGGGGTTGATGGGGAAGGGGTCGCCAAGGGAGGTTGGTCGGGAGTCTCGCTGCCCACATCCTCCTCCTCTTCGCGAGGCTTGTTTGGATCGGGAGTGATGGAGGACGAGCTCGAGTAAGGGGGTCCTTGGTTGTTGTTCCAGCTCGGGTGGTTATCGCGAGCATGGGGTCTTTTTAGCTTACTGACGGCATTTCAAGGTTATCGAGGGCGGAGTTAAGCTTGTTGAACCATTCTCCAATGTCATTCTGCTGCTCATCAACAAGTTCATTAAGACCTTTTAATTGTAAGCCTTTTTCTTGAGTGAAGTGACCAAGGTCATCTTCAAAAGTGCTCCTGATTTCGAATTCAGGACCTTCCTCTCCTTCTTTTCTTTTTACCAGATTCCCCCAGAGGGTGTAATCGTCATTTTGGTAAAAAGGCAAAAGGGAGGGATCAGCATAGATGTCACCTCCTGAAAAGCAAGCATGTTCAGTCGTGGTTTCTCCTCCGCATTCCTCTACCCCATGCGGGTCCCCACAGTAGTCGCAGATCAAGTAAGGATTTGAAAGTTGTTTAGGTAACTGCGACCCAGCTAGGTACTCCATTCTTTTGTGAATTTTTCTTAACCGATCTGAAGTGATTTCAGAAATGATGACAGTCGACTCAGGTTCATCCCAAGTGTCATCCTGGTCTTGAGCATATTCTTCAATCCTATCCCATCCTTCTTCGGCACTAAGATTGGCTAATCTCCCTTTTTTAGAATTGTTGATTCTGTTCCGATCAATTAAGGAGACATTGTCGTAGAAGATTTGGACCAAAAGCCAAAGTTTGATGCCATGATGGGGAACTTGTCTTATTAAATCCTTGAATCTAATCCACGATTTATGGAAGGGTTCGTCCTTCCCTTTTCGGAAACGGAGGATCCTATCTCTAAACGCTGAAGTTTTTCCAAGTGGAAAGAACTTCTCATAGAACTTGGATATGAGTAGTTCCCATGTGAAAAGAGATTCACAAGGGAGTTTATCATACCACTCTTGGGCTTTTTCATAGAGGGTGAAAGGGAAGAATCGTAATCGGGACGTGTCTCTAGTAGCCCCATCTGTATGGAGGGTGTCTACTATTTTCAAGAAGTCTTAAATGTGTTGAATCGGGTCTTCATCATCTAATCCACAAAACTTGCACACACTTTGGACAAGCCAAACATCGGTCGCATGCAAGACCTCATGGTGTGTTCGTTTGGGTAGACAATGGCATTTGAGAAGCCACGAGGGTTTGGGGAGGAGTAGTCCTTAAGGCGCTTAGGAGTAGGGGTTGCGGGGGTACTCATCTCGTTGTTGGTTGGGAGCTAGGGGTTGTAAGGTGATTTTCCGAATTTTCTTCAGAAAGAGGTGCATCAAAATCGATGGCTATGCTAGATGGTTCAGGTGTTGAGTGAGATCGTCTTAACCTACGCATTTCTCTATCGGGTTCTGCATAAGGCAAGACAAGGTTTCTAGCGGAACTACGACTCCTAGTGATCCTGAGGTTAGAAAATTCTTCGGTTTCCATAATGGCGGATGGTAAAAGTCACTAACAAGAAGATGAAAAAATAAGATAGACTAAAGAGAACCTAAAAAAAGTAAAAATAAAATCTTACTAGAAAGGAATCTAGCAAGTAGACATAATAAAAAGATATTCTAACCTAGACAATAACTATTCCCTGGGCTGCGGCGCCAAAAACTTGATGCGTGGGGTTTGCACCAGGCTTTACCTCTCGAGGGATCTCGAGAAGCTTACAACCCCCACCAGGCAGTGTACCTGATCGATGTAGTATAGTATAGTGACAAGTACCGGGGGATTGATCGTTCAACTAGGAATAGTGTCGCTAGGATTAGAAAACCTAAAGACTAGGTCTAGAGATGAGGGATGATTCTTTTTGTATTTTTATATTTTTTAGAAAGCAAGTAAAAATATCGGGTTTGAAGGAGTTGGGCGGAGTTAGTTGCTAGTCAACTAACCCAATACTAACATGCAATCAAAATAAAATACTAGAAATGAAATTAAACTATATTAAACTAAAGTTGTGAGCAATATATGGGAGAAATGTGTTTACTTAGATTTCACTACTCCCTAGATATCTTTTACACGTTAATTACTTGTTATAGTTGCGTGGATGACGGATTGTATTCCTTAATACCATTCATGGGGTGGCGTACTTACTTCCCCAATCCTATGAGTGCCTACTTCACTCCTATGTCGAGCCGGCTAAGAAGCTCCTAACATGCGATCATTAGAATTTACTCATGCATTAAATACAACCAATAAAACCTAGTACACATCGGTTCATGCTTCCTAAGACGTTCAAGCATGTTACACAATGGAGATCTGCCAGTTTTCTTAAGCCTAACATTGAAATCATTCATCCAATACAACCATAAACAAGTAATCAACACATAATTAACATATAGGTTTCATTAGATCTAAGTAAACACAAGATAGATCTAGCCTAGCATGTTGAAATCAAGACAAGTAAAAGATATAATCAACCAACACATAGACATATTGATTGAATTAAAGAGAAGACTTATCTTAATAGCACATGAAAGGATTCAAGGGGTGAAAACCCTTGAAAATACTATAAAATACGAGCTAGGGTTCACAAAGTTCGGCCCTAGGGTTTCTCCACACAAGTTCCTCCCTAATGAATGAAAAATATAAAACTATATATAGAGTTTAGAAGGTGACGGCGTCAAGAACAAATGTCTGACGCCGTCATGTGTACACCTTATGCAGGCCGTTATGAATTTTACTCTTGGCGCCCTTGTTGTGACGCCGTCTGGTTTGCACTGGGTCGTCACCACTTTTACTCCTGACGCCGTCAGGATCTTCCTCTTGACGCCGTCAGGTACTGTTCTCAGCATGGAAAATTAAGTCTTTGGCGTTTTCTTCACTTTTATGCTCCAAAAACGTCCGAATTGCTTCTTTTTCCAGATTTCTCTCCCAAAGTACCTAAAATCACAAAAGGAACGATTTAGGGTAATATTTGATCAAATAAATTCAATTCCGGGCTTAAATGACCCCCTAAAAGTGGTTCATTTTTCGCCTCATCAGTCATACAAATCCAGCATATCACAAAATCTGTTATGATCCTGCACACTTAATCCCTTAATAATGATATCTGCAATATTGTCTGCAGATTTTATCTTAACAGTAATAATAGTTCCAGCAAAAACCTTTTCCCTTAAGAAAAACAACTCAAACTCAAAGTGTTTAGTTCTTTCATAGAATACATGATTAGCTGCTATTTGTATGGCCGAACTGTTATCACAATGAGCAGAAACATGGAGATAAATTTTTTTGTTAATTTCTGCCAAAACTTTTATGTGTCCAAATTACTTCACAGGTTGCAAAGTTCATAGCTCTGTATTCTGCTTTAGCAGAGGATTTTGCAAGCATTGATTGCTTCTTGTTTTTCCAAAAGACTAAACTCTTACCTAGAAACACATTATAACAAGTCATAAACTTCCTAGTGACTTTACACTTAGCCTAGTCTGAGTTAACAACACACTCAGACCAAACTCTTTTCCTTTATAGAAAGAAATACATTTTTCAAGAGCATTTTTTAGGTACCTAAGTACCCTAAATGCTAATTTCAGATGAGAATGTAATGGTGCATGCATAAACTGACTAAGTATATGTACTGCATAGCTTATATCAAGCCTTGCATGTATAAGATATATAAGCTTTGCTACTTGTTACACCAAAAACCGGGTTTTAAATGTTTATGTACTAAAGTGCCATTGAATATGTTTAACCACGACTTTTATGTTTATGAGTCGGGAGATTCAATATTATTGGTTACTCAATGGAAGTTCAGTTATAGTGAAACCCGACAGTGAAACTATAAGTCAAATATTATGTAAATGTTTTAGAAAGTAAAAGTACTTAAAGGACCAAAGTTATCAATTGGCCTAAGATGAAATACCTTAAGTGTGAAGTAAGCTACAGATATATCCTAGTATTTCCATGTTCTTCCAAAGTTTTCTATCTTTTTCTTATGTGTTTGTAAATGGCGGTTCAACTAAGAAAGGGAAGAACCAAGAATTTGTGATGACTAAATTCATAGAAGATTGAGGTCCCAAATCATGATATAAGTCTCTGGCAATAATTCCTACAAGTAAGTAACCTATTATCTTGGGTTAATTATGAATTGGTAGGTTAGGGTTTATAACTTGAATTGGGGGAATTGGTTAAATGATGTTTTAAAGCTAATTAAGAGTTATAGTGAACTATGGGATAAGTTATATTGGAATCAAGTCGATAATTTATGGGTTAACTATAATATGATCATTATATGATTATATGATGGTCAAATGTGTTAAGAGGTGAGTTATGGCTGTATAAACCATTGTTATAGTTATTCTATTATATGTTAGTGTTATGTTTATGGTGATATTAACCTAAGATGAAAGAGAGGAGAATGATGATATTGATGGTGAAATTATAAGGATCGGTAACTTAGCTTGGAGTTAAGGTAAGTATGTGTTAGACTATTATGGAACTAGTTAAGGTAATGTAAGAAATGGGTAAGTTGTAAAGGATGTGATTAAAGTGATGATGCATATGTTATAGTGTGACTATTTCATGGTTAAAGTGTTTTATGCAAGTTATAGTATGGATAAGTCCCTTGGACTAGTGATTGGTGTATAATATTTTGTTATACTCGGTTTACTTACTAAGCGTTACAGCTTACCGTTATATTTGCAATGTTGTTTTGTAGGTGCTTATGTGAAGATGGTAAAGTTGTGGTAAAGACTTAAGATTGGGCAAGGGTCGGAAGGCTTAAATGGTTATGTATGCAAGTTTAGTTAAAAAGCCGAGCTTACTTAATGAACGTTGAACCCCTAAGCGTCGTAATGTTTTGTTAAAGGCCTTTATTAAGTGTCAAACTATTTGTAAATATTGAAGTTAGAGTATGTTAAGGTCATTTGTTATAGTATGTGTTAAAGTGTATGTAAATGGGTCAAAACGGGTGTTTGGCAAAATACCTATCATTTTGTAAAGCACGTTTTCGAGGCTCGTTATGACAAAATTTATGCATATAAATGATATTTATGATGTTTTAAAGTATTCTGGAAGGCCATGCCGATCGGCTGGATCAATTTTGGCAGGTTTTGTCGATTTTCAAAAATTCATAACTCACAAACCGTAAGTCGTTAGCAGTCGTGCCACACATCGATCCGAAGGTAATAGATTCTAATTTCATTTAAAAATACTTTCAAGTGCTAGTTATAATAAATTTTATCAGCTTATGAAAGAGTGACACGAGGCCCATTAAAATTAAGTCATTTCCGGAAAAAGTTTTAATTGTTGGTCAAAATGGTAAAGGGGCGTTTCACTACTAATTTTAAAACTATATGCCCGATCTAGCCGATTTTTTTCTTCTGACTTGGCCGATCTAGCCGATTTTTTCCGATTTGGCCAATTTATGCCTTGTTTTGCCCATTTTCAGGATGTAACCGAGTTGACCGGTTTATCTTTTTTTTTGTTCGATTTATGCCCGATTTGACCGATTTTCATCCGATTAATCAATATGTTGACAGATTTTTAACCAAACCGATTAATAAAGCTGAATAGTGAAAATCGGGGCGGTTAATCCCTGCCTAGCGATTTGTAGAAAACTAGAAGAGGAGTTGAATAGTTTTTACCCTTTTTAGTTGTTTACAAAAACTTTAGATTCGATGACTTGATATGAAATCAACAGTACACACAATATATAAATATAAACAATAAGTAATAAGTAAATGCGTAAATGTAATGGAAAGATCAAACCAATAGACATAGTTGTTTATAGTGGTTCGGCACGAAGCTCTATTCCTCACCTTACTCCGCTCCCCGAGTACTGATAAGGATTTATTTGATACGAAAATGCAACCCTAGAGTTCACTAGTTGGGGCATTCAGCTTGTAGATCCAAGAAAACTTAATAGACATGAAGGTTTCTAGGGGAGACTTATACGTTCATAGAGTTGGGGCATTCGACAACTTCCCACGACCAATAAAAAGGAATACAACGCTTCAATTAAAACAAGAATGTGACAATTCGACTAATCAATAGGAGATAACTAGGGAGTAAGAAAATCTAAGTAAACACATTCTCCTATCATAAGAGTTACCACTTTTACTTTTCTTTTTATTTAATTTAATTATTAGTTTAGTTTTAGTTAATTAGTAGCTAAAATGCTCACTCTTCAAACCTTGAGATTTTAATTTGATTTTCATAAAATATAAAAATACAAAAAGAATCATCCCTCGCCTTTAGACCTATCTCGACATACACTTCGGCCTTAACATACACTATTCTCCTAGAGAACAATCAATCCCCTGTGTCTTTCCTATACTTTACTAAAACAGTTAGGTACAATGCCTAAGAGGATTGTAAAACTTCTTGTACGGTCTTACAATCGTCGCATCAAGTACCCAACTCGAGAGTTTGCAAGCACTATATCAACAAGCTCCTTTGTAGTGGAGAAAACCTTACAACGTCGCTTCACTTCTTTGTCATGACTAAGCTAGATATCGAGTCTTTCACAAGGCAAGACCAGCCTTATCACTCAACACTGGCCTAAAATAATAACCAAACTCTCTAGGTTGCTGTATGATGATCACTACCCAAGTTGGTAGTAGATGGTGAAGTACGAAGACACACAAATGATATGCAAAGTTATACAACTAAGTATATGATGAAACTCTACTAACTACAACACTTGAAGGCTTGGAAAGCTTCTTGTGTTCTTCACTTGAATTAAAAGTAGAATCGTTGGATCACGTTGATTGTGTTATAGGTCAAGTGGAATGATCAAATTGTTAAAATGATGTTATAAGATGAAAGAAATAGTAGTAGTATGCTTTTAATGGTTGTGTTTTATTAGTTGGGAAAGTTAGACAAATGTCCTATTAATACTACACATTTTTGTCTAAAAAAACAACATCCGACGGATTTGCGAATCTGTATTTTGCGGATCCGCCCATATAAAATACGGAACCGCAAAGCATATTTTGAGGAGCCTTTTATCTTATGAACTCTAAGTTGCATTGTACTAAAACTTTTTAAAAATTTGCCCTTCTAGAATTTCTTGGGCATGGAGGATTCAATTTGAATTTAGTTTTCATTTAATTAAATGTGTAAGTAAATTGTCTAGTTAATTTACTTATGTATATTATGTGTAAACATTTAATTAAAATGTGTTTAAAAAATGTTTCAAGTGTGTTTTGAAAACATTTATTATTTGGCCTCTTTGATCATTCGACGTGAGATATAATCACATTATTCATACCTGAAGTGATATATGTCGAAATGTTAACTTACAACTTTTAACTTGACTACGTACACATTTACGTTGTATGAATTTATAATTGTCATTATCAAAATCGTGAGAGACCGTAAAATATTAATAACGTTTTTACGCGATATTTGTATTAACACAATTAATCGGCCGCCTAGGCCGATTTTTGCAATAATGAGTTTATTTATTTTATCAAAATAACCATCAAACAAAGACATATAAACATCCTCTACAAGTTCACCATATAGAAATGCATTGTTAATGTCAAACTAATATATTGGCCAACTGTTTTAAATAGCTAATCCATGCATACATCTAACAGACACAATTTTAACAACAGGGTAGAATGTTTCCTTATAGTCTATACCTTCTTTTTGGTTGTAATCTTTAGCAACCAATCTGGCTTTAAACTTCTCAACCTCCCCAATCGACTTATATTTAACATTGAAGACCCATTTTCAATCTATTGCCTTTCTGCCAATAGGTAGCTTAGTAATAGACCAAGTCCCATTCGGTCATTCCTATTTAAGTTTCCATTTCAAGGTTCATAGCTTCAACCCATCTGCTATCCTTAG
The DNA here is from genome assembly GCA_030686995.1 of Artemisia argyi. Taxonomy (NCBI): domain Eukaryota; kingdom Viridiplantae; phylum Streptophyta; class Magnoliopsida; order Asterales; family Asteraceae; genus Artemisia; species Artemisia argyi. The sequence continues at coordinate 99,989,921 of CM060678.1, forward strand.
CAGCTTCACTATAAATTTTTGGTTCAATTATCTTATTAAGATCTGTAAAAAAAATAAAAAAATAATAATAAAAAAATACACACATAATTTTCTTTGCTTAAATGGTTGTAATTGACATGTTTATCAATATCATATTTAACTTTGTAATCCATGACAAAGTCAATCAACTTAACATGATTGGTTTTTCTACTATACCTTCTAAAATATGTTTTAACATTCTCCTATCTGTCTGGAGTCACTAATGGAGTTTGAAATAGATCATTAAACTCTTGATAAAATCTATAATCACCCTTAGGTTGTTTATCAATTTCTTCAAGTGTTGCATTCTCCATTTCATTAATGGTTGCTTCTGCTGAGGTACTAGGATGCTCCATCTCATCCTTTTTAGTGACATCAGTATTCTCAGTACCTCAAAGTGATGAAAGGTTCATGTCTTTTCACTTTTTTCAGAATCTATCTCACCCATCATCATAGGGATCATCTGAAATAAACTCATCTTCTAGATATTTGTTAAAAAAGTTTAAACTGTATGTGTTTTGAAATTGCATACTATAATATCTGTTTTCAAAACTATTTTTAAAAGGAAAAACTGTTTCATAAAACTTAACATCTTTTAAAAAAAATATATTTTCTTAATTTCAAGACTAAACAACTTAGATGGTAGGGTAAGAGTGTATGAAAAAAAATTAAAAAAGAAATTAAAAAACTCTCTCTCTCTCTCTAAGATGTTCTTCACATTTTATGATGAAATTCATCATCTAAATTCAATCTAACCATTAGATTTTTATTTTGTTTTTTGTATTTCAATCTAATGTTCTTCCTTACTTATTTCAATAATTTTCCCACCATAATTTCTTACTCTTTTTCATTAAATTCTTTTTATATTTCTGGTGTCACTGTTTTGTCCTCTCCCTCTCTCTCTACCCAAAATTTTCCGTTAATCATCAGATCATTAAATCAATCATCCTTAACCTTAACCTAGTATGATTTGTGTCTGAATCTTCATTTAATCATTTCGTAGTTAAACCCTCACCTACTGTAACACCCCCATTTTCAAGGTTCGCAGCGGATTTAGGGTTGGGGTATTACTTCATGGAACCACGGTTACAGTAATAGAAAACGACTCGAAAAGTGATGTTTTTAGAAATTTAGTTATCATTCATTTAATTATCAGAGTTTTTATAGTAAAAGATATACTTTTACTATTGATGAGGTCCCAAAGTCTAGGTGTTAAGTTATGTTTGAATGATAACCGGTTTGAAAGTCCTCCGAGTTCAGTGCCTCCTTCTGCCATATCTCCGTAGAAGTGATATACCTAGAATACATGCTTAAAAGTCAACACTAGGTGTTGAGTGAGAGTCATAGGTTTAAGTGTTAGTAAATACAAGTTCCCTGGGTTCCGTTGTTACACCCATCTGGGAAAATGTTGTGTGTGTATGATAATTGTGATGCATGCACAATTATCAAGAGTATGGTGTGTTACACTAAGCTCATGAACCACATGTTAACAGTCCGGGTCATGGGGTTTGCAGACCAACCAGAGGGGACGGGAAGGATAACTTGCCAAAGTTAATCCTTCAGTGGGTTTAAATATAGTACTTATTGATACCATCCAGAAAGATGTAGTATCAATGAGAGTTGTCAAACTCCAATAGATCTATCAACTATATTCGCGTTCACGTGGGTAAAATATCCCAAACGATTAGATTCATGAATTTTAGTTATGTAGTGGTGGCAGATAGTTTACTCGTGCAACAACCAAAGAAAAAGACTTGTATTCAGTTTAAAGAAAAGCAAGTAGCATGTATCCCCCTCACAGGGTTTGTAAAGCATTTAAAGTGAAAGTTTAAAAAGACGTGAGGCTACGAAACTCACCTGGGCTTAGGGAAATCTAATTGATGCAAAAAGTGACTCGAGAACTAGACAGCCTTACTCACGTATCCTGGTGTGTTTTGGGTTTGGACGTATGTCAAGCTTTAGTTATCTTGTGTAAGTTTCTTAAGTAATCATTCTTAGGTTCGTTAATGTTTTAGATATAACATATCACCATTCGGGCCATCACAATCCAAAAGTATATGACTCCTCACATGATATTGTATTATGTTATCAACATAATACCGTTCGGGCCATCATAATTCAGAAGTTAATACTCCTCACGTGAAGCTCCCTACTATTGAGCTATGTTGTTATTAAATTTAGTTATAACATAACATCGTTCGGGCCATAATAATCCAGAAGTACATGCAATAATCGTTTGAGGAGCCAGATCACTTTAATTCCTAAACCCAGCAAACTCATCTAACTTTAATTAAGTTTTATATTTATATAATATTTTCACTTTATACCCTTATAGTTTATATATTTACACTTTCTACCCTATACTTTATTATACTTATAACTATCTATACTTGACACAATTAGTACCTAAACTTATATATTTTGAGAAAATGATAGAAATAACCCTTGGACTTATAAGTTGTCTATATTTACCATTTATACCCTTAACTTTATGACTTTTGCAAAACTGGTCCTTTTAAGTTTATAACTATTTAACTTTTTATCCTAGGGTTTTATAAGTTTGCAAAAAGGGTCCTTATACTTATAACTTCTAAGAAATATCAAAAATAGTCCTTAGACTTAATATTTTCAGAAAGTTACCATATATACCCCTATGCATGGAAAGCTTTGCAAAACTAGTCCTAACTTTAGGTATACTATATTCTAATGATATTTTTAAGTTTCTAAGCTTATTATAAGTTAATATTAGCTTATCTAAGTTATCTAAACCAGATTGTAGCTTATGTAGAGGGCTTATAGCATGCTAAAGGCTATTCGACTCTATTTAGGGTTGTAAAAAAAAACTAGCAAATGATTATGACCAAGGCTTAGGCAAGGGTCCTAATGGGATCTAAAGCATCATAGTACTATCCTAGAACTAAACTAAAACTAAAGAAATCAAAATGAAAGGCTTAATTGGTTAGCTAGGGTTTAACGAGGGGTTAACTAGGTTTTAGGGTTTTCTCGATGGCAAAACGACTCAACAAGGCCTCAAGACTTGGTTTGCTTGACTCCTAGGTCTACCACAGCTCGTATACTACTACTACTATAGAAGGTTTGAGGTGAAAAGAAGAGAAGAGGTGTGAATGAAATGGAGAGGGGACGAGGGGTATTTATAGGGTATGCTTTGAATAGCGACCAAGGAAGGAAGAAGGAGGTGTTGAGGAGAGGGGAGATGAGTAAGCAGAGCTAGGTGGTGACTAGGAGGAGCTAGTGAGTAGGTAGCGGGGGTATAGAGGCCGTTTAAGGTGGTGTGTGGTGGAAATGAGGCTGTGGAGTCGGTTTGGCTAAGGTGGTGACAAGTAGGTGATGCACCTACTTGTGTGGGTGCTTGTAAGGTGCTAGGGTGCTAGCTTAGTTAAGGGAAGGTGCTAGGTTAAGGTGCTTATGTTTAGGTTTTACTAGTTTAGGGCTTGTACAAGCTTAGGGTTTGTACTTAGGGTTGTGTGCCTAGGTTAGGGTCTTAAAAGTGATTAATGACTAGTATTAAGGTTTAGGGATCATTTCCTAGGTGGTAGCTTATACTAAAGATTCGGGATGATTTTGACCTAGTTTCGGGGACCTAAATGACCTAATTTTGCTTAGTGAGAGATTAGGGTTTAACCTAGGGTTTAGTGCCTAAATTAGGTTCCTATGAGTGTCTAGTGACTAATCCTAAGTCCTAAGGGGCTTATACTAAGTGGTGGTAGCCTATGGTGAAGTTTTAGGAAGGTTTGGACCTAATTCTGGGAAGTTATTATTTAGTTATGGTTTTGTGCTTAAGGGACTTGTACCTAATCTCTAATGGGTTGTACTAGTGCCTAAGGGTCCTAAGGTATCCTAATGTTCCTAACGTAACTCATACTTAAGCCTTGGACACTTTCAAACTAGTTTAGTTAAGCATATAGGGTTTAGTAAGCACATAGACCTAATTAGGGTTCATTAGGGTTTTGTGATAGGTTTAGTGTGTTAGATTGGTAGATTACCTATTATGGTGTTGTTGTGATCTTATGCTTGACATACCAGGGGTTTATAAGATGTGAGTGTTGAGTTATTTGGGCTGTGTGGGTACGCGAGCAGGTCTAGAGAGTCATGCAAGTAATGTATGCACATAAAAAGCAAAAATTTACCTGTGAAATACCTACAATAAGTATTTGTAATGGGAATGATAGTGATGATATTTTTGTGGGTTGTTACACCTACCAAATCCAGATCCAAAAAACCCTAATTTTATCCCACCCCATCCTGGGTCCAATGAATTTGTACGAACCAAAAGGAGTACTAGAAACTCTGGTAATGATAATAAGTTGTCTATGAAGAATACTGGTAAGGGCTCTAAGTCATCTTTAGGTGTTAAGAAGAATACTAAGAATGGTAGTGCTAGAAATAAGAGTTTGGCTAAGGAAATGGAAGGTATGGAATTTGAGGGCGATGAAGCTGAGGATATGGAGGCTAAGGATGATGAGTTTGAGGTTAGCGATGGGGAGAATGAGGCTGTTATGACTCCTAGTGCTGAGGGTTTGTCTGGAAGTGAAGGTGTATCAAACCTTGTGGCTAAATCTCATAGTAAATCTCATGTTTCTTCTATGGTTGATGAGGCAAAAAATGAACCACTTTTAGGGGGTCATTTAAGCCGGAATTGGAATTTTTTTTGATCAAATATTACCCTAAATCGTTCCTTTTGTGATTTTAGGTACTTTGGGAGTGAATTCTGGAAAAGAAGGCATTTTGGACGTTTTTGGAGCATAAAAGTGAAGAAAACAACAAAGACTTAATTTTCCTTGCTGGGAACAGTGGATGACGGCGTCAAGAAGAAAATCTTGACGGCGTCAAGAGTAAAAGTGGTGACGGCCCAGAAGAAACGTGAAGGCGTCACCCAAGGCCATCACGTGTTAACTTGTCAAAACTTGAGCGCGGAGTAGCTGATATTGTTTTGGTCATAACTTTTGCATACGAACTCGGATTTAGGTGATTCAAAAGCCCACGCGAAGAGGACGAAGAGATCTACAATTTAGTGAAAAAATGGTAGTGACGGCGTCAAGAGTAATGGGCTGATGTCGTCAAGATGGGCCGACAGAAAACTTGCCTATAAATATAACATCATAACTTCACTTTTCGTAAGCCCTAAACCCTAAGGTCGATTCCTGGGTTTAGGTAGGTGTTTTTCCAGCAACTTAGAGGGTTTCAATCACTCCATAAACATCATGTATTGGTTTGATGATTCTATCTCAATTATGTCTTTCATTATTATTTTTGATTGTCCTTCTTTGATTATGTTTTGCTAATTCACCTTGTGTTTACTTATGATTGTGTGAAACTTGTGTATAATTGATTAGATCTCATTGATTTCTTGTTGATGTTTGTGTCTATCTCCATCAATGAGGGGCTTGTTGATGTGTGTGTCTATCTCCATCAATTAAGGCGTGAAAACTTCAATAGATCTAGTTGGTTTAGTTTATAATTCTTGTTTCCTATTGATTCTTGTTTTGATTGAATGTCGCATCAATGTTAGGCTTAAGAAAACTGGCAGACTTCCATAGGGTAACATGCTTGAACGTCTTAAGAAACATGAACCGATTTGTAGTAGGTTTTTATGGTTGTATTTAATGCATGAGCGAATTCTAGTGATCCCATGTTAGGAGCTTCTTAGCCGGCTCGACATAGGAGTGAAGTTGGAGCTTATAGGATTGGGGAAGTAAGTACGCCACCCCATGAATGGTATTAAGGAATATAACCCGTCAATTCAAGCAAGGTGTGACAATTCAATAGGTAGAATTGGATAGCTAGCAAGGAGTAACATATCATAGGTAGACATGCTCCACATCTCTTGTAGAACCTTAGTTTACTTTTCTTGTTTATTAGTTTAATTAGTAGCTTTTGGGTTAGTTGATTAACAACTAATTCCGCCCCTTCTTCCAATACCCGAGAATTTTACTTGCTTTTCATAAAATATAAAAACACAAAAAGAATCATCCTTCACCTTTAGACCTAGTTAGATTAATTTCAATCCTAACGACACTAATCCTAGCTGAACAATCAATCCCCCGGTACTTGTCACTATACTATACTACAACAATCAGGTACACTGCCTGGTGAGGGTTGTAAGCTTCTCAAGATCCCTTGAGAGGTAAAGCCTGGTGCAATTCCCATGCATCAATGGTTGATAAAGTTAATAAAAGTGTTGGTAGTAGTACTAAAAATGATAGTAAGTTGCATGTTAATGATTTAAATATGGTTAATGCTAGTGATAGAATGGTTAACAATGTTATCGGTGATATGCCTATGCCATTTGAAAATAATCCAATTTTGAATCCTAGTCAAGGTAATTTTGCTAATCCTGTGAGTAATAATGTTGATAAGAACAGGAGTGGGGATAAGGTTGATAACCCATGGCCTAGTTTAAGTGGGACTGTTAAGAGTGGGGGGAGTAAGTGATGAGTGTCTAAATACTCATCATTTTCTACCAATCTGAACTGCCAAAACATACAAAAACACTCAAATATGCATCAAAATACTTAAAATATCTTAGAAGTGTGTTTTATATGTTTCAAATGCAAAATATGCAAAAACAAATGAAAAAGGTACAAAGTTTGCATAATTGGCAGTTTCAGTCCCTCAAGTTTCATAAATTGGCAAAACTAGTCCCTGGTTATTCTTAAAACTTGAAAAAGTCACCAAAGGTCCTTTTTAATCATAAAATTACATATTTAGTCCTTTGGTGCAAAGTTTCATAAAATTACAAGTTTAGTCCCTGTACTTTGGAAATTGACAGAAATGGTCCCTGGGATGTAAAAACTTTGAGAAATTCAATTTTGGTCCTTACACATCAGCCCCCAAACTTTGCTTAAATTACAAATTTAGTCCTTGTGATTTATTAACTAAAAATACAAACGGACCCTTAAAATTATTAAACCAAACAAACAAACCCAACAACTATTACCAAGCCCACCACTCCCTTTATTTTTGTCCAGCCCATTTCCCAGCCCAAACCACCCTTATTATTAAAATCGGGTCAACCCCGGTCAAACCCACTCCCCTTCTCCTTTCTTTCCCACCAAAACCACTCACCACCACACAGACCACCCAAACCACCATACCAGCCCACGGTTTCTTCACCACCTCACACCCCAGCTGTCCTACCTACTCTCCTCCACCTCCACAAGCTTCCAAACCATTGAAAAGCTCTCCAAGTAATCTACAGTGGCCCAAGACTTTTGGCGCCAAGTTGCTTATTTAAATGGCCAAGATGAGTTAGACCATATCAATGGCTGTGGATTGGTGGGAAATGCCCCAGTGGGTCCCACAATCTCAGAACATCTCTACAAAAGGGAAATGATGCAGCAGAGATGAATTATTAGTTGAGGTTTAGTTTAATTAGGTCGTATGTAGTGTAGTTTACAAATTCAGTTGTAATTTCCATTTAAACAGCTTGCTATCAGTTGATTTCATGTATTTCAATCTTTAATCTAAGTTAATTTCAAGTTTCATCTCATTTATCAGTTTATGCCATTTTCAAGAATTCTCAAAAATCTCACTAGACTTGTATGTTGTTATTTGTTGTTGTATTTGATTCATAAGCTCATATAAAGCTCTGACAAAGCTTTAATAAGTCTTAGAAATCCTTAATTATCAGTCTCACTTTATAAATAGAAAAATACCAAAAATTCAAATAAATAAAGAAAAAAACAAAAAATTAGTGCTTGAGGAATTATAGAAGCTGAGCATGATGGAAAATGGATGGTACCTGGTTTAGAACCTTTTGGGAGGTGATAGGTTGGTGACTTGTTCATGGTTCTGTGTTTCTCAGATTGTCTTCATTTGTAAGCAAAAATCTATTTCTTGGCATAATTTATTTATGTTGTTCCTTGTGTGTAATTTAGGTTCAAATAGTTTAATTAATATTTGCTTAATGTGTTTAAGGCTTAATATCAGTAATCATAGTTTAAAAATTATAAGTTGTAGTGTAAAAATAGTTTTAAAAGGGTGTTTGGTTCAAGATAGTAAGCTGTGTTCTTGTTGGTTTTTGCATGCAATATTGACTGAGACTTACTTCATTATGCATTACTAGATCACTTAGGTCATATAATCCAGTAGTCAGTAGGTTAAAGTCAAAATCATAGAAAAATTACCCTCACAGTTAACTGTGAGGGATTCAGGTTCTAAAATCAATCACAATAGCTTATAAGTAACTTATCTAGCTTATTTTATCCTAACATTAGCTTATTATAACAAATTCAGCTTATTAGAAGTGTTAGAAATCCACATAAGTCAAACTAGCTAAGTATTATAAAAAGTCAAAATTTTCAATCTCAGATTTTCTCAATTATTGGGTGAATTTTGTAGATTTGTGTATTAGGTTTGAGGTTCTGAAAATCATTGGGATCATACTCTACCAGCTCATCTTTTGATTCCCATACAGCTTACATTTTTGTGATTTTTGTAGTGGGTCCCACAGACCTCCAAACTCAACTGCAGGGATTACTCATCCCCTGCACCAGCAGATTAAGGCCACACCACCACCTTTGGTGGTGGTTTGTGACCATCTCAGTGGGCCCCACAACCCCTAGTTAGGTTCTCCCAACCCCCCTCCTACCAGGGATACTTAGTCAACCTTGTGTTTGACCTGAATCTCAGTGGACCCCACCTAGAATAAGCCTTTAAGTTTGCCCCCTTTCTGTGTTGTAATTGGTTTTTGGATTAGCTTATTTTGGCTTATTAGCTTATCTACTGAGCTTATTTGGCCAAATTGAGCTTAGACAAGTCCAACTCACTTATTAGAACCAGAATAATCCAAAGTGGGTCCCACATAAGCTCATTTGAGCTGATATCCCATTTCAGTCAACAAAAGTCAACTGTGGAAGTAATAAGATTCCACAGTGCTTATTAGTAGCTTATAAAAAAGTTGTTTTTATTAAAGTTGCTTGTTTTTATATATAAATTAGTTTTGTAAAAGAAAAATTCAAGAAAAACAATATAAAAATAAGTGATAGTTTCTATTTAATACAATTTAATTTTAATTTTCATTTTTATATTTTTATTAAGTAAGTTGTGTTTTTATATTTTTATTAATTTCCTTGTATATTAAAGTATTTTAAATAATTTTCTCAGATTTTTTATATTGTCATTTGATATTTATTATAATTAATAATAGTTTTATTAATACTTAATCAATAAATAAGTTTTAAATAGAATAATTAATTTTTATATAGCAACACCTAGTTTTTATATTTTTTATAGCTTTTATAAGTTATAATATAGTTATATAAATTTTCTCATAATTTTCTAAGTTGTGTTAGTATTATTTGTAATTTAAAATAGTTTAATTAGTTTAATTATTATAAATAGTTCTTAATTAATAGAAAATCTATAAAAAGACAAAAACATTTATTTTTATTTTTTATACTTTCTTCAAGTTCATTTTTAAGTTTAGAAATTATTTTTATAAGTTTTTAGTTTAATTTGTAGTATTAATCATTTTTAGTTTTTATTTAAGTTAGTTTTAATTAAATAGTTAAATAAGTTTTTAATTAAATAATTAATAATAAATAATATAATAATCTAAAAAATAGTTTTCTTTTTAATTAAATTTTATTTTAAGTTGAAGTTTATAGAAATTTCATTTTTAACCCTTGTAGTTTATTTTTCTTAAAACTCACCTTTTTCTCAGTACGCAGTCGCGTCTGATTTTAAATTGGTGTACGTTTATACGTTTTTAGATATTTAGGTTTTACGTAATCATTAATATAGTTTAATTAAGTCATTTTAAGTTATAAAACCCTAGTGTAATCACTCACACACACTTTTATACCTTTCCTGTTCACATTCACTAATCACAGATTCGTTTTTAATACCATCACAACCTCGTTGGGACATTACGACCCGGGGAAACACTGTATTCCACGGAAGCATTTGCCTCGGCTGTTTGACTATTATACTTGACCATTCACAAGTGGTTAACCAATAATTATCTGCCGGGGAGGTTGTGCGCATATTTTAAACGATTTTGCGTATTAGTGAATCTGGATATACATCCATTGTATATTTACCATCTTTTATCCATATTTTTATAAAACAAAACACAAAAATATTCACCTTTACACCCCTACCTATTTGATTCTTCATTTCTCATCCCCAAAACCCTTTGATTCTACTTTCTTCCACTTGTCCCATAATTAATTCTAATGGCATCTCTCGATGACGATTTCTTTAAACAAAGGGCCTGTAAAAGTAAAGTTGAAAAACTTATGGCCTTGTCAAAAATGTCGAGATGTTATGTTGATTATGATGGACCTTCGATTCCTATTCCCTCTCCGGTGAGGGAAAGAGATCATGAAACCGAGGTGACAAAGGACCTTGTACTTTCCTCTGACGATGGAGGTGCTAAATACATCCAAACCACGGTTGTCCAAAAACCTGAGCTCACAAATGCTCCTAAACCTTCAAGAATCAATCCTGATCTTTCACGGTTTACGGTTAAAAGTTTGTCAAGCAAACGTACAGAGCTTAGGGTAGTGACTGAAAAGAACGACTTACCTAACCTTCACGTTTTTCAAGAACCAAAACCCGAGACCATAACGGAAGTGGTGGAAATTCCTAGCTCTAAGAGCACACCACTTGTCCCACCTCCAGATTTTGTTCCTTGTGTCGGTTGTGGTGAGCCGCTTTTCGGTTTTCCATGTCGTTGGTGTACATGTGAACAATGTGGTAATGATATTCAAAACGGGAGTTGTTTGTTTTGTGGATCGAGTAATTCATTTGCTTATGATCCTAATCAAAACTCATTCAACGACTCCTCAAATTTTTCCAACTACCCATCACATTCATACGAGCAAGAATCATATTATCTAAATATCAATGATGCTTCGTATCAAAATACACCAAGCCAGACTCAACAGTTTAACTGTTGTGAGTACTGTGGAGGTCCACATTTTAGCTCTGATTGTCAAACAAGGAATCCATTTCCTTGTAACAATTACGACTATTTGTTTCAAGAACCACCTCCACAGTACCAAATGAACCAAGCAACTCCTCAAAACCAGCAAGATCCTTGTCTAGAGGTTCTTGAAAAACTTAAAAACATTAGAGAGGAGTTGGCTAATATTTCGTTGCACAATGCACCAAGTTCTTCTTGTGTACATTGTAGGGGTCCTCATAATGATGATCAATGTCAACCTTCTGGTTTTGACACATTCACACCCCCACAATATCCACTCATTCCATATTCTCGTGATAAATCTATCGCGGAATTACTTGCTGAAGGACGTGCAGCTGGAAACGAAAGAAGTATGGAAGAATTACGAGTCTTAGAACAAGCAGCTATAACACGTATCAAATTTCAAAATGCTGCTCTTCTCTATGAGGATGATGAAAGTGATGATACCTCATCATGTTCATCAGTTGAGACTCCTTCCATGGATATACAGGGGGAAAATAATATAACTAAATCACCAGCAGTAGAAATAATGGAACTTGTAGACTCCATTACTGCTAGTCCTTCTCAGCTCCCTCTGTATGATGTTATCACACCCGAGGTTCCCACTCACTCTCTGAGCTTGGGGGACGAGCATCTTGATACAATTCCCGCAAAGGAATCGGACGAATTCATAAAGTCTAGTGTTGAGAACCTTGTCTCAATCCCGAGAGAGTCACAGGGGATTTTGATCTTATGTGTGATATTCCTTTCACACCTGATAATCCAAATGAACAAATTGAGACTGTCTCTGATTCCAGTAATGATTGTTTATCTTATGGAGACATCGAATTTGTTGATGCATCACTTCCCGAGTCTAATAATGACTATCTTTTTGAAGAGTTCGCTGATGAACTCTCTCATATGGATTCCATCCCACCAAGGGATGAAAATGAAGTCTTTGACTTTGAAGCGGATTTGAGAGAGTTAGAATTCTTACCTACTCATGATCCTGCATTTGAACTCACTCAGATCAAACCACTTCCTCCGGAAAGTGAAAATGATTTGGACGAATTCAAGGCTTTTATGAATGAAGATAGTTCAATTTCATACGAAGTTGATGATAATTATCTTGATCCCGAGGGGGACACTCTTTTTCTAGAAAGTTTGTTAAACGAAGATCCATTTCCCCCTCTTCCACAACTTCATAATGAGGAAATCAAATCAGTTGAGGAAACTGATAAATTTCCTGAGATCAAGCTTAAGGACTTGCCTCCTCCACTCGAATATGCATTTCTTGAGGAGGAAGTTCTTATCTTAATTGCTATTCAGATCTCCCTACTTTCCTTCACCTACCAGGTGATTTCTCCTATTATTCACTCCTTCGGGAATGAAGACACTATCTTTGACCCCGGCATTCTCATTTATAAATTATGAGCCGGGTACTTGTCTCATCGGTGTGGAACTTTCACGTGCTTTAAATGTTTATCCAAACATCTTGAATGAAAGTCCGATTGAGATTGTCTCTTCCACTTACTTCCCCATAGATTTTTAAATTGCTTTTTCTCCAGGTCTGTTCAGGACCTCTTTATTACAGTTAACCATTCACAAGCGGTTAGCTTGCGTGATAAACCTGACAGTTTGGGTGAAAAGGAATCAAATACGGGGTCGAGTCAAGCTAGTGACTCGGGAATCAAAAACATTAGCAAAAACATGGGCTTGTCACCCGTGTGTAACACCCTAGTGTGGGGGAGATACCCCACATGTTGCATCTATATATATATATCCTCAAAAAAAAAAAAAAAAAAGTACATATAGTGATAGCTTCTATTTAAGAAGTTTTATCTAAAAAAATAATTGTATGTATATACACATCTTAAATAAAGGCTATGGAATATCTTCTTCTTACGTTCTAAGTGTTGGTTTAACACCCGGTACTTTGAATATTGAGGACAATATTCAGTTCTAAGTGTGGGGGGAGATTCGTTATTCTAACGAATTTAAACACATGTTCCATCAAGAACCCCCATTTTAGCCAAAATTTTAAAATTTTTTCTCACTTAGAACGCAATAAATGGTTATCAGTCCGCCATGTCTAACCCACATAAGGATTGGCTAATCCAGGAGCAAACGGTTCTTGGTAAAGATAACTCAAACCCGTTGATGGCTTGCAATTTGCCAAAAATTGTATGGTTCCTCAACTCCCCATCATCCTCAAAAGATAATGAGTTGGCTAGCCCGCAAGATTATGGCTTGTGGTAAAGGCCGTGGAAAAACCATAATTGGTAATCAGCTCACCAAGATGTTGACTATTCCATCAAGAGTTGGCTAGTCCAGAAGCAAACGGCTTTTGGTAAAGACTAATCAAATCCGTTGACAGCTGGTGATTTGCTCAAAATTACACGGTTATCAGGTGTGCCACAGTTCTTACACCTGGCTACTCCAGAAGTGATGGCTTTTGGTAAAGAGTTTTTCAAATCCATTAAGTTTTTCTCAATAGATTGCTAGGGACTAGCAATAGTTTAGTGTGGGGGATTGATGAGTGTCTAAATACTCATCATTTTATACCAATCTGAACTGCCAAAACATACAAAAACACTCAAATATGCATCAAAATACTTAAAATATCTTAGAAGTGTGTTTTATATGTTTCAAATGCAAAATATGCAAAAACAAATGAAAAAGGTACAAAGTTTGCATAATTGGCAGTTTTAGTCCCTCAAGTTTTATAAATTGGCAAAACTAGTCCCTGGTTATTCTTAAAACTTGAAAAAGTCACCAAAGGTCCTTTTTAATCATAAAATTACATATTTAGTCCTTTGGTGCAAAGTTTCATAAAATTACAAGTTTAGTCCCTGTACTTTGGAAATTGACAGAAATGGTCCCTGGGATGTAAAAACTTTGAGAAATTCAATTTTGGTCCTTATACTAATAATCTTTTGCAGGAATGGTCCTTGGTGTGAAGTTTGGTGAATTTTCATGATTGGTCCCTGAAGTTTCACAGTTTGGCAAAACAGGTCCCTCATAGTTTCAAACTTGACAGTTTTAGTCCCTGGGTGTTCAAAATGGGAAAATTATCATTAAGGGTCCTTGGGAATTCATAAAGTGTCACAATTGGTCCTTGGGTGAAAAGTTTAGAGAAATTGCAAAAAGGCCCCTCAACTTTGCAAGTTTGGCAAAAATAGTCCTCGGATATTTAAAATATGAAAAAACATCAAAAATGTCCTTGTATTATTTAGTTATGGCAAGTTTAGTCCTTAAGTAAACTTTGGAAAAGATACACATCAGCCCCCAAACTTTGCTTAAATTACAAATTTAGTCCTTGTGATTTATTAACTAAAAATACAAACTGACCCTTATAATTATTAAACCAAACAAACAAACCCAACAACTATTACCAAGCCCACCACTCCCTTTATTTTTGTCCAGCCCATTTCCCAGCCCAAACCACCCTTATTATTAAAATCGGGTCAACCCCGGTCAAGCCCACTCCCCTTCTCCTTTCTTTCCCACCAAAACCACTCACCACCACACAGACCACCCAAACCACCATACCAGCCCACGGTTTCTTCACCACCTCACACCCCAGCTGTCCTACCTACTCTCCTCCACCTCCACAAGCTTCCAAACCATTGAAAAGCTCTCCAAGTAATCTACAGTGGCCCAAGACTTTTAGCGCCAAGTTGCTTATTTAAACGGCCAAGATGAGTTAGACCATATCAATGGCTGTGGATTGGTGGGAAATGCCCCAGTGGGTCCCACAATCTCAGAACATCTCTACAAAAGGGAAATGATGCAGCAGAGATGAATTATTAGTTGAGGTTTAGTTTAATTAGGTCGTATGTAGTGTAGTTTACAAATTCAGTTGTAATTTCCATTTAAACAGCTTGCTATCAGTTGATTTCATGTATTTCAATCTTTAATCTAAGTTAATTTCAAGTTTCATCTCATTTATCAGTTTATGCCATTTTCAAGAATTCTCAAAAATCTTACTAGACTTGTATGTTGTTATTTGTTGTTGTATTTGATTCATAAGCTCATATAAAGCTCTGACAAAGCTTTAATAAGTCTTAGAAATCCTTAATTATCAGTCTCACTTTATAAATAGAAAAATACCAAAAATTCAAATAAATAAAGAAAAAAACAAAAAATTAGTGCTTGAGGAATTATAGAAGCTGAGCATGATGGAAAATGGATGGTACCTGGTTTAGAACCTTTTGGGAGGTGATAGGTTGGTGACTTGTTCATGGTTCTGTGTTTCTCAGATTGTCTTCATTTGTAAGCAAAAATCTATTTCTTGGCATAATTTATTTCTGTTGTTCCTTGTGTGTAATTTAGGTTCAAATAGTTTAATTAATATTTGCTTAATATGTTTAAGGCTTAATATCAGTAATCATAGTTTAAAAATTATAAGTTGTAGTGTAAAAATAGTTTTAAAAGGGTGTTTGGTTCAAGATAGTAAGCTGTGTTCTTGTTGGTTTTTGCATGCAATATTGACTGAGACTTACTTCATTATGCATTACTAGATCACTTAGGTCATATAATCCAGTAGTCAGTAGGTTAAAGTCAAAATCATAGAAAAATTACCCTCACAGTTAACTGTGAGGGATTTAGGTTCTAAAATCAATCACAATAGCTTATAAGTAACTCATCTAGCTTATTTTATCCTAACATTAGCTTATTATAACAAATTCAGCTTATTAGAAGTGTTAGAAATCCACATAAGTCAAACTAGCTAAGTATTATAAAAAGTCAAAATTTTCAATCTCAGATTTTCTCAATTATTGGGTGAATTTTGTAGATTTGTGTATTAGGTTTGAGGTTCTGAAAATCATTGGGATCATACTCTACCAGCTCATCTTTTGATTCCCATACAACTTACATTTTTGTGATTTTTGTAGTGGGTCCCACAGACCTCCAAACTCAACTGCAGGGATTACTCATCCCCTGCACCAGCAGATTAAGGCCACACCACCACCTTTGGTGGTGGTTTGTGACCATCTCAGTGGGCCCCACAACCCCTAGTTAGGTTCTCCCAACCCCCCTCCTACCAGGGATACTTAGTCAACCTTGTGTTTGACCTGAATCTCAGTGGACCCCACCAAGAATAAGCCTTTAAGTTTGCCCCCTTTCTGTGTTGTAATTGGTTTTTGGATTAGCTTATTTTGGCTTATTAGCTTATCTACTGAGCTTATTTGGCCAAATTGAGCTTAGACAAGTCCAACTCACTTATTAGAATCAGAATAATCCAAAGTGGGACCCACATAAGCTCATTTGAGCTTATATCCCATTTCAGTCAACAAAAGTCAACTGTGGAAGTAATAAGATTCCACAGTACTTATTAGTAGCTTATAAAAAAGTTGTTTTTATTAAAGTTGCTTGTTTTTATATATAAATTAGTTTTGTAAAAGAAAAATTCAAGAAAAACAATATAAAAATAAGTGATAGTTTCTATTTAATACAATTTAATTTTAATTTTCATTTTTATATTTTTATTAAGTAAGTTGTGTTTTTATATTTTTATTAATTTCCTTGTATATTAAAGTATTTTAAATAATTTTCTCAGATTTTTTATATTGTCATTTGATATTTATTATAATTAATAATAGTTTTATTAATACTTAATCAATAAATAAGTTTTAAATAGCATAATTAATTTTTATATAGCAACACCTAGTTTTTATATTTTTTATAGCTTTTATAAGTTATAATATAGTTATATAAATTTTCTCATAATTTTCTAAGTTGTGTTAGTATTATTTGTAATTTAAAATAGTTTAATTAATTTAATTATTATAAATAGTTCTTAATTAATAGAAAATCTATAAAAAGACAAAAACATTTATTTTTATTTTTTATACTTTCTTCAAGTTCATTTTTAAGTTTAGAAATTATTTTTATAAGTTTTTAGTTTAATTTGTAGTATTAATCATTTTTAGTTTTTATTTAAGTTAGTTTTAATTAAATAGTTAAATAAGTTTTTAATTAAATAATTAATAATAAATAATATAATAATCTAAAAAATAGTTTTCTTTTTAATTAAATTTTATTTTAAGTTGAAGTTTATAGAATTTTCATTTTTAACCCTTGTAGTTTATTTTTCTTAAAACTCACCTTTTTCTCAGTACGCAGTCGCGTCTGATTTTAAATTGGTGTATGTTTATACGTTTTTAGATATTTAGGTTTTACGTAATCATTAATATAGTTTAATTAAGTCATTTTAAGTTATAAAACCCTAGTGTAATCACTCACACACACTTTTATACCTTTCCTGTTCACATTCACTAATCACAGATTCGTTTTTAATACCATCACAACCTCGTTGGGACATTACGACCCGAGGAAACACTGTATTCCATGGAAGCATTTGCCTCGGCTGTTTGACTATTATACTTGACCATTCACAAGTGGTTGACCAATAATTATCTGACCGTTTGAGGCGAATCAGTAAGAATGATGCAGGGTTAGGAAAACAGAGTAAGGATACTGTTATGGCTGGTGATAATGTGCAAAAAACTGTGTCATTTGCCTCTTCTTTTAAAGGGTAACTGGCTATGGTAATAATAAGTTGTCTAAGGTTCCTGTTAGAGTGAATGAGTTGGGTAGGGAAGTTGTGGATATGAATCCTATTATTAAGGAGAGTAGCAAGAAATAGGATCTAACTCTTGTTGGGTACTTTGTTGGTCTTAAGATGAACTACAATGAGTTCTCAAGACACTTAAAGAGAATGTGGAGAGCTCATCAGTTAGTAGAGATTATTACTGATGAATGTGGGTTGTTATTCCTTAAATTTAGGTATGTGGAGGGTATGGATTTTGTACTAGAGAATGGACCTTAGCTTATTGATGGTAAACCTTTTTTTTTGTCCAAAAATGGGAAGCAGGTTTGTGTATGGAAAGGCCTGAGCCATCTAAAGTTCCAATATGGGTCAAATTAATGAATGTTCCTCTTGAGGCATGGAATGTGCAGGGTATTAGTAGGATAGCTAGTAGGGTGGGGAATCCAATTATTATGGATAGAATTGCAACTTCTATATGTAAAAGAGCTTATGGCAGGAAAGCTTTGCTAGAGTCCTTATTGAAGTTGATGCTGCTAAGGAGTTGGTGGATAGTATGGAAGTATGTTATGAGAGTTTGGGGAAGTCCATGAATCTTAGGGTTGAATATGCCTAGAGACCTCTACAATTCACTCATTGCAAGGTATTTAGTCATGAGTATGAGGCATGTAACAAAAGGGAAATATCTATGGAAGAAAGGACTTAAAAGGCTAAGGGTGTTAGGGATAATACTGTGAAAGTTAGTGAGAGTAATATAGGAGAGGTGGAATGGCAGGAAGTGAGGAAGTTTGCTGATAATGGGGCTAGCAAAAGTAGAAATAATGGGCAACAAAATAATGGGTATTATATAAACAGGGAGGAGTTAGTAACAAGGGTAGATGTGGTATGATGGGTAGAGGTGGTACAATGGGCAGAGGTGGTATGACTTAGAGGGGTGGTGAGAAAGGTAATAGTATGAGGTATGTCCTTGTGGATAATGGGGGTAAGAAGGTTGAAGAAGGGTTGATCTTGGATAGTAATAACAAGGGTGATAATTTCAACAAAGGAAAAGGGTCTCAAGCTCTAATGTGGATTTGGAGAATACGGATAAAAAAACAAAATGATATTAATATTAAGAATAGTTTTGATGTATTAGCTAGAGAGGGTATGGATGATGTGGAGGTTCAAAGTGATGAATGGGTTCAAATAAGAAGGTTGATTGATTTAGCTTGTGATTTAGGGATGCAAATAGTTGAGAGTGAACAACTCCGGTGGTCAAAGGACTTAAGGAAATACTATGGGGTTAAGTGTAATGTTAAAGCTAAGAATAGGATGATGGAGGGGTTAAAGTGGAGAATATCTAAGTTGCAAAAAGATATTAGCTATGGGCACATAAATACAACTTTGAATTCTAAGTTAAAGGCTGAGGAATTATGTAACAAAATCATTAAGGATTCTGGTATGACACATAACCAAGCTCATATGAAAGCCTATGACGAGTGCTAGGGCAGAACTTAGTGTTATTGATGGGTGAGTTAAGAAGAGACAAAAGGCTGAGGTTGAGTTATTTTTTCTGTCTGACTTAGTACTAACTGATGGGGTTAGAAACACTTGGACAGAAGAAATGATTCAGCTATTTAAGAGCCTTGTTGGTCAAAAAGTTGATGGAATGATTCAAAAGAATTTTGAAGAAGGTATTATAGAAAGCATGTAAGATGAAGTGGCTAAGGAGTCTCATGGTAATGCCAGTTTCATGACACAAGACATAGTCTTAAATGTGGTTGGAAGCAGTTCCTCTCAGATGCAAGGGGAAATTGCATCTAACTCTTCTCTTTTTTAATAATGATGAATATTGCTTCAATGAATGTCAAGGGGATTTGTGACTCCCTGAGACAAGATGAAGTTAAAATATTATTAGGAGTAATAGTATTATTATGTGTGGTATCTTAGAAAGAAATTTGTTACTAATGTTTGTAATGAGGTTTTTGGGAGATGGAGTTGGGTATCCAACTCTGTTGACAGTCCCAAGGGGGTGTAGAATAGTTTTGGGGTGGGATCATAATATTCTTAACACTACTTTATTGTCTCAAACTAGCCAAGTTATGCATTTTTTGGTTGGTAATAGGAGTAGTGGTGAGTGCTTATTGACTCACCTTTTCTTAACCAAATTATGACTAAATAATCCAAAAACTAAACCAAATTGCCAAAGAAAGTGTGTTTTTGTGATTGTGAATGTGCAAGTACGAATATTTCATAAAAAGACAAAAATCAAACGAAAACCAGCAAAAACGAGCACGAGAGTGGAAAGAAGTCAAAAAGTCAAAGCTGGGGTCCAGAAAGTCAAAGAAATGCTCAGAAATCCTTGGGAAAGCTTAAAGTTTCAAGAATGGTCCCTGGATGAATTTTGAAGATATTTTCATTTCCAGTCCTTGAAGTTTCACAAGTTGTCAATTCTAGTCCTTTGAAGATATTTATGAAGAAATGACAACTGAGATCCTCCAACTATCAGAGATTTACAATTTAAGCCCTTGAAGAATATTTTTGAAGAATATCAGCTTTGGTCCCTTAATTTTCAGTTTTGGCACAATTGGTCCTTTTCACTAATTCTGAAATTACATGTGCACTAGTCCAAGTCCAAATTACAAGTGCATAGCCCAAAGTTATAAACCAAAATCCAAAGCCCAAAATAACCAATCCCTTAAAACCCGGCCCACAACACCCACGGTCAAACCAACTCACCCTCAGTCAAATTTAATAATGTTAATACAAATATCGCCTAAAAACGTTATTTATATTTTACGATTTTTGCTAAGTTTTGTTAACGACAAAATGTAAACTTTAGTTTCTAAGTAAAACTTAATTTTAGTTTAAAGACTTGCATAATTAGACATTTGCTACATTTTACATTTCATATAAAACACAACATTTTTATATTTCTTAAAATAGAAATGTCACACCACATTTATGGTAAGTTTGTCAATATACATTTAAGGAAAGATTGTGTGTTTGACTAACCATAAGTCTTCTTGCACAAGTTTGCGTTTGACTAGTTTTTATTTGATGTGACTTTGGTTGGTTTGAATGATTTATTGCAAAACCAACTGAAAGCCTGGCGGAACCTTGGGGGTACACGGGCGGAACTCGTCTGAGGGTTCCGCCGTATCCGCCAGACCTGTAGAAGGTCTTGCTATAAATACCAAGCCATATGTTTGAATTTTGGCTTTATCACTCTACATTATATTTTCACACACATACATTCATTCTTTCATCTAACCCTTTAACATTTCATTTCTATGTGAAGTTTCTTGTGTAGCAAAGAAGTTCACAAGTTCATATAAAGTTACAAGTATTTAACACAACGTTGCAAGACTTGTTAGCTTAGCATCGTGTAGACTTTGTGTAGTTTACACTTCATTTGATTGTGTATTTTCAGTAGTGATCGGTTAGTATTTTAGTCCTCAAAATACAAAGTGTGACGGGAGTTGTTGTACCCTTGTAAAAGAACTAATGGGAGTGGTTGTACCCTTGTAAAAGAACTCGACATCTAGCTTAGTGTCGGTAAACGTGTATAAGCGACGTGTAAGGTTTTCTCCGCCGGTGAAAGGAGCTTGTTGACTAGTGAAAGAAACTCTCGAGTTGGATACTCGGGGCGTGGACGCAGGGCAAGGAAAAAGAGTCCTTATAGCCGAACCACGATAAATACTCGTGTTGTGGTTTGATCGTTTCTTTCTTTATACTTGCATGTTATATATTGTGTTAGTGTTCATATCTTTGATTAAACGGAAAGTTTCAAAAGATAATCAAACAAGTTTAAAAGTTTTTAAACTATAAACTATTCAACCCCCTTCTAGTTTTCCACAATTGGCATCAAGAGCTACGTTACTCAAGTTTTTAAAATATATTGTGTTTTAAAACTTGAAACGATCCGTAGATTTTGAAAATTACAAAGAAGGGCAATCTATTTTTGAAGCAAATGGTTTTATATATTGGAAAAACCGTTTTGAAACTTACGTGAAATCTAAAGTTATAGATTTATGGTATATAATCATTGATGGTGATAATATAGCTACTAATAGTAAAGATGATGATCAAAAGAAATTGATTGCTAAAAATAATGAAGCTAAAATGATGTTTTACAATGCTTTGCCTAAGAAAGAATATGAAAGAGTCATTATGTATAAAACCGCCAAAGATATTTGGCAATCTTTAATAGTCACTCATCAAGGAAACTCACAAGTTAAGGATAACAAAATTGATCTTCTTGTTCAACAATAAGAACAATTTGTTATTCCCGAAGATGAGATAATTGATAGTGCATTTGCTAGGTTTAACAATATTATTACTTCACTTAAAGCACTTGATGAATCTTTTTGTAGCAAGAATTTTGTCAGGAAATTCCTTAGAGCACTCCATCCGAAGTGGAGAGCAAAAGTGACGGCAATTGAAGAATCCAAGGATCTTTCAAGCATGTCACTTGACAAGCTAATTGGAAACCTCAAAGTTCATGAAATGGTAATGGAAAAAGATTCGGAAATAGTTAAAGGCAAGAAAGAAAAGGTTAAGTCCATTGCCTTGAAAGCTAGAGTCCAATCAAGTGATGATGAAGAATCCACTTCGGATAGTGATGATGAAGAATATGCTATGGCCGTTAGAGACTTCAAGAAGTTCTTTCGTAGACGAGGGAAGTTTGTAAGGCAACCTAAAGATGACAAGAAAATCTTTCGAAAAGATCGTGACGATAGGAAAGGAAAGGTTGAAAGGAAATGCTATAGGTGTGGAGACACAAGTCATCTCGTAGGAGAATGTCCAAAACCACCCAAAAGCAAGTCTCAACAAGCCTTTGTGGGTGGTGCTTGGAGTGACTATGAAGGAGATGACGATGAGCCAAAGAATGATGATATTGCTCTCATGGCTCACGACTCAAATGAGGTACTCTCCGACTCATCTTATTCTTCTATTGATGATGACACCTTACAAAAAGAATATAACAAACTTTGTGAATTGAGCTTAAAAATCATAAACAAAAAAAAGTTTTTGAAAACTAAAAAGGAGTTTTTAGAAAATGAAGTTTATGAGTTAAAAGAAAAAGCTAAGAGATTAGAAAAGAGTAAAGGTATTGACACATCGTGCAAATCATGTGAAGAGCTTAAACTCGAAGTTGAGAGACTTAATATTACTCAAGATGATCTAATAAAACAAACCACAAAGTTTAAGAAGTTCGATAAGAGCATTTCTTGCGCGGATGAAATTATGAAACTTCAAAAGTCACCATTTGATAAAACAGGACTAGGTTTCATGAAATTAGAAACTTCAAAGAGTCAAACGAAACAAGAAATAAAAGCACAAGAAACTAACAAAACTGCTACAGCAGCCCGTGGAACAGACGGGACCCAAATTAGGGTTCCGCCCGTTGAACCCAAAGGTTCCGCCAGGTCTGCTGCAGCAGTAACATCCTCCACATCGGATCGTTCAAAATTTGTTAAAGTCACATATAAAAATGGAACAAAACCTGCCGTTAAAACTGGAGTAGGACTTAGTAAAAACGAATTTAGAGCTAGAACTACTCAACCAAGACCTAAGACTCCAATTCCCAAATGCCCCTTTCCAAAGAGTAACTACAACACACGACCAAACTACCAACATGTTTGGAACCAAAACACTCATGGACATTACCAAACTCCAAATTACATGTCATGGAACCCTTATGTTCTATTGTCATACTTGGATCAAGTTAATGATATACTTAACCAAAATGGACCCATGAGACATTGGGGACCAAATGTTTGAGTGTTTTTCGTGGTGTGCCTCAAAGTATGTTTGGAACCGGATGAATGGATTAAATATAGCGGTTGTTCAAGGCACATGACGGGTAACAAAAGCCTATTCACAACTTATCACAAATGTGATGGAGGTAATGTTACTTTTCGTAGTAAAGCTAAGAGCAAAATCATCGGAAAAGGTACAATCTCTCATGACTCCCTTTTTATAGATGATGTAGCTCATGTTGATAACTTAGGTTTTAATCTCCTTAGTATTAGTCAACTTTGCCGTAATAAGTATAATGTCCTTTTTAGTGAAAATGGAAGTAAAATACTTAAAGATGGTATAACCATAGCCAAAGGTGTTCTTAAGAACAACGTATACGTCATGAAGATGGATCAAACATCTAGAGACAAACTTTGTCTTACTTCATTAGATGAATCTACAACTTTATGGCATAGACGTTTAGGACACGCTAACATGAGACTAATTCAAAACCTCTCCTCCAAAGACTTAGTTCGAAACCTACCTAAGTTGAAATATGACCAACACTTTTGTGACACTTGCAAAGTCGGTAAACAAGTCCATAGTAGCCATAAGGCTAAAAACTTGGTTTCTACATCTAGATGTCTAGAACTTTTGCATATGGATTTATTTGGTCCATCCGCTATACAAAGTTATGGAGGTAACTTCTATAATTTGGTCATAATAGATGATTACTCAAGATATACTTGGACAAAATTTTTGAAAAGTAAAAATGAAACTTTTGATAAATTTGAGATTCTAAGTAAGAAAATTCAAAATCAAGTAGGGTCTAGTATTGTGTCTATTAGAACATATCACGGTCGTGAATTTGATAATGAATTTCAATTTGGAAACTTTTGTGATAAAAATGGAATTACTCATAACTTTTCAGCTCCACGCACTCCTCAATCTAATGGTGTAGTAGAACGTAAAAACTGGAATTTGCAAGAGATGAGTAGAACAATGCTTAATGAACAAAACATTCCACAAAAGTTTTGGTGTAACGCCGTTGACACATCAACTTACATTTTAAATCGAGTCTTAATTAGACCATTTTTGAATAAAACTCCCTATGAACTATATAAAGGTAAAAAGCCTACATTAGGATACTTTAGAGTGTTTGGGAGTAAATGCTTTATTCTTAACACCAAGGATTATCTCATCAAATTTGACCCAAAGTCTTATAAAGGTGTATTTCTTGGATATTCACAAAATAGTAAAGCCTACATTGTTTTGAACAAAGAAACCTTAAGAGTCGAGGAATCGTTGAACGTAACATTTGACGAGAGTCCACCTCCCTCTAAGACATCACCTTTGGTAGATGATGACTTAGTTGAAAGCCAAGCAATAGAAAGTCAAGAGATCTTAGGTAATGACAAGGAAGATGAACTATTAAACAAAGAATTTGTCAATGTCAAAGAATCTAAAAGTCATCCATTAGATGGTGTCATAGGAAACATTAACGAAAGAACACTATGATCAAAAGTTCAAAATGAAAGCAACTTCTTTTGTTTCGTGTCAACCATTAAACCGAAAACATTAATGAAGCCATTAAAGATGAGTATTGGGTAATAGCGATGCAGGAAGAGTTAAACCAATTTGTTAGGAATGATGTATGGACATTAGTTCCTCAACCAAAGAGTCAAACAATAATTGGAACAAAATGGGTCTTTCGTAATAAAATGGATGAAAATGGAATTGTGTCTAGAAACAAAGCTAGGCTAGTAGCACAAGGATATAATCAACAAGAAGGCATTGACTACGATGAAACTTTTGCTCCGGTTGCTAGGCTCGAGTCAATTAAAATCTTACTTGCATATGCATGTGCACATAATTTTAAACTCTTTCAAATGGACATCAAAAGTGCATTTCTAAACGGGGTCATTAATGAAGAAGTGTATGTTGCTCAACCACCGGGCTTCATCGATTTTGAAAAACCCAATCATGTTTACAAACTTAAAAAGGCTCTTTATGGACTTAAGCAAGCTCCAAAAGCATGGTATGATCGACTTAAAACCTTCCTAGTTGACCATAAGTATACCATGGGCTTAGTTGATAATACTCTCTTCACTAAGAAGAAAGATTCGCATATTATCATAGTCCAAATCTATGTTGATGACATTATATTCGGATCAACTTGTCAAGAGCTATGCATTGATTTCTCAAAAATCATGCATGACGAGTTTGAAATGAGTATGATGGGAGAACTCAACTTTTTCCTAGGCCTCCAAATTAAACAACTAGAAGATGGTATCTTCTTTAACCAATATAAATATATTAAGGATATGCTTAAGAAATTTGGACTAGAAGATTCAAAACCAATCAAAACTCCCATGTCCATGGAAACTAAACTCACCAAGGATGAGGAAAGTGAATATGTAGATAGCACTAAATATAGAGGTATGATTGGAAGTCTACTTTACCTAACGGCTAGTAGACTCAACATTATGTTTGGTGTTTGTCTATGTGCTCGTTTTCAAGAAGATCCTAAGACAACTCATCTTGAAGCCATTAAAAGGATTTTTAGATATATTAAGGGCACTACACATTTAGGTTTATGGTATCCCAAAGGAACGGGAATAGACACCATAGTGTATGCCGACTCGGATCATGCCGGTGACTATGTTGATAGAAAAAGCACAAGTGGTATTTGTACTTTTGTTGGACACTGTCTCACCTCATGGTTCTCTAAGAAGCAAACGGCTCTTGCTATCTCAACAACGGAAGCCGAGTATGTTTCGGTCGGAAAGGCATGTCAACAAGCTCTTTGGATGAAGCAAGCTCTTGTCGACTACGGAATTCAACTTAACGACATCACCATTCTTTGTGACAACAAAGGAGCCATTGATCTTAGCAAAAATCCAGTTCAACATGCTCGTACCAAACATATTGAAATCCGTCATCATTTCCTTCGTGATAACTTTCAAAAAGGAAATATCTCAATTGAGAAAGTTTCTTCCGAAGATAACATAGCCGACATTCTCACAAAACCTCTTAAATGAGAACCTTTTAACCTTCTTAGGCTAGGCTTAGGACTCATGGAACCTACATTGTAGTTCTAGACATTAGACAAAAATCACAAAAATCAAAACTAATCAATAACTCTTTTTCTCAGCAGGGTCGGCGGAATCCTCAGCCACAACGGACGGAACCCACTTTTAGGTTCCGCCGTATCCGCCGACCTGCAGAACCATTTTCTTTGTTTATATTAAACCAAACACCCATTATCTCATACCACCACTTCCAAACTGCTATGATTCACTTTACCATTCATCCACAACCACGAAAATTTGGTCTTCCCTTCATTCACATTGCTCATCAATCATCATTGTAAGTATTCTAAACATGATTACACTCCTGATCTGAGTCTAGGAATTCTATTTTTGCACAAAAACAAAAATTTGAGGTTATGCATCAACTTGAGAAACTCATGCATGAAATTAGGTGTTTAACAAAACTAATCATGTTCCCCATAGTTAGGAATTGCATTCTTACTAATTGTAAACATATTTTCTAAAACACCCCATGTCAAATTTTTGCAAAAATTTCTCACAAATAGGACAAATATATTTTTGTCTCACATTGTGAATACTAAATCAAATGCATAATGTCTCTTGAATGCTAAAGGGAATACATAACCAATATGTATTTTCGGGTACATTCAAACGAAGCTACATTGAACTAGGAGCGCTTGGGTTAACTTTTGTTTTATAACAAAACTTGCATTATAACACGTTTTTGAGCATCAAAATGAGTCAATATAACCGCACCTCCACATTGTTTTCATATAGGCACACACTAGAACATCCACATTACAATAGTCGTTTACTTAGACTAAAATGTGAAATATTGTTTTTCTAGGAATCATCATGCCTCCTCTAACCCACTACGACCACAAGGACACCATTAAGTACCTACCCAAACACCACAAAACCAAAGGTCTTACTCAAACTCAAATCGACGTTTTCAAAGCCTTAGAAAAACGATATGTCCATGAGGGTAGAACCATTGACCCATATTTTATAGAAGGTACAAACCTACCTAATGAACTAGCAACCATCAACTTTGATTGTCTCCTAGAAATCGACGAGCCTATTTGTCCTAGGTTTATTTTAGAATTCTATGCATCCGTCACCCTCTCCACGGATGAGTATGGTCGC
Organism: Artemisia argyi; assembly: GCA_030686995.1. Lineage (NCBI taxonomy): Eukaryota > Viridiplantae > Streptophyta > Magnoliopsida > Asterales > Asteraceae > Artemisia > Artemisia argyi. The sequence continues at coordinate 100,017,345 of CM060678.1, forward strand.
ATGTCTATTAACTTTAGGGCTAGTAGTCATCAATACTCCTTCACTCTCGAGGAATTTGCTCAAATCCTAGGTGTCCCAAACCATGGTACTTGCATCTACTCCGACTTGCACTCCCTCTCAACTCTTGACACACTCTTTGACCGCATCCATCCCTATGATACCCCTCTTGTGTCCAAAGATGAACTTCGTGACCACCTCTTCATTAGGACAACCAACATTAGGAGAACCCGTTCGGGAAATGAGGTCGATAAGGACCCATATGGAATGGAACTAAATGAACTCAAGCCCCAATTCAAGAAATGGGAGGAACTCCTTAGAGCCAATGCCATTAGCACCATAGGAAACCGGGATCATATCAATCTTTGCCTTTGCTACATGTTCTACTCCTTGTCCATTAGGCAACCCTTCAACCTTGCCTACTACATGGCCAAGAGAATGGCCGACATTCCCGTGCATGGCACAACGGCTATGCCGTATGGAATGCTCTTGACCCGTCTCTTTATGTTCATCTCCCATTCCACCAACTCCTAACGGTCTTCGCCTAGACTACTCTCTCATTCCACACACTTTTGTCCCACTAAGTGATAGGAGAGTCTACAATGCCCAAGGAAAATGTCCTCATCCTCCTACCTCCTCATCATCTTCCTCAATGAGTGAAGATGAGACTTTGCCCAACTCTAGGCTCCCGCCTCTAGAATACCTTTCCCAACTTCCGGATATTCCGAATGAGTCGGCGGAGTTCAAGCAAACAAAGGGGAATTTCAAGAATCTTGGGAGATTCCTTGGAAAGCTCAAGAAGAAGATTGACCATCAATGAGAGCGGGTGTGTAGGAGTGTTTGGCACAAGGTGCTATTTGAACAATTTGATCATTTAAACAATGTTTGTCATGAATTTGAGTGTTGGTACAATATGTGATACTATTTGGAACATGTATTAACTAACTATGATGCAGGTCGACAACATTTGGCATGTTGTCAAATTTTCATGTTTATAAAAATTTCACTAAGTATAGTGGAATTCGCTAGCCCCAGGTCAAAGTCCAATAGTATACGTGTTTACATGTCTAATTTTTGCATTTCCTAACTAGATATGAATTATATTTTTGGTTTTAGGAGTTTTCGAAAAATTTGAAAATCGTCTCGCGGGTCAAAAACGCGGACTGCCTACTTTTTCAGGCCTGGCGGATCTGGCAGCACCCTAGAATGGGTTCCGCGAGTGTATTTTCTGGGCAACCCAGAAATGGCCCAACGGATCAGACGGAACCCTCACATGGGTTCCACCTGTGTAGTCAGAGGGTTCCGCCAGTGTACCTGCAATTTATTTTTTATTTTTTGACATTTCAACTTCCACTCAACAACAAACCATCCTTTTTAGATAGAAACCCATTCCCTACTATTTGCTAAGCACATTAGGGTCTTTCTCATCCTCTAGACCTCATAGAAACCTATTTCCCGCCAAATTTCAAACTTAGCCATAACAACCTCAAGGAACCTTCACCTATAAAGGAAGGAACCCTTCCAAAGGTTCCTTGCAATCCGTGGAACATATACCTTCAACCAATTTTCCAAAACCACTAAGCATTTAGTGCAAATATTTGTCTTCTTCCTTCACCATTTTCATTGGATTGACTTCCATGATTTGACAACCCTCATTAGTCTTCCAAATCATTAGAAACCTTCATTTTTGTATGGCTAAACATCAAATCCAAACACTCCTTCCCATACTTCTTCACCACTATAAATTAAACCATCTTAGAACACTCTCAAATCACACCATCACCATCGCAATCTCTGATTCTAAACCTCTAATAAACCATTTTCATAATGACAAAATCAACAATAACCTCTCAACCATCACGACCCGTTCGGAGAAGCGCACGCATAAGTGTCAAACCACTTTGGTCAAACAACACAAGCAACTTAACCTCTTCATCCTCAGATAAGTTCTCCTCACCCATTAAAAATGAACATTTTCTAAACCTTGCATCTCCAACTCCATCACCCAATGAACCTAATGAGCTCACAACTCCACCACCAACAAAATCACCCATTGACCCAACTCCACCAAGTGCTCCAACCCAACCATCCAAAACTCCATTACCTAAACTTGAACCAATGGAGTTATTTGGGTCTCCTCCAACATCACCACATCCGTTTGTACAAGATCTCAATGATCTTCCACCAAGACCAACAAACCACCACCTTCAAGGTCATTTCTTGACCAAAATGAGTCTTTTGTCCACAACAAATCACCACACCAAGAGTACCATCACCCAAAACCATTGTTATTTCACCCTCTCTACAATGCCATCCATGGTCCTCTATATGGAGAACCAAACTTTGAAAATCATGATCAACCAACTCCACCACATTCCCAATCCCAAACCTTTGAGTCTTTCTTTTCTTCGTATGAGGAAATTCAAAGCATGGTTGAAAATTACCTCCATCAAGCAATGGAATTTCAAACCACCTTGCTTGACTCCATACCAAACCTATCCACCAACCAAGATACCAAAACCAACCCTCCACCACCACCATCATCAAACGACCCGTTTCCACCCACTCGTCACCATGTTTGCTCACAATGTGAGCAAATGCTCAAACAAGGTGAAAACATCAAGATGTTGCTTCACCAATTTCAAATGAAACCCATTTTGCTATACAACACATCATAGAGTGTTTGGATGCTCTTTCCCATCCAAATAATTCCTAGAGCGTATTTGGAGGCCTTTTGCCCCATTTAGGATGTGTTTAATGTCTTCTACTTATAGAAGTAGGATTTTATTTTTCTTTTATTTCTTGGTTATTTTTAATTTTATTTTTGTTTTTAGAAGTAGGAACATAGTTTTCATTTCTTGTCTTTGACTTTTGCACAGTCACATTTTACTTGAAATGACATCTTTTACTACTTTCTTACTTGCATTGTTGGTTGATCATATATGAGTTGTCATTGTGGTTGCATATTTTGTGGTGACTACAAGCTTGATTATATGTTATTATCACCAACTAACCATTTTTTTTGTAGGTTCAAAATCCATGTTTCCCATCTTGGCACTCCTTTTAGGGGGAGTATCGGCCAAGGGGGAGCACGTGCATAGTTCCGCTTCGCTACTCTACTTTTTGTTTCGACAAAAAGGGGGAGAAACATATATTAACCTTTAAACTTAAAATGATTTTCATCACTTAAGTAAAACAAGTTTAATATAACATTTTTTAAGTCTTAAACACTAAAATTTTGTGAGTTACTTAAAAACAAAGTTTATGTTTTGTCATCAACAAAAAGGGGGAGATTGTTAATACAAATATCGCCTAAAAACGTTATTTATATTTTACGATCTTTGCTAAGTTTTGTTAACGACAAAATATAAACTTTAGTTTCTAAGTAAAACTTAATTTTAGTTTAAAGACTTGCATAATTAGACATTTGCTACATTTTACATTTCATATAAAACACAACATTTTTATATTTCTTAAAATAGAAATGTCACATCACATTTATAGTAAGTTTGTCAATATATATTTAAGGAAAGATTGTGTGTTTGACTAACCATAAGTATTCTTGCACAAGTTTGTGTTTGACTAGTTTTTATTTGATGTGACTTTGGTTGGTTTGAATGATTTATTGCAAAACCAACTGAAAGCCTGGCGGAACCCTGGGGGTACACGGGCGGAACCCATCTGAGGGTTCCGCCATATCCGCCAGACCTGCAGAAGGTCTTGCTATAAATACCAAGCCATATGTTTGAATTTTGGCTTTATCACTCTACATTAGATTTTCACACACATACATTCATTCTTTCATCTAACCTTTTAACATTTCATTTCTATGTGAAGTTTCTTGTGTAGCAAAGAAGTTCACAAGTTCATATAAAGTTACAAGTATTCAACACAACGTTGCAAGACTTGTTAGCTTAGCATCATGTAGACTTTGTGTAGTTTACACTTCATTTGATTGTGTATTTTCAGTAGTGATCGGTTAGTATTTTAGTCCTCAAAATACAAAGTGTGACGGGAGTTGTTGTACCCTTGTAAAAGAACTAATGGGAGTGGTTGTACCCTTGTAAAAGAACTCGACATCTAGCTTAGTGTTGGTAAACGTGTGTAAGCGACGTGTAAGGTTTTCTCCGCCGGTGAAAGGAGCTTGTTGACTAGTGAAAGAAACTCTCGGTTTGGATACTCGGGGCGTGGACGTAGGGCAAGGAAAAAGAGTCCTTGTAGCCGAACCACGATAAATACTCGTGTTATGGTTTGATCGTTTCTTTCTTTATAATTGCATGTTATATATTATGTTAGTGTTCATATCTTTGATTAAACGGAAAGTTTCAAAAGATAATCAAACAAGTTTAAAGTTTTTAAACGGTAAACTATTCAACCCCCCTTCTAGTTTTCCACAAATAATAAAATACGTTTTATTTTACCCGCCCCCAATTCCCCTGAACCCAGGAAACCATGAACCCTAGTCTTTCTATCCATCAAATTAACCAACATCAAGTCAATTAACCAATAATTAACTAACATTGGTCATTCTAGAAGCTTTCCCATGTGCAATAGAGGTGTCAGAGAGAATGTTGAGCTTAGTCAGATAGCGTGGACACTTGGCAGGCAACCATGGGGCATAACACCTCATTATTCCTCATTGGATACTCCTTCTAGATGTTCTGACATGTCAGAGAGAGAAGAAGCACACGGATTGCCAACATCATCAAAATAGAGCTCTCCTATTGGTTGTGCCACATCACAGATTTTGATCCAAGGGTTGTAGACGATCTAAAGAAGCACAAGTGATCCAATGGATGATATCAGAGCTTTTGGGAGCTTCTCAAACTCCCTCCTCCTCACTCTCTTATTTCCTATAAGTAGGGACTTGTTTTCTTCATTTCAGTAAGTAGGGATTAGAGTAGTCTTATAATGTCGAATTTTTTACTCAATGTATTTCTGATAGTATAATCATAATTTCTGAGTTGTAATCTTTATTTAGTTTTAATAAAATTCAAGTTCTTTTTACTTTTTCTCTTCAAATTCTTATTAGTTTTCTCATTGCCTTAGCTTTACTAATCCTTTTTAGTTTACTGTTATATTCAAAGCTCTTTCAAAATTAAACTTAGATTTTACATTCATTGTCCATTTATTTCATCAACTTTAATACAACACCTTTATAAAAATCAGAAAAATAGTAAAAATAAAAAAATATTTTGAAAATGTTGAAAACAGCTTGCATCCAAGCTTATTTGTAGATTAGAAAAACTCATTTTAGCTCTATCGCTTCTGTGAGAGATTGTTGTAGCTTATATCAGTTCCTTTTTCAAAAACTCATAAACAGTCAATGAAAGTCAAAGTGTGTATGAAGGAGATGATCCAGGGGATTATTTGATAGTCAATTAGAGATTTGGAAGCCATTTGCCTCTCTAATGATAGGCAAACTTAGTGAATCCCCTCTGTTTGAGCTGAGGGGAAATACTTTTGTAAGTTTTTGCTTCATCTTCAATTTTAGAATTGCATAATCAGAATAGGATAGTGTAGATTTATAATTGTTAGTTTATTACTATTAGTCTATTACATTATTTAAGTTTGATCATACTTGAGTTTATCTTAGTGAGTTTGATCATCATAGAGTTAGATTAGTTATAGTTTATTGTATGTTCATTGAGATTCTGTAATCAATTGCATCATTGAGATTCTGTGGTTTGTGTTGTTTATTTATGTAGATTTGAGCTTAGTTCAGAATAATGGATCATTTTATGAAAGGATTTGGTGTAATAATGGTTTAAATCTCATTGTTGTTTCAATAAAAGTTGAAAACAGATAGAATATGAGTGTTTGGATCAGGTGTATTTGCTGTATAATAGATTGATACAGTAGTTGATATTGGTTGTAACAGTTCACATAAAGTCATAATAGAGTAGTCATTGCATAAAAACAGTAGGTCATAACACCTAAAGTCAAAATCTCTTATTAGCTTTCATATTTGCATAACTGTTTTGAATTTGGATAGCTTAGTCATAGTTGTAGTTGCATAAGTAGTTTAGGTAGCATAAATCTGTCACAAATTAGCTTAAGTCATCTTATACAATCAGCTAGGTAGATCATAATTCATTTAAGTCAAAATTTTGCATAAGTAAAAAAAAGTCAAAAACATTGATACTCAGAAATTGCACAATTTTTCTAGATAACTTGTAGGACTCATTTTTGTTTGGGGATAGGTTTGGTTTGTTAATTTGAGGAATTTAGCAGCTTGTTTACCATAATCAAAAGGAAAATCACAATTTGGAATTAATTTGCTTATTGAGAAGTTAGATCAAATCTGCCTGTTTGAGCAAGTACATGCCCTGCACCATTAGCTTTAGTCACTTTTCTAGGTAACAATTAAGTCAGTAATTAAGCATTTGAGATAGGGATTTTAGGATTTTTGGACTCTCAGAAGGATAGTAAAGCTTTTGCCCCCATTAGCTTGCACTTTAGAACCTATTGATACTGCTTAATTAGGCCTGCAAAGTAAGTGCTCATAATAGGTCCTGCTAATTTCATTTTAGGCCTGCAATTGAGCTTGTAAACTTATAGCTTGAATTCTTGAATTCTGGTGAATCATGTGAGTTGATTTAGGTCTTTATAAGTGTATTGCATGCTATTTGAGTTTCTGGCTTATTCTTGTTTGCTAGTGCTTATTCTTGTGGCTTATTGAGACTGTTCATTGATCATTAGTAGTGATCCTGTGTAATACCTATTCTTATTTGAGTTTATTTGAGTATTATTCATTAGTTGTTTCAGTTTCATAAAGATTTGTTGCAAGCGCTTATAAATAAGCACTTGTAATAAGCTGTTTCATCTCAATAAGCAATTTATTCAGCTTATTTTCACTTTTCAAATTTTCCCTAGGTCTCTTTTATTATTTTAGATTTTTCATTAAAATTTCATAATTTTCTGAGCTGTTTACAATTTTTTTCATTTTATTTCAATTCTAATCAATTTTAATACATTTTTAATAAAGAGAAATCAAATAAAAATCAGAAAAAGCTTGAAAAATTCCAAAGATATTTTAGAAAATTATTTTCTTTTATTTTAGATTTTTCAAAACTTATTTTGTATTTTTCACATTTTATTTTACATTTTCTTTTATTTTTAATTCATTTTAAAATTACAAAAATAGAAATTAATTCATAGAAAATAAATAAAAAGTCAAAAAAATATTTTTCTTTTTCTCAAAATTATTTTTAGTTGTTTAAGATTTTTAGGAATTTATTTTACATTTTTAGGATAATTTTTTATTAAAATTCACTTTTTAATTTGTATGTTACTTTTTTAAATTCGCGTTTTATAATTCGTTCTTTAATTTTAAGTAGTTGTGCTTTAGTGACTTGTACATTTAGCATTGTTTTTAGTTTCTCATCATTATTATAGTTTCATAATCACATATTTCACTTTTCTACTTTTTCACGACACGATTTCACAAATTGAATTTCCCGATTTCATTCACTCCTTCACGGGAAATAAACACAGGGGGCTAAAATGATTTTTTTTTTTAATATAATAGTCATATTAACGTTTGTGTGGACCAAAGTGATTTTTTTTTCACACACCTCGCTGCTTTAACGCACGTTAAATGGATAACCCGATGCGTTAACGCCGGCTTACCCTTCACCCCCGGTAATGTTTAACGGAGCTTAACCTCGGTGCGTTATAACTTAGCGTGGGAGCGAGGGTTATGTTACAGTTCGCTCTTATAGTATACTGCCAAATCGCAACCCCCAACCACTGTCAAATCGCAACAACAATTTCCAAATAGCCCTCAAATCGCAGCGAAGAATTGCAGTCCGAGAGTAAATCGCAGGAAAGAAACACTTCCAATCTTCACTCGAATTGACTCAAACTCAACAATAAACTTATGAAACTAACTAACCAAGCACTAAATTAAGCTCATACAACACTCCTAATCAAGAAAGTATACACATGTTCCAAATCTAACCACAAACAAGATCAAACAAGGGTGTTTTCAATGTAAACTATTCGAACCAAATAAGAAACCACAAGACCAAGCTACAAATCCGAGTATACACAATCCTAAAGATCAAACCAAGGCTCTTGATACCATTTGTAGGTTACTCATAATCATAAACACGTATGGTCTTTGTGGTTTGGTCGATTTGTTCAAAGAGAGAAAGAAAGAAAGAGGAACCTTGAGAGAGAAAATGAAATATTATATTAGAATGAAGTGAAAGGTCCAACCCTCTCCCTTGGTGGGAGAGGGTATTTATACACAACTTATAAACGCCTCTAGTAGGTTATGGTTTGGACAGACAGTGAGTAAAGACCCGACTCGACACCATGGTGAAACTATAACTATACTAATATGATAAATACTACGAGCTACTTAATGCTAACCTTACTCGGGGTGACCGAGTCTTTTACATGAATATTTATATTCCTAACAGTTATGTTATAGAAAGAGGAGATTGCTTGTTGTGATTGTTGTTTGAAAATCAAGTGGATTTATATTTACTTTGGTCATTTCTTGCAAGTTATGTGGTTTTGGAAGATCAAAGATTAGTTTTTTTTTTCCTTTTTATTATTTTTTTTGAATTGTTTGTGTTTGATTTTTGGTGCAAAGTAATGATTAGTTTGTAATGATGAACAAGTTTGGGTGATTATTCGGAAAGTTATGTTCGAAAAGAATGAAATAATTGGTATTTTTGGTCTAAAATCTCTTGCAACATTTGCATCAAATCATTTTTTCTTAGTCATTGTTTCGTTATGCTGACGTGTTTTTGTGTGGTACTGGAAATGACTTAAGTGTTTTATTTCTGATAAGGAGTGTCAGCGATATTTACGTAGTCGTAATTGCATAGATGTGATCATTCTATGTATGAATTTGATTCAAATTACTTAACTTTTTCGGGTGCTTGCTTCTTTGATCGTTACTGTTCTCATGTTTAAGATGGTAGATTACCCGAAGGGGGTTTGATCGTTACCATTTGTAAGGTTACGATGTAAACTGTTTAATGAGAGTTCTACAATCGTAACTTATCTTTAGGTTACTCCATAATGTTATTACTATGGATAATATTGTCTGAGATAGGAAGGTTACGGCGTAACTAACCCTAGGGGTTATGTCGTAACTTAAACGAGGCTATAAATACAAGCCCTAATTCTGCATTTTCATATATCTTCTGAACACACAAAAACTAAAGGATGATTTAGGGCTTCAAGGAGGATGATATTCGTTAGTATACAAGTCATTTCCAAGAGATAATTCACGCCAAACACTACATAAGTTTTAGTATTTCGTATTACATTCTTGTATTTGATTCAATGTCTTTGAACATGATATTAAACATTGAATTTCCTGCATGTATTAATATGATTGGCTGAACAACTTTGGTGTTAGCCTAATTATAAAATTGTTATTACTATAAGTTAGTTTTGTTGTTTTTATATCGCTTGTTTTGTATGCTTTCTTTGTTTATTTGCGGACACCCTTGTTTTGGTAGTATGGATATTTGGTTGTATATAGGAAACTAGGAAAATTGACCATAGGACTCTAGTAGAATAGGTTGCGAATAGTGGTAAAAATTGACCATAGGACTCCACTATCTTGCGTGAGAATTGATCATAGGATCACATTCCAAAAAGAAATGCTTAAGAAGTTAGGGGGAACCTAAGTTCCAAGAGGTCGGGTTTCATAGAATAAGTCTTAGATCATAGCGGTATTTAATGACTCTTCCATAGGGTAAACCCACGAACTCTCATAATCATTTGGTTATGGAATAGGACGCTATGGAAAATAGGCTAGAAAAATTTACCAAAGGAGTCTAGTGACTTTGACCCCCAGATGGAGCGATAGAAAACACTAATTAGAAAACATAATCATGGCATAACAAGATTAGTAACTAGGCTAACACATTTCTCCCTACTGATTATCTCTTCCACTTTTATTTGCTTTTATTTTATTTTAATTTCTTTAGTTTATAATTAATCAATTCAAAACCCCCTTTAAAACCAGTGACATTAGAACTTAAGTTAGATTCACACTTATAGCTCTTGGGACGACCTTGGCTTTACCGATTACTACAGTATACACGACTGGGTACACTGCCCGTTAGTGGAATAGGTAGACGTTAGGTAAATGAGACTTTATAAATATCAAACCTTGTCAAAAATCTTGCATCATGTTTATTATGTGTGTGTTTTGACTTGTCACATTAACTTGTCATCCTCCCTATGAAACCCTTTTGTTATTAAATTGATTTTGTTTTTAGAGAAAGTCAGTATATCTATTGTAAAAGAGTTTCATATTATTTTCTTAACATATTGATGTTTCATGTTAAGAAAACCGTCTTATCATTTATTACAATCAATGGTGTGAAATCATAAATATTTAAAGAGCATAAAAATCTAGCCAAACATGTTTTGATTTAGCATTTAAACACAAGAATCACTAGTTTATTTGAATCATAATTATAAACCATTGTTTGTAGTATAACGAGATATTTCTGCCCGTGCTTTGCTGCGGGTGCAAAAACATTTATTAGATACACAATTTAGTTTAATAATAGTATGTTTTTTTAATAATAAAGGTTAACAATAATGTTAAAGTGACATAAAAAAGTAAAATGTAGAGTTTTAGGGCTAATTTGTTGTACTACTAAACCTAAGGATAATGTAAATTTTAAAATCTAATATGTTTAGGGGAATTTTTGTATTATTATTAAATTTAGAAAGAGAGTTTTGAAATAATGAATGTTAAAATTAAAACTTAATGAGTTTTGAAGCTATTTAATGTTATTATTAAATTTAAGAGGGAGTTTTATAAATATTACGAAGTGTTTTATAATATTATGAGGCTTAATCTATAAATGTTATTGAGAATATAATGCATAATTTGTAGCATTAGCAAAGCTTGATGGGTGCTTTTGACATTTACCAAATGTTTAGTCACTGTTTATCTACGGTGATTCACATTTGGGAAACGTTAAATTACTAATGAGATAAATATATAAATTAACATAAAATGTGCCTACTCCATTTTTGAATCGGCACATGGTTTAATCATTTCTTATTTTACGAAATCTAACAGTTTAGTTTGCTATCTGTTTTAATCTTATTTTTAAGTATATCTTTAAACATTTTTATCAGCAAACAAATCATTTCTCTACAAGAATAACCAACGTAACAATCAAGTTTCCGATTTAAAAAAGATCATTTAACCATTACTAGACGAATACCCGTGCATAGCAACGGTTCTTAGCGGCAGATAATTAACGATTTGTGATATTGTAGTGAGTGTTTTGTGTAGCGTTCAAAATAGAACGTGAACATATCATAATGTAATTGCAAACGGTTGTACTACACGATAACTAAAGTCTAAGAAAAATTCTTAACATCTATCAAACAACATATAAAAACATTTATAGTTGCGATATTGTGATAAGTGTTTCGTGTAATATTTAACATGAACATGAAAATATCAAAATAAACTAAAACAATAATAAAAAAAAGTTGTAATATATTGTCTAATCATAGCTTAATAATAGTACTTTTATAGTTTGAATGAGTGGTTCGCCCGCGCGTTGCCGTGGGAGCATTGTGTACTTGCAACATATATGACCATTACATCCCGTGAACCCATCCCCTTTACATACTTCAAACTCAGTAAGTATCATATAGTGGACGTACAAAGTCCATAGGAAAAGGGCTACATGAATTAAATTCCGGTGACTAATTTTGTGGCGATAAAATATTTTTCATGTATACGTTTTTTTCTAAAAGTACCCGCGATTAGCGGCAGCGGTGTATGTTTGTGATTTATATAGTAAATTTGTAAGTAACTTTTATTATAGTTGTTTTGTTAAATGGTGGTTTATAGTCTTTGACTTAATTCCATTGAGTCATTTTGTGTGTGTTTTTTATATAGCAAAGTTTGTGGCATGACGACGATGTTGTAGAGTTTTTGACTATATTTGATTGTAACCGTCGGTTACAAATGGGAAAAATCATACGCTATCATAGGCGCTTCTAATCTCTTTGGAGATTCTAAATGCAACATGCGTTGAAACCCGCCTATCGTGAATTCTACTCCCACTTTTACCGATGAGGGATTCCGCCTCAAGTTCGGATTTTGATTTGTTTGCCTTTTTATATCCTTATGTACCTTTTTAGTTCAATCGTTTTTGCGTCTCTTCTCTTTATTTTGCGGAGAAACAATTGTTTATATGTGTCAAATATGGATTTAAATGGAGGGTGGTGTTTCTTAGCTTTCCGATTACTTGCGGCCTTCGTTACAATCAATCAAAATGAATTTTAGCGGTAAAGATGATATTTGTGAGTGAAAACATTTAATTAATCATGTTTTTTCATAACTTTTTACGTTAAGAGTGAACACTTATTATTGATAGGGGTATGCTACATCCACAAAAAATCCTCACCCACTCGCTGACGTGTCAACGGGTGATTGGATTTTATTGGGATCCACAAAAGACTAATCACCCAGACACGTTAGCGAGTGAGAGTTTTTTGTAAGAATTTTATGTGGATGTAGCAAAATTATTTACATGTTCATAATTTATATCCAAGTGTCATTAAGTTTGGGTCGCTTACACACATGGTGAAGGACTGTATCACTTGTAATAGGTGAGGAGTTTGTATCACTTGTAACAGGTGAGGCCAGAGTTTGAGACGTTGATAAAGGTTGCATTGATACATTTATGATATTTCATTTAGAGACAGCTTTGTTCTTTGTTCTCATATTATACGATCAAACATAGAAAGACAATATATAACACAAATCTTGTACTTGATACAACGACTTTAAAAACACATGTATAAACAAACATGAGCACATATTTGTAGCAACAAAGAACATAATTTTCATAAAACAATTAGACATACGATTGGCTAAAGACTAAGAGGGCAGAACCATGGTTTCGGAATGCGTAATACATTTGACACGAAAAAACGCCAAACCTAGAAACCAAACAGCCCGACTCATCTACTCCACACTTCATTTCCAAAAAGCCTTGTAATATTTGGTTCTAAAAAAGTACAACAAACCTGACGAATAGTACCAAACGCCTAGTCTCCTCGTCATTCCTCCCAGCTACCTTGAACACATTCACGTGCTTCTGGCCTTGACATTTCTTCTTCTTTTGAAATATGTTGTAAATTCTCAAAATGGCTGCACATTAATTCTTTCGTGACAATTTTTTGGGCTCTCATTCTTTCAACTTGTTTATAAAAATCAACTTCAGCAGACCTGCAACATCACTAAAATAGAAACTTACCAGCACTCCACCCCGTATGGTTACTCCGAAAAATAGGAATAAACAACAAAAGTACTAACCCGGTTAGTTTGCCTTCCGCGTTTCTTAGCAAATTGATGTTGGAGAAGCGGACACGGGCAAGAAAGAGGTCTTTAAGTTGCTTATACAGCTGTGGCACAGATAAACTGAATTTGATACTTTACCCATATAAGGAGTAATATAACCTTAAGAAAAGAAAGTCCTCATTTTTTAACCTGGACAGACATTGGCAAATGCACTATTACTTCTATTCTTCAGTTGGCATGTTAAATTAAAATCATGCTGTTGTGCAAGTAATCTGAAAACGAACAGTACATCCGGTCTCCAACAATTACGACATCACCTAAGTTAATGGCATAAAGATCCTGTAAAAGGAGGACATAAATTACTTTAGAAAATGGAAGATCTATATTCACTATACGAAACAAATAATAATAATAATAATAATATCAATAAAGATTAGAACAATAACTATGTATAATTTATTATAGTCAACATGTTGGCTCACCATACATGTGACATACATATATTGCTCCACATTTAATAGTACCTGATTCGTGAGCATAATAATGTAAGCTGTAGATGATCCTTTAGCTTTAGTGTGTATGTACGCTTTATGCAAGATCCTAGCAGGATCAACAGAGCCCTTGGGTTCATCTTGTACCGCACTTACTAAATTTGACATAAGTTCACGCGCGCACGTATTTCTCAACGTCAATACCAGGATCAGCCCAGCCACGTACACCATCTGCTACACGTGTCGCTTGCTCATATGAGGAAATGAAGTGAGTGTCCTTGCCACACGTGTCTTCCTTATCAGGATGTGGCAGATAACACGATTCTGAAACCAATTTTGAGTGATCTCCTAAAGACAGAACGAACATGATAAGTGTAACTAACATGCATTCACTTAATCTAACTACTGTCCATAGTTTTAACTAATTTTATAGATAAATAGTGTCATACGATTCCAAAAATATATAAATTTAAACATGCTTCAGTCTATAACCAAAATGGTTTAATGATATACCTACCTAGGAGGTTTTATTGACTGAATATACAGTAAGTGAATTGAGGCCCTACTGATCTTTTCAGTTTTTATGTTACCGTTTCACTCATTAGAATAAAAGATATTCAGTTTTTATGTTACCGTTTCACTCATTAGAAAAAAAAAGATAATCTGAGTGTATTTATTCATAATTAAATTAGCTGGAATTGCCATCATTGCTGATAACAGTAATGTAATAGAGAGGTGGTAACAGTTCAAGATACACTCATGGCTCACCTCTTTAAACCCTTTGCTGAAGAGGAAAGTTAAGGCTTTTTCACACAAAATTCCATCTGTACAATACATTGCAACAAAATTGCAAGTACATGAAAATAAAAGTCAGTAGTGTACGCAGTAAATAATCGTTAGATAAGAAACTTCTAAGCTCACCATTGTCACAAACCCATCAGCAAAGAACCTGTAAGCTTTCAAATCAGCGCATGGTTACGCGAAAAAGCCCTGCTTATGACAGCAAAATTAGGCACTGGAATCCCCTTTTTTTATAATAAATAATGTGTTCAAACAACCTACCTGTCAGACGAAGGCAGAAACTTGAGAGAATAGAAATTACCTTTCTAGGAGAAGTTGTTTCAAAAAGCAGAAAACAGTGTCAGCTTTCGTAACACACTGAAGGTAAAATTAAAGGAAAACTAAACAGTTACGTTATAAAGGCTTATAAAGAATTTTACCGATATTGGTTTCCCAGAGAAACGTGACGCTGTCCAACATGACTATCTGAAAAGTCAATCCTCTAATGCCTGAAACATAGCCCCAACTATAATTAGTTCATAAGTCGAAAAATAAGGTTAAACAAACCAAGCCTTAGATTTTAACAATTAGCCACAACCCTTAATCACACCAAACTAACATTTTTACACAAATGACTGATTTTTGCAACAAAAACCCTTAGCCGGTTATCTTCAGCTATTTTACAACCTAAAATTGAAAACCCACAAAAATAAAACCCAAACTTTCACATTACAAATCAAAACTGTATCTATATATTTCTAAAGAAGCACCAAAATTTTCAACAAAATCATCAAAAACCTAAAAATAATTACTGTAAAATTAATACACTTTTAACAAACATAAATAAACTACACGGGAAACAATATTCATAAATTTATAAACAGAATTAAATTCATAGATGTATTGCGAAGGGCTCTAAATAAAAACTGGATATCTTACATGCCATTTGAAGGTCAAAGCCTAGGCTGTTACTCTTCTTCTCCATTTCCGGTTATACATTTCGAATCTAATTCGAGTTATAGATATCAATAAGATTTCATTTCCTTGTTTCGCTTGTTTATCTCAAAAAAAAAAAAAATGCTGGTTGCAAAAGTTCATTTATGCTATTCGTTGTTTGCATAAGTAATGGAAAAAAATATGTAACGTCGGGTAAAGCCACAAAAAAATATGTAACGTCCGGCGGCAACGTTGTATTTTTTTTCCGGCGAGATAACGACGGCACTAAACAAAAAAATTACCAAAATGGTTAAAATACATAGATCCATAAAAAAACCTATAGATCTACAATCAAATCTATAGATCTATAAAAAAAACCTTCAAAGCTTATAGATCTATTAAAAGAACACAAAAAATACCTCAAAACGTTGGTGTTGCCGTCGGGTGGTGGTGGCGGCGTTCGGTGGTAACGTCGGGTGGTGGTCGCGGCGTCCTCTGTGGGTGGTGTGAGTTGTGGTGTTGTGAGATGAGAGGTTTTTTTTAGTTAAGATGTGAGGTGATTGAGTTTAGGGTGTATGTGTGTGTGTTTTTTTAAATGAATAAAGTGGAAGTAAATTGGATGAGAAGGTGGGGTGTTGGTTTGTGTGATACGCATAGATAAAGACAAGGGTAAAATGGGGATTACATTAATTTCAGTTTTTCACTTCTTGACCATTTTTGCTTTATAATTAGTTAAGATGTCTCACAAAAAAACCTAACTCCCGGGTTGGGCTCATATGTCCGGTCGGTTTATAGTTCGGGTCGGGTCACAAATTCAAAAAAAGAGCCCACACAAAAAGCCATAAAACACATCAAGATTTAGCCCATTTTACCATCAATAAAATAAGAAATGAAAGTACAAAGGCCCCATAAAATCGAAAGTGAATCCACACTAGTACTTACAACTTACAACACATTAACATAGGAGCCAGCCAACCATTGTCCATTGATAAACACAAAACCAACCCAACAACAACAACAACAACAACAACAATGGTGTAACTTAAAGAGACCTTGCTATCGTACGCCCCATACGTACATTACACCGTCTTTCCATGCGCCATATCCCAACACACATACACACAGTTACCGACCTCTCAGAAATCCAATCATCATTTTTGATCAGATTTTTATATCAATTTGATTGAGTTTTATAACACCCTTTTCGATTTTATAATCTGGGTAGTTATTAGTTTTACTTAAAGGTATAATCTTTTTCTTTGATTTTTGGATATTTGTTTGAATCTGACATTTTTTTATATGGGTTTTGACTGTATTGAAATGGGGTTTGATCTTTTTTATTGGATTACTTGATGATCAGTTTTTGTTTTTGTATTGATTGATCTCATCAAGATTCTTGATTTTGATGGTAAAGTTATGTTATGAAAAAAAGGAGATTGCTTTTTGTGATTGTTGTTTGAAAATCAAGTGGATTTATATTGACTTTGGTCATTTCTTGCAAGTTATGTGGTTTTGGAAGATCAAAGATTAGTTTTTTATGTTTTGAATTGTTTGTGTTTGATTTTTGGTGAAAATTAATGATTAGTTTGTAATGATGAACAAGTTTGGATGATTATACGTTCGAAAAGAATGAAAGTAATTGGTACTTTTTGGTCTAAAATCTCTTGCAACATTTGCGTCAAATCATTTTTGATTAGTCATTGTTTCGTTACGCTGATGTGTTTTTGTGTGTTACTGGAAATGACGTAAAGCACAAGTGTTTTATTTCTGATAAGGAGTGTCAGCAATATTTACGTAGTCGTAATTGCATAGATGTGATCATTCTATTTATGAATTTGATTCAAATTACATAACTTTTTCGGGTGCTTGCTTCTTTGATCGTTACGGTTTTGATGGTTAAGATGGTAGAATACCCGAAGGGGGAAGTATGTTTTATTTTAGGAGATAGTTTTAGTACCGAAACATTGAGATACACACGAAATTAAGATTTTTTTATAACAGTTAAGCATTGCAATAAGAGTTACGACATGGATAACCTAACTGAAACTTCATATAAAAACAAATAACACTGAGAGTGCTAGGATGATGAGATAGAGACATAGAGTGAGATTATTCTTGGGCAACCGGTTTCATCTTATTGATTTTGTTCAGAAAATCCTACTTTTTAAACGTCCGATTGGTGATTTCTTGTTTCTGTGGTGATTTCTTGTTTTTGATAATATTATGTATCAAAGTTGTGGCCTATTCTAAGTGATTTCTTGGGTTTGAATCAGGGTACTGTAGTAAATATTTGAAATGATGCACATATAACTTTGAGTTTTTGGTTTTTTTACTCAGGGTTTATAAGTATATCTTCCGTGGAGGCCGGAGGATATTTATTTGTGCATGGAAGAAGATGCCGGATTTGAGACGTGGAGTTCGCCAAGCCAAAAAAGCTAATAATGTTGAAAATAATGCAGCTCCTGTTTTAGCACCAAATCCTCGGCGTGGGACACGTCGAACCAAAAATCCGGCACCAAAAGCACCTGCCGCTGGACCAGTGGCCCCTGCATATCCCTACCCAATGCCGAGGCCAGCTGGCAGAGGCCGAGGGAGTCGACCAACAGATCAAGATAGAAACCCTGAGATATTTGGTGGGGGAGTTGGTCGGGCACCTTTGAATTTGGATGTTGAAGCTTTAAATCCGTTAGTTGTTGGTAAAAGTGCAGAAAAGTTAGCTGCTGATGCCGAAGATGAAGGAAGCACAAGTCCGCTTCCTGAAAGGGTAATCACACAAATTCGTACTTCTAGTTTTGTCTTGTTATTAATTAGCAAGGATCTCAAGATGATTAATAGGAAATCTTCCAAATATATACCTTCTTTGACGACACAATGAACATTCTGAGTAATAAATTACCATCTAACAATCAGTATGCAATAAGTTGTCATTTTGATATGCTATTTAAATCATGATTCGTATGTATCACTTTTGCTTTACGAGCAAGGAAATATAAAGCAAAAACCACTATGTTAACAAACTCTATGAACTATGTTGTTGCTACAATGTTTTAGGTTTTGACACAATCTTTGCGCAGGTTCAAGTCGGAAATTCTCCTGCATACAAGCTAGAAAGAAAGCTCGGGAAAGGAGGATTTGGTCAAGTTTATGTAGGAAGAAGGGTGAGCGGTGGCTCTGGAAACACAGGCGCTGATGCTCTTGAGGTATGCTGTATTTTACAAATTTAGTTTTATTGGTATTGCATCGGCTGATTTTATTAACGTACTGTGATTTAGGTTGCTTTGAAGTTGGAACACCGAAATGGCAAGGGATGCAGTTATGGTCCTCCTTATGAGTGGCAAGTTTACAGGTGAGTGATGTTATAGTTTGTTAGTAACAGACAAAAAAAGCATCCTAAATGCTAATCAATTTCTGATTTTTACTTTTAAGTTCCCTCAATGGGTGTTACGGAGTTCCGATGGTCCATCATAAAGGCCGCCAAGGAGACTATTATATCCTTGTGAGTTTTCTTGATTTTTTTTTTTTTTTTTTTTTTTTTTTTTTTTTTTTATTATTATTTTTTTGTTTTGCTCTTTGTGCTGTGATTCAATGGTACTTCTGATTATTGAATTTTTTAATCTAGGTTATGGACAAACTAGGCCCGAGTTTATGGGACGTTTGGAACTCTAGCAACCAAATGTACGTAAATTATTAGTATATTTTTCAAGTTTCTTTTTTCATCCTAAGTTGTATCTAAGTCTAAATTTGTTTCCTTTGACAGTCTGTCTGAAGAAATGGTTGCTTGTATAGCAGTGGAAGCGTTATCGATATTAGAGCAGCTTCATTTAAGAGGGTACCCATGGAAAAATAAATCATTTTAGATAAGTATTATTTTATTTATCATCAACAATGTATGATTTTAAATTGTATTCGTTTCTCAGTTTTGTTCATGGAGATGTAAAGCCTGAAAACTTTTTGCTCGGTCAGCCCGGGACGCCTAATGAGAAAAAGCTGTATTTGGTTGATCTTGGTTTAGGTAGGATTTTTCTACTTATTGTTTTGTTTTATTAATAATATCAGATTATAAGATTACGTACTGACGGCTTAATGTTTTTATATTCCAGCATCAAAATGGAGGGACACATCATCTGGTAATCACGTTGATTATGACCAAAAGCCAGATGTTTTTAGGTAACATTTGTATCTGTTGTAGCATTCCCAAGCGATAGATATGCTTGTAAATGTCATCCTTTTGTCTCTTGGCTTAGTTCTGTTTATAATATTTTGTGCTTTCTTCTAACAGGGGAACCGTGCGTTATGCAAGTGTACATGCGCATTTAGGGAGGACGGGGAGCAGAAGGGACGATCTCGAGTCTTTGGCATATACACTAATATTTCTTCTAAGAGGAAAGCTTCCCTGGCAAGGCTTTATTGTGAGTTTCTTTCTGATTATCAGCTTAAAAACTCTTTGCGTCTTTAGAAGAAAATGTATTATATTTTTCTTTAAATCTATATCCATCAATCAGAATGGATTTTACTTTCCAAAGTTGGGAATCGAACAAAGCTTGGTGCTTTCAGTTTCGCGGGTTTTGAGAGAATCATTTTTTTATGAAGTTGTGAATTCTTCACTTTATGGATCCATTTTTCTAAAGCTGGTATTTTTGGGTTTCATTGAGACAGTATCATACTTGGGTTTTAACTTTTTTTAAGGTATGTTGTGTGCAAATGTATTCGAAGTTACAAAAATTTACTAACTTTCAAACCTTTTCATCTGTTTATTGGGAATTTGCTCTTTATTCTTTTATTTACCATGCCTATCTTTATCAATCGGAACTGGGATTTGTCTTCCAACGATAGAAATATTAAAAGCTTGGTGCTTTTAATTTAACGAGCTTTAAGGAATCATTCTAAGAACGTCCCAAAGCTGTATATTTTTCATTTTATGGATTTCAATCGTTTGAATGTTATCTTGTTTTATTGAACTGTTTCATACTTGGGGTTGAAAAGATTAAAGGGTAAAAAGTCATGTGTTTCAAGATTTCTTGGGTTTTGACTTTTGTATGATGATTTTATCTTGAATGTCATATTCTGATTCTTAAAGAACTAACAATTATTCGATTGCAGGGAGAAAACAAAGGGTTTCTAGTTTGTAAAAAAAAGATGGCAACGTCTCCGGAATTACTTTGCTATCTTTGTCCATCACCTTTCAAACTATTCCTTGAAACGGTGACCAACATGAAATTTGATGAAGAACCGAACTATTTGAAGCTTATTGGGCTTTTTGAAAATTGCCTAGTTTCAAGTGCATCGTTGCGGCCCATCAGAATAGATGGTGCCCTGAAGGTGCGAATTTGACAAAAAAAATGTTTGAACTTTTGAACTTTGTTATGCTTCTTGATGTAACTGTAGATAATTTGTGTTTTAGGTGGGACAAAAGAGGGGAAGGTTGCTTATTGATTTGGAGGAAGATACTCAGCCTAGGAAGAAAACTCGGCTGGGCACTCCAGCGACTCAATGGATTTCTATTTATACTTCACGAACGCCAATGAAACAAAGGTAGAGAAATTATATAACTCACTATAAATAATTTATGTTTTTGGATTTTCATTAGATTACAGTGTTTTCCTTTTAGCAAATTTCAAAGCTCGAGTTATGTATTTTGCAAAAGATGAAATGAATGGAATGATCACTTACGCGATTTTTTCATTTAAATAATTCAATAACAAGATAATCAAACATATTCTTCAATTCTTATACTCATCTGTTGCATTATATAGCAAGATTTTCAAACAAAATACCACATGCAGTGGTCTTCTTCTGATTCGTTACTTAATTATTTCTTTTAAACCCTGATATTAGGTTGTTACCTTTGATTACATTTTAAATGAGTTATGTAAATGATACAGATACGGAAATCTAAGTTTGTGACGCTTAAGATCTTCTATAGAAGTATGCACATGGAAATTAGAATACTTGCCATAAATGGTAACCAAGTTTGCTGTAATCTCTAATTTGGTCAACGAAGTTTGAAAATAACCTGCTAAAGGCTTGAATTTTGCAAATAAAGTTTCATTCAGGTTAATATAGAACAAGTTTGTTTATTTGCACTTAATAGGTCCTACGTAGAAACAGGATTGGCAACCACATTTGCATAATCTATCATAAATGATCCTTTTTGCAGAGTTAAAGATACTTCTTGGTGAATTTCATACTAGTGATCATATCCGCAGTTACGACTAACAAGAAGTTTGTTGCCATTCTTTGCTTTTAACCCATAAAAGATTATGATAGTGTCTATTTGCATATTTTCATCCCTGAAACCCTAATAGTATCAAAGACATTGATGTTTATCACATATGTGCGATTTTTATCCCAAATCACGTACTTTATTAGAAGTTGCCACTTTCTTGATCTAACAGAATGTTTTGTTGTAAGCAATCACCAACTTTCTATATCGAGTCTTTGAAACTTTGTTCTTTCTAGAAATGTCATGTTTCTTCTTGGGATTGATTCAGACATCACATTTTGGTCAAACATTTTAAACCCTCAGGTACTACTACAATGTAATGGATGCAAGACTCCATCAACATGTTGAAAAAGGAAAGAACGATGGTCTGAATATTAGTTGCGTCGCTTCTTCTGCTAATTTATGGGCTATTGTTATGGATGCCGGCACAGGGTTCACTTCACAAGTTTATGAGCTTTCCCCTGTTTTCTTGCACAAGGTAAAACTAGTATAAATTCTTTTTTCACAATACAACTAGTAACAGTATCTTGGCATTTTAACTATTTATAGCTATTTTTCTGTATTAAAGGAATGGATAATGGAGCAATGGGAGAAGAATTATTACATCACATCTCTCGCTGGTGCAACAAATGGTAGCGCGTTGGTGGTGATGTCAAAGGGTAAGATTTATTAGGGTGTTTTTTTTTTTTTTTTTTTTTTTTTTTTTTTTTTTTTTTTTTTTTTAAAGTCTTACTAGCCCTCTTACTCTTACCAGTAAGAGGTGGTCAGACGTTTTGCTTGTTTGTTTTTTGCTTTTGAATCGGACCCAGTTAGAGACATATAACATCTTGCTCAGTAAGAGGTGGGGGACTTGTCTTTCTGCCTCTTACTCGATAAGAGATTGAAGACTCGTGTTAATATAATATATTTGATGGTTTATTAACTATATTATATTTATAATAAAAAGTCTTGTTTCATATTTATATAAGTTACTTATTATCACATTGCATTGTTTTAATAAATAAATTGTAGGAACGAGCACTTAAAATCATTCGGACAATTATACAAAAACAAACAACATTTTAGTATTTTTTAATTATTCAATTAATATTGGAAAGTCTGATATCTAAATACATACAAGGCAAATATAGTTTAATTATATGCATACCTGGAATTGATGTTTTTAATTATTGTGCTTATCTTTCTTATTAGTTGCTCTACATTGACTTTTAATGTCTGCTTAATAATAAATACATTCAAATTTTAAGGTTTTAGAAAAAAGATCAGTGGTTACATAGTACATCTTAGTTGATAAACGAAAAGAGGCATCTCTAAATGTGCAGAAGAATAAGTTTAATTATAAATATGATAGAACAAGTGAAGTTGTATCAAACAGAGTAGTAGTTATTTGTAAACTAATGTTAAGCCTAACCTTAATTTAATACTAGTGAATATTAGATACAAATTTATAGAAACATCTTTTGTATTTATAGTGTCCATTTACAGCCCTATCTGTTGTGACTTTCGATCTGTCATTAATTGCATTTCTTTTTTTCGTAACTACTTGTAGGAACGACATACACACAACAATCATACAAAGTGAGCGACGTTTTTCCTTTTAAGTGGATTAACAAAAAATGGAAAGAAGGGTTTTTAGTAACCTCAATGACAACTGCTGGTAGTCGATGGGGCATCGTCATGTCTCGAGATGCAACTTACTCTAATCAGGTATCACTTCCTTCATTACTCCTTATTACTTAAATGGTCCATTGTCTGTATGACGCTTATGTATTTTTGTGGTTTATCTGCAGGTGGTTGAACTTGATTTTTTGTATCCTAGTGAAGGGATTCATAGAAGATGGGAGAACGGCTACCGGATAACTGCAGCAGCTGCAACCGAAGATCAAGCCGCTTTCATTCTCAGTACTTCCAAGAAGAGATCGCAAGATGTCACTCAAGAAACTCTAAGAACATCTGCTTTTCCCAGTACCCATGTCAAGGTAGTCTATTTGTTTTTAACCAGTAACCAAATTAATAGGGGAAAATGACAAAATACCCATTTTTACCAACATACTTCACCAAATACCCAAATCTATCAAAAAATCCGAAATACCTACAAAATCCGCAAGTTTTGCGAGAGTTTGCGAATTTTATGTGACTATTTTTTATTAGAAGTCAAACCTTGCGAATTTTTGAAAATTGTTCCCTTTTTGTTTGTTTTTACGCTTAGCTCAAAACACGGAAGTTGTAGATATCCCTTTTCTTGTTTATTGGCTTTTTGAATCACCCAAAAAGGAGTTTGGTATGAGAAAGTTATGGCCAAAATACCACAACTTTTTCTCGTTTAGTTGCTGTGGTATTTTGTCCATAACTTCCTCATACGAACTTCTTTTTGCGTTATTCAAAAAGCCACTTGACGAGAGAAGAGATATCTACAACTTTTATATTTTGAGCTAAGCGTGAAAACCGAAAGAAAAAGCAATTTTCAAAAATTTTCAAGGTTTAACCTCGCAAAGTCAACCTTGCCAATTTTATGAAAACTAGTGATTTTAAAATCGCAAGGCTTGACCTCGCAAAGTCAAACCTTGCGAATTTTTTTGATAAAAATTGGGTATTTGGTGAAGTATGTTGGTAAAAATGGGTATTTTTGTCATTTTCCCTGTTAATAGAATAACATTTAAACAGTGGATTAATTTTATTTTACTGATTTTTGTATTCTACAGGAGAAATGGTCCAAGAATTTGTACATAGCATCTATCTGCTACGGAAGAACGGTTTCTTGACATTTTCAAGAGATAGACTTCTCCCGGTATGTTTCTAAAGATGGCTCACCTATAAGGACTTTACATATGTGCACGATGCTCTTAAAACAGGATATCTTGTAAAAATTCTTAAATGATGGTGTTTTTTATGGTATCGTCACAGGGTGGGAGTGGGCTGTGAAATGAGCAAAAGAAGTTTTTGTTACGCGGTTCTGGAAGCGTATTTAACTTTTCTAAGATTATGTACAGGCAAAAAGAATGTAACTGGATATACTATATGTGGTGTTCGCTAAATGAAAAAGCAATGAATGGGTCATGATGTATGTAATGTTGTCGGGATGATGAGCCAACAAAGAGGAGGGGTGTATAGTCAAGAATCTGACCCGAATACCTCAACTGCATGTCGTCTGTAAGAATGTGGGATGTACTAATGTTGTAATGGCTGCAGGATTTCTGTTTCTTTTTTGTTTTACAACTTTAAACGTATCGGTATTGCTGTGGAACCATAAGTTGTGTGATTCTTTTTAAATGCTTAAAGAAAAAAAGGCAGAGAGCCGTTAATTCATGTTACATATTGGCTTGTTTCTATTATGTGCTACAGATTTCGTCTTTCATGGGTAGAAGCGGGTTTCTATTATGTGCTACAGATTTCGTCTTTCATGGGTAGAAGCGGGTTTTCAGTATTTTATAATTTATGCTGAACGGTAAATAGGTTACTGGTGTTCTCTTCCGCATGAAAATTGGTATCTACCGAAACAAATAGGGTGATAGTAAAACAAATATATTATCTGATTTCACAAACCTGCTATTTGACCTTGTATCCCTATAGGAATGTTGGGCCAGAACAAACTTAGCAGATTTTAGAAGTGTTAGGTCACCATTTATGTAAACACAAGTATGATATTGATAGAAATGAGATGAGAATGAGAGATGGTTGATTATGAGAAATATGAAAAGTGAAAGAACAAGAGTTTCCTTAAGATAATCAAATAACTAACAATGTGAAAGGTTACATAAGCTTTCTATTTATAAGGGTGGAGTAGGGCAACACTCCCTTCCTCCCTTATCTTACTAATTCGTGGGCTTTCAAGCTCATAGGGCTTTAACACTTAAGCCTTGTAACATAAAACATAATGAAATAAATACCAAAGCAACCTATTACAAAAGGTAATGACCGAGACTTGACTAAATACAAAAGTATGATCACAACAATCTCCCCCTAAGGGTCGGTCATCACGGTTGCTTGACGTCTTCATCTTTGTCGCTGACTTGTGACATGTAAAGCTTTAGACGTCTTCAAAATGGTTGAATGATAATGAATGTAGTTTGCTCTATGTCTTTGTTCTTTGGTGATGATGTAGTGATTGTGTCATGAAGTAGTCTGTCATTCGTCACTCCTGCGTCTGTGGTGATTGTCCGCCATTCCAACATACTCATACATCTTTGGACTTAGACTTTTACGTACAAGAAGTTCCTTTTCATACATTAAGATCTTTGTCTTTATACTTTGCAGATTCTTCTTTTTGGCGTAGAATCTTTCTTCGAACTTTGTGTTGCTAAGATCTTTGGGGGAGCTATCATTTGCTTCAAGATGTATGTATGAGCATGTTGGAATCTACCATCATGGAAGTGAGGTACCTGCGAGTAAACAGTTAGCAATAAAACAACCGGTACTTACAAGGAATTAGAGCTCATCAACAGCATATTGTGAAGACTCCTTCTAATCCTTATCCAGGCCGTTCCCATATCAGTTACTCCCGAAGGAGCTTACGAGACCTACTAAGTAGCTCAATGACTGGGTGAGTCGCTGGGGATCACTCCACGACTGTAGACCGTAATGGAACCACCGCAAACACTAAGCGTAACCCTTGTGGGGTTACCGAAGTAACCTGCTGTCAGGGCTGTTTGATGTTGACCCTGGCAGGATTTCCGTTCAATCATTGAGAAATACATAAGTATTCCTCTCATAAACGTTCTCGGCAGATTGCTAAGATCTGCGAAGGACTCGATAGTTTACAGCTGGTGTCCATTGATGTAGAACACCAGTTGTAGGAATACTAAGTGTTCCTAAAGAGATCTTTGATGTATCTCAAGGCTCTAGACTCTATAAGTGCACACCTAGGTTTCCTATGCGGAGACTAGGGAGGGGTCTCCTGCTTCAATATCAACCGTCTCTAAGAGATAGGTCGATAGATTATACTGGTTCCCCGTGAGAATGAAACAAGTCCTTTTGAGAGAACTTGAGTGGTTAAGAAGGTTTAGTGCATTGCGTCACTGGGTCCATGACGACTTTGTCTTCAATACTGGTGTTGTCTTTTGCAACAACCAGTAGCATACGTATTGAACCCGGTGTCTGCCCTAAGGTTGAACATATGGAGGGCTATTTCTTTTCACCCTTTTCTTTACTTTTCTTTTTAATTCTTCAACTCCTTCTTTCCCTTTCATTCTTTTCTCCTTTTTTCGTATCATACCTAAGGACTTCTAATTCTAACTATGGGAGATGTCCTTGGGTAGATCCCTCCGGCTCTGGCGGATCATAAGACGGTTATTCCTATCTTAATCACCTTATAACTCCGACAGTAGCCAAGAAACCTTTGATTGAAAATCTCTCAAAGTGTTTGTGATAATCAAATGTTTTGGTTAACACTTTGAGAGTTTTGTGTATACTTTTGAAGGGCTCCCCCTGCACATGTGCTCATAAGTGTTTAAAAAATTTGCACATGCGGGAGGAGCAAGCACTTTTGAATTGATCCACTTTCCGTGAACAAGACCGATTCGAGACACGCTTACATCACTAGTTAAACTAGCTTGAAGTTATTACCCGGCCTGGTCAAGTCCACATAAAGTTTCTCGAGACGGTACATTTCTACTAAGACAAATCCTTTTCGAGACATGCTTACGTGGTTAGTTAAAGAGATGCATTATCAGCTTTTAGGTGACAACTAGCCCTAATAACTAACTTGATGTTATTACCCGTCGAGGATAAGTCTTTTCGATATTACTAACTTTTATTGTCTCGTCAATTCCTGGGTCAATACTGAGTCTAGCTCGCACATGATACAACTTTTAAGCTTTGACTTCGTATATTTTAATCACCTTTTTCATTTTCTCCCCCTAAAAAATAGCATATAAAATGATGTTTTTGACAATCTTTTAGATTAAAATATGCCTTTTGAGTCTTACGGGGAGATTCACCAAGAACTTTTGATTTTGAACAAAGTATTTTGTTTTGACAAGTGCTCCCCCTCAACCAGTGATTAGGTCTTATTGAGGTGAAATACTTGTCCTTTTGAGCAGAATTATGAAAATTCATAAACATTTGATTAATTCTACTCAAAAGTAAGAAGCCTTCGCTCCTTATATTTAGGATTGAGGCACTGATGCGTACCTCAGGGTCCTTTCTTTACAAGTTCGGGTTGTGCACTGTAATTCGTACACAAGCCATTATGAAGTATATAATTGAAAAATCAAATCAAACTCTTACAACTTTCTACCAATCAGGTCTCTGAAATGTCAACACCGGAAACTTTTGTCTGCCTCCCACATAACTTTCCAACCTTCGAAACTGATCCCTGCGCTTCAGTCTGTTCTCAATCCTTAAGATGAATCTGCGAGCATCCCTGGCCTCATTGGTTTTCCACCTTTTAGATTTACCCAGAGCAATGTCATCCAATCTGCTTTTGATTCCATCTCTGACGAACTTCAAGGTTTCATCACAGAACTTATGTATTTCGTCGTAGGCCATGAAGCAGTTGCGACCGTTTACACTGCGGTAGGTGAACCCAAATGCTGGATGCCTGATCAAGGTGTATTGAGGTAGATGTTGAAGGTCGGGGATGTCGAACATGTTGGGTTTGGTGAGATTGAGCTTCTTCTGATAACTTTCCACTCCCAATTGAAGATCTTCTACTCTTTCTCTGATGACTATCTGCCTGATGAAGATTAGGAGAGCTTGGATAAAGGCAAGCTGCATCTCTTTAGGCAAGCTACAGAGCTTTCCTTGAACTTTGAGCAGGTACATATCTTCGATGTCATTGAGAAGTAGTCGTGGAAAGTCTGACTCGGAAATATCGTACTCCTTTTCATCAAGTCTTTTCAGTGTGATTTTGCTGAGGAAGGGGTACCCAAAGTGAGTGACAGTCGAAATGAACTGAATCGAGACTATCTTCAAATCACTTGTTACATCGCCCATCGTCTGATTAAGTCTGCTGCTTCGATAGTATTGTGCCCGGTTGTCTGGCCAATGATGTATACCGTAGAGTGCGTTCCGGTCATAGTCAACAACTTTATCGATGAATAATGCTGAGGCTTCTTCTTCGATGGCATTGTTGAGATATCGAGCTGCAGGGAGAAAGGCAAGTGATGTAACGCACTTCTTCTCAATCTTGCTGCCAAGTTTCAGAAATTCCAAGTCTGTGTTGAAGAAGAACTTGTAAGGGATCTTCGGTTCCTTAGGCTTCCCAATCATCGGTAGTGGTTTGGACCAGTTAGTAATGTAAGGTGCGGTTTTCTTTGTGACCGGATCGACATAAGATTCAGGATTGATCCAGTCAATATTGCTTGACATAGCTCGAGCAATATTTTCCAGATGGTACTCAAGTTCGATTGAGTTAGCAGACCGATCTTTCAGAAGATTGAACGCATCATTCTTGATTCTTCGCAGCTCTTTCTTATTCATCTTTTTCATCTGAAACTTTTGCTGAATCAATTGAGCGTATTCCACCGTTCGACCATCTTGAGGTTCACGATTGTCTGCAAGTGGTGGTTGCGAATTGATCATCTTCTCAAACCAGGAGTATTCGGCACTATCGTCTTGGTCTAGCCATTTGAGGACGATTTTCGGTTTCTTTGGTTCTGTGCCTTTTGATGAGGTGTCCGGTTTGGGTTGATGATGCTTTCCTTTCCTTTCTTTCTTCTTCTTAGAGGATGGTTCTGGAACTTCATCGGGTTGAGGAATCTCGTCACCACCTGTGTATTCAAAGTGGTCGTGTGC
Organism: Artemisia argyi; assembly: GCA_030686995.1. Classification (NCBI taxonomy): domain Eukaryota; kingdom Viridiplantae; phylum Streptophyta; class Magnoliopsida; order Asterales; family Asteraceae; genus Artemisia; species Artemisia argyi. Next base: position 100,046,824 of record CM060678.1, read on the forward strand.
TTTGGGAGCGGAACCAGATGCCTTAGGTTGTTGTGAGGACGTTGTAGTTGTTGGAGGGATGACCGGTGTTTTAGATTGAGATGAGGGTCCTTCGGCTTGTTTCTGTTTCTTTGCCTGAGAATTAGGATCCCTGTCTTCATCATCTCTTGGACGTTTCAGTTTGTCCGCCTCTGTGCTGCAAGTTTCTTTTGTCATTTTATCTTTCAATGCTTCCAGGACTTTAGCTTCTTCCGGCGATAATGAGAACTTGCTTGCCAGTTTGTCCAATAGCTGAGCTTCCAATTCGTCCATAGATAGTCCTGGTAGTGGAACAGTAGACTTGTCAGCTCGAAGAGTAAATGTGGTCAATCGGATTACTTTCTTGACAGCTTGCTCTGCGAACTTGGTGAGTTCGTCTCTCATGGGTGCCAGTAGATCTTTCAACTCAGCAACTAAATGTTGTTCCATATACTGATGTGCTTGAGCTGCTAATGTGGCTTCCAAGTTCTCTTGTACGTCTTTAGCTAAGAAAGTATCAACTTTTTCTTGTAGCTCTTGGACGTTCGAATTCAGCTTCGTCAATTCAGCAACTTGGGTTGCTAGTGTTGCAACCTAATCTTCCAGTCTGTTTTTCTTCTTTTCATGTACTCTTCTGAATGCTGACTTTAGCAACTTTGATGCAGCAGAGGCTTTGGTGCTTGGTTTCTTGATTGATTTGTCGTGGGTTGATTCGGATGCAGGAGGTGATGACTGTGAAGATTCAATGATGGTGGTAAGGTCTTTGTCATCTCCTCTTTGTGGTTCGGGTAGATCAACTTTCTTTGCTTTGGCTGCTTCCTCTTCCAACCTTTGTTTTTCAGCAAGTTTGTCAGCTTCGGCCTTAAGCCTTAATTCTTCAGCAAGCCTGGCTTCTTCTTCCCTTTTCAACTTTTCTTCTGCCAGCTTGGCTGCCTCTTCAGCCTTTCTGCTTTCCTCCATACGGATAGTTTCTTCCAGTTTGGCTTGTGCAAGCTCCTCAAGCCTAGCTTCTTCAGCTTCCTGTTTTCTCTTTAATTCCTCTTCCTGAGCCCTTTCTAAAAGCTCCATTTCTTCCATAGTCATCAACCGTGGAGCATCAGTATCCATGGGATCTTCCTCTTCCTCTTCTCCCGTTGCTGAAGCATTAGTCATTTCAATGTCTGTGGGAGATACCGAAGGATTGTCGTAGGCGACTAAGTCAGTGTTGATCCCTGTGGCAGAATCAGGAATGCTGCTCGATCCGCCAGCTTCGGTAGTTTGAGATAACACTGGAGGTGGAGGTAGATCATCATAGAATGCATCAATTTTGCTGTGGAGGAGACCCAGCTTGAGAGCTCTTTCATTTTCTTCTTCAACTGAAAGGCCTATGTTAGAATGAGCAGACTCTTGTTCAGCTGTCATCGGTTCCTTCATCTTCTCTCTCCTGATTCTTTCTTCTTCCAAGATGGTCTGTGCTTCAGTGAACGGTCTTTGATTGAGATATGATGGATATTCGGCATTATCAGCAAACTCATCAATGTTTTTCTCCCAATCTTCGAAGGTCAAGTCTTTGTCATCAATGTCATCAAGGTTGACATTCTCAGTGATATTGGCAAAGGCTTCCCTGTAAACTGGACCTTCGTCGGACTCGGTTTCAGAGTTAGACAGTTTTGGAGAAGATTGTGGTGAGGGAAACCACCCAGGTTCGGGAATGGATGCGGGCTTCTTGACAGGAGTCCTTCTCTTGAGAGTACCCTTCTTCTTATGTTTAGACTTGGTAGAACTGCCGGAGCTCCCAGTCTTGGTACCTGTCTTCCCCTTAAACGGTTGAACTTCATCCAAGAAACCAACTTTTTCTGCTTCAAGAGCTTGAAGGTAGTACTTGAAATTCGGGCAAAGCTTCACTTTGTCATTCAAGAGACAATCAGGAAATTTCTTTCCTTGCTTGCGTGTGCTGGTGTCGAGTCTCTTGATGATTCTGAGAGTATCTTCATTTCTGAAAGTGTGCTTATCTTTGTCATCAAGTCTCTGTGGAATGTCGTCATACTCACGAAGGAAGCTTTCGATGAGTAGCTTGGTGAAACGAACGAATGGAATGTTAGTTGTCTTGTGTTGAATGTGCCACACAAGGTCTTCCCAGATAATGCTGGCATAATCAACTTTCTTGACGTTTGCCACGGCCCAGAAGAGTTTGAGGTGCTGGAGCTTGGGGTGTTCATGGCCAGTGTCTCTGCCAGATAAGGATTTGGCTATCAGAATATACAGGGTTCTCCATGGTTGTGGAAGAAATATGATGTTGACCCTAGAATGTCGTGTAACAACTTCTTCTGACTCATCATAGCCAATATCTCGTAACCACTCTATCAGCTCTTCTTTGGTGGGTACTTGATCGTACTCTTCATCTGGACCGAGTTCGGGTAACCCAAGAACATTCCTTAGTGTGTCTATATCCACAGTAACCTGTCGGTCATGAAGCATGCAGGTGAAGGAAGCCTCCCCAAGGTCTAGTTGAAGTGTATGCCAAAACTGGTGTATGTAGAAGCAGGATACTGAGGCTGACTTGGTAAACAACAGCTTGTTGGGGTGATATAGGAGAGCATCCACTGCAACAATACATGAGGATTCGTTGCAAGTGATTTTGTTGAAGTTGATACGTAAGTTGTTCTTTCCAATCTTCCTGGTGTAATCATCTGGAAACGTCTCTTCCCATGAAAGTTTTGGTTCAGGTTCTGGTCCATATGGAACGTCATTGTGTTCTGCCATCTGAATTGATCATAAACAAAAACAAACATGGCAATGGTTTACTGTGTTAGCTCAGACATAAGATTACATGATTATGCATATCATTGATTGATCAGTGGGTGTTTGTGTGTGAAAAACTTTTGTTATATGACAATCTTGAGTTATTATCACATGGTAGAATCTTCTAATAATTAAGTTACAACATAAGTTTATCATAACAAGAGGTTGGAAATTTTACAACACTTAGAAAAATTCATGAATTGGACAAGTTTACGCGTAAGTGGAAGAGTCTACGCATAACATGACTTAAGCGTAAGAAGTGAAATTAGGCGTAAGAGCAAAAGCTACGCGTAAACTTATATGTTACGCGTAAGGTAAATCTTATGCATAGGCTCAATCTTACGCGTAGGATAAAATCTTAGGCGTAGGATATGAGCTTATGCAAAGGATTAACCTTAAGCGTAAGATATAACTTATGCGTAGGTTTTGACTTATGCGTAAGTTCAAGACTTAAGCGTAAGAACAAAACTTATGCGTAAGAATTATCATTTAAGTGTAAACATTGTCTTATCCAAGACAATGTTTGTCCACGTGTCGAATCTTACGCGTAAGATTCAATCTTACGCGTAGGATGAACAACTTGTGCGTAAAAAAACGTCTTTTTCCAGAAAATCACCTTAGTAATTTGAGTTGTTTGATTCCTGAAAGTGTACAAACATACAACCACTGATCAATATTCATTTTAACACACTTAATACCCGTTTTTTATGCGTAACCATGCCTAAATATGAGTTACGCGTAGAAACGTATGAACACACAATCATAAACACAATCAAACATGATTCTGGGTTGTAATAAGTTTAGGGCAAGTGATTATAACATCCTAAGGATCATATGGTCCAAATTTTAACATCAATTGACCACAAAAACACAAGATCATAACTGCTAGTGCGTTCGACCCCTAAATCTTTGATTCATGAACAAGAGATGTAATTGAAGCAATTAAACTACATGATTGAGTTCCAAGGCATGTATAAACACAATCCCCATCAACAATTAACATCACAACACACAAAATCAAGAACCCCTAAACTTTCGTATGAACCCTAAATACAAATCAATCGATTTGGTGTTTCTGGATACAATTGGAGGTTAGAATCATGTTTAATATCATCCAAGGATCAAAACCCACTAACAAATTTAACCATTAACATCTCAAATTTCTGGGTCCAATTCTTACGCAAACCCTAAAATAATTTTTAGTGATTATGACAAATTTAGCCATTGGATTACGATAATATTGAAAACCCTTGTTTGAAATCATGATCAAAACATGTAACTACTTACAGATTAGAAGATAGATACTCGGATTTATCAAATGATTGTGAGTCGTTGATCGAGTAGGTGAGGGTAGTAAATATGAATGTCAGTGAATTGATTGCATGGTCAAACTGAGTTTTGACTAGTGGTAAATCTATTTACACAAATTGACATATTTAGTCCCTTAACCTCAAGTTTCATGCAAACCTAATGCCCAAACACATTATCTCAATTAACATTCGTTAATAACACCATGTTATGACAAGAACAACTTGTTGAATAATACTCCCCCTCGACCTTAGACCGTAGTCATAAGAAATTTATTATTTTGGTCAAGGTGAGTAACCCGAAACACTTTTGATGCATCCTTTTAAGATAAAACGAAATATTTTTTGGTAAAATGCAAGTATAAAAGTTAATATTTTTGTGAAAATTTTAAAATGCTTTTCCTCCCCCTCAACACTTGTTTTGAATAATTAAAGACGTTTTAAAACATTAGTGTTGAAAAGAAAGGTACATACTTGCATTTTTTTTTGAAAAGTATTTACAAAGATAATTTTGATGTTTGACGATCAATTGTGTTTTAAAAACTTTTCCAGATCCTCTGAAGTCAAACATCGCATACCAATTTGGTGAACTAGACTAGCAAACCTTGATTGTGCTAAGGATTTGGTAAGTAAGTCCGCCAATTGGTACTCAGTTCCAACAAAATAAAGTTCAACGGTACCCTTTTCCACATGCTCTTTGATGAAGTGATATCGGAGATCGATGTGTTTGGATTTGCAATGATGTACTGTGTTGCAGGAGATAGCAATTGCACTTTTGGAATCACAGTAGATAGGAATCTTGTTGAATAGGTAGCCATAATCCTTAAGTTGTGATCTCATCCAAATGACTTGAGCACAACAAGCAGACATGGCTACATATTCAGATTCTGTAGACGACAGTGATGTGCAGTCCTGCTTCTTTGATTGCCATGACACAAGTTTGTCTCCGAGAAATTGTAATCCACTAGATGTACTTTTGTGTGTGTCTAAACATCCTGCATGGTCAGCATCTGAAAAAGCAATTAGTTCAAAACCAGAATCCTTCGGATACCAGATTCCCAAGCTAATGGTTCCCTTTATGTATCGAAGGATTCTTTTGACCTCACTGAGGTGTTTTTCAGTTGGTTTGGACTGATAACGAGAGCACATGTAGACAGCAAATACTATATCAGGTCTACTAGCTGTGAGATACATGAGTGACCCAATCATACTTCGGTATTTGGTAGGGTCAACTGGAGTCCCATGTAAATCAGCATCTAGTTTTGTGGTATAGCCCATTGGTGTATTAAAAGTATCACAACTCATCATTCCATGTTTCTTTAAAATTTCAAGAGCATATTTGGACTGATTTATAAAAATTCCACGGGGTGATTGATGAACTTGTAGTCCTAGAAAGAACGAAAGTTCACCCATCATGGACATTTCAAAATTATCTTTCATTAATTTTGCAAAATCATTAGAGTAACTTCTTTTTGTTGAGGCAAAAATAATGTCATTGATTGGGTCTAAACCGTCAGATATTATTAACCAAGGTCAATAAGTCAAAGACAGCCTCGTCCCAATACTCCGGTGATAGTATAGTGTTTCCCCGGGTCGTTAAAGTCCCAGCGAGATTGAAATGGTGTTTTGGAAATCGTTTATGAGTGAGTGGCACTGAGGACAGTAGCCCAGATGATGTGGAATTGATTTTGCTACTGTTATGATGGTATTTGTACACAGATATAATATTCACAAAAATCAGATACCAAATATATGCACGTATTCACAATTCAGATTTACGCAATCGGACTGAAAAAGTGGGATTTTGGTATTTAACAAACTACAGGGGGTGCTTTTGATCTTTTTAAAACTTAAAATTAAAAATGAAAATGAAATTATGAAAATGATTAAAATATTATTTAATTAATAAAACTATTTAAAATCTAATTTAAATTAACTAAAAATGACAATGATATAAATTAAACTAAAAATTAGCAAAAATATTTTCTAAACTTAAATTAGAACTTGAAGAAAGTATAAAAATAAAAATAAATATTTTTTGTCTTTTTATGGATTTTTTATAAATTAAAAACTATTTAACTTAATTAAACTAATTAAACTACTTTTAATTAATATTAATACTAAGTTATTTTAGAAAATTATAAGAAAATTTAAAAAATTACTTAACCATCACTAGAATCCTACAAAATTATAAAAGCTCTAAAAATTATGTTTTAAGACTAATCCACTAACTATTTACCTTTTAATTAACTTAAGTCTAATTTAAATAATTAAAATAAGAAAAATATAAAATGAACAGTAGAAATTCAAAATATATTTTATAAAAGTCTATTATACTATATTAGAGCTAGAAAAAATATAAAAACTAAGTTATACTTTATAAAAACTAAATATGAGATTTAATACTTAATATTAATTAATAATTAAGAAAACTAAAATTAAATCTAATAAATACTAAATGGTAATATAAAAATCTGAAAATTCTACTAAAAATACTTTACTATATAAGGTAATTAATAAAAATATAAAATTGCTAAGTGCTTAACAAAAATCTAAAAATTAAAATTAAAATTAAATTGAATTAAATAGAAACTATCACTTAATTTAAAATTGAGTTTTCTTGGTTTTTCTTTTACAAACTTGTTTTATACTTAAAAACAAAAACTTTTTGTGAAAACAACTATTTTACAACTTGAAAATAAGCTGAGATTAAGCTAAAAAGTCACACAGTTGACTTTGGTTGACTAAAAAGGAAAATGAGCTCAAATGAGCTTGGGTGGGTCCCACTTTGATGAAAACAGATACAAATAAGTTACTTGAGCTTAATTAAGCTAAAAACTACAAGCTATGACCATGGATTAAGCTAAAAAGATGGAATAAGCACTTTTGAAAAACTAAAATTCAACACAGAATGGGACAGTCTTGAGGACTTATTCCAGGAGGGGTCCACTTATCTCTAGGTCAAACCAAGGGTCAAAGGGGGAAGCCTGGTAGGAGGGGGGTTGGGAGAAACCAAATCCTAGGTGTGGGAACCACTGTGGTGGCCACAAACCACCACCAAAGTGGTGGTGGTGGCTGAGGTATCTGCTGATGCAGAGCAACCAACAGCCTTGCAGCCCTCTTTGGAGGGTTGTGGGGCCCACAGGTAAAATCCTAAAAATATGAAAAAGATGGGAACATGGAGATGAGGTGGGGGGCTACTAAACCTAGAAAGCTCAAGGCTTGAAACCTAATCCTAAATTCTAAACAAATCCCCCAAGTTTGGTAAAAATCTGAGAGTAGTAACTTTGACTTTTATGATTAAACTTTAAAGGTTGACTTATCTGAACTTTAAATGAATCTAGTGAGTTTATTAAGTTATGATAACATGTAATACAACTAATCTAAGCAAAATACCTAAGTTATAAGCTAATGGGGTGGATTTTAGGTTTCACAGCCCCAACAGTTAACTGTTGGGGGCGGGGGGGAACTTGGTGGATTTGACTTTCGAGCAAAGTGGTGTTGGGTTTAATGCCTTCTAAGACCTAAGTTAACCTAGTGGAACATACACAAACCAAATTCAACACCTAGAGACCATTGCACAGTGGTGAAGACCACTGTGCCAAACACCCCTTTAAGACTGATTTCCATTTACCTATGCAAATTTAGGCTTAAACTGAACAATCTAATTATCAAGTTAAGTTACCAAACTGTATTAAAAGCTAAATGACTACTTAAATACCACAAATAACCACAAGATCAAAGGACTGTTGGTGAAACTAATCTAGGCAGTGGAAGTGCAATTTTGAGCTACAACACACAAGACTACATCACAAGCACACATTAAGCTATAATAAGCCAAACTTAACTAAAATAAACATACTAAGCACAGAAACTACCAATGAATATGAAGATTTCAAGAATTGGAAAGATAGCTTACATTGAAATGAGATGCAAATGGACTAGGCTGATACAGAACCCAAACCATTAACCTACACTCCCCATGAGTTCTAAACCAATACAAATATCCAAAACCTTCCTTGCTTAACACTGCTTCATCTCTCTTCCTGTTTTTTTTTTTTTTTTTTTTTTTTTTTTTTTTTTTTTTTACTGATTTATTTTCTATTTTTGAGGTATTTTCTAGATTATTTAATAACTTGAACCAAGCTGCTAAAAAAAACTTAGAAACTAAAAGAAAACTTTAAATGAACATGATAAAGCTTAAATGAACTGAATCAACAACTAACAAGATTCAAATGAATTTGTCACTTTCACTTGAATTTTGCTAATTATAAATTTAATGAAGAAAACTGAGATTAAAGGTTAAATAAAGTTTGCATTGCATAAATTAAACTGCGTACAACATTTGATTAGCTAAAATTACAACTGGAAAAGGGAAAATTACTACCTACGATTTAACTATTCTAAAACTAAACTACTTCATCTCCTCCACTGCTTCTCTTGCTCTATATAACATCCCAGGGTGTTGTGTGGGTCCCACTGGTCAAATCCCACCAACAATAGCAGCCAATGGATGTCATTTGCCCTCTCACTCAATTTGGCGGGAAAATACTTTTCTTGCAATTGGGGTCTGTGAAGCATAGACTAGAAGGGGGTGGCATTAAATGACCTTGGGATGTGTAATTGGGAAGTATAAGGGTGGTGGTAGCAGAGCAAGTGCTGCAAGGGGGGAAAGATACCAGTGGTATTGGTGGAGGTGGTAATGGCAGGGGTGAAAATGGTGGGAAGGGTGGGTTTGACCGGAGTCAAAGCCAAGGGTGGACTGGGTTTATTATTAAAGGGGCTTGGGTTTGTTTAGTTGGGCTAGGTAAATGGATGGGCCCAAAGTCAGGTTGTGTTTTATTTTTTTGGACTTGGCCTTGTAATATAAAAGGATCCGTTTGGTTTTATGGTTTAACAAGGACCATTTTTGCAAATTTTGGTAAAGTGTAAGGACTGGATTTGGCATGTTTCTAAAATATTCCATGGGGTTGAATATGCCAAGTGATGAATAGTATGAGGACCTGTTTTGACTTTTTCCAATTTTGAGCTTGCAGGGACCATTTCTGTCAATTAACCAAACTTCAGGGACCAATCTTGTAACTTTCCCAATTTTCACACCAAGGGACCATTTGTGAACATTTTAACTTTCCAAGGACCATGAAAGACATGTTGACTTCAAAATATTTTGCTCAGGGGCCATATTTGCCAATTTTGAAACTTGAAGGACCAAATGTGTAATTTTTGCAAACTTGCCATCAAAGGACTTAATATGACTTTTTATGATTTCAAAAGGACCTTTGATGACTTTTTATTGAAAACAAAGGCATAGGGACTAGTTTTTTCAATTCTTGAAAGTTGAGGGACAGAAACTGCCAATTTTTGTAAACTTTGTACGTTTTTCATCTGTTTTTGATTATTTTGCATTTGAAACATGTAAAACACTTTCCTGAGATATTTTCACTATTTTGATACAATATTGAGTGTTTTTAGATGTTTTGGCAGCTCAGAAAAGGTAAAAATGATGAGTATTTACACACTCATCAGTCATCGACATATATTTGAACAACAAGTAAGTCCTCCCCGTAGGTTTTTGTAAATAGTGTTGGATCCACCAATCCTTTAGAAAATTTATTGGCCAGCAAGAAAGTGGACAGTTTGTCATACCACGCCCGTGGGGCTTGCTTAAGTCCGTAGAGTGCCTTTTTGAGTCGGTAAACGTGATTAGGACGCTCAGGATCAACGAAGCCGTCTGGTTGGCTCACATACACTTCTTCACGGAGTTCTCCATTAAGAAATGCAGTTTTCACATCCATTTGGTAAACAACCATGTTCCTGTGTGCAGCATAGGCCAAAAAGATCCGAACAGCTTCATGTCTAGCCACTGGAGCAAAGGATTTAGCAAAATCAAGTCCTTCTAGTTGGGAGTATCCTTTCGCTACCAGACGTGATTTGTTACGTATGACAGTCCCTTCTGCATCAAGCTTATTCTTCCAGACCCATTTTAACCCGATGACAAAGACTCCGTCAGGTCTTTCAACTAATTCCCAGACTTCTAATCTTATGAATTGCTGAAATTCCTCTTGCATAGATTCAATCCAGTTGTCATAAGTCATTGCTTCTTTAATGTTCTTAGGTTCTTCGTGACAAACCGTGAGTGCATAGATACAAGTTTCTCCATCAGTGTGAAGTCGTTGTCTTGTCATGACAGGTGCATCTGGATGGCCAATAATATGAACTAGTGGATGGTCTCGAGTCCATTTGTGTGTTGAAGGGTGTAGTTGATAAGTATCTCGCATGTTAGCAGGATCCAGATTGCGTGTTGACGACTCAGCTATATCAGGAACTGTAGGAGCCGGTGCAAACGGGTTAAAGAACGCATCAGGATCATGCTCTGTGGGTTGTGGAACTGATTGTGGTGTAGGGTCTTCAGCTGATTGTCATGAGTTAGAAACGGTTTGTTCTGTTGTAAATGGTGATGCAATTGGAGGACCGTCTTTCTCAACAGTTGTTGTAGTTTGTTGAGGTGAGTCAGGTACTTGAATGTTATCAGGTTGAGCAGCGGAATTAGGTGTGACCTCAGTAGGACGGTATTCAATTGTGTCATCAAACAGTGGAGGAAACAAGGTTTCCAATTCTTTGCGGTTGAGTGGCAATGGTTCAGCCGAAGATTCCGGAGAGTTAAGACGGTTGAATTCGGGTCCTAAGCTGTGTTGCTCAGAAGCCATTTGTGTGAGTTCATCAAAATTAGCGTGAATGGTTTCTTGAATTTCTCTTGTTCGACGATTCCATATCCGAAAACCTTTAGAATTTTCACAGTATCCAACGAACACTCCGATGTCAGCCTTTGCTTTAAGTTTACCTAAATCATCACGATCATTTTTTGGATAACAAAGTGCTCCCAATACATGAAAGTAATCGATGTTCGGTTTTCTCTTGTGAACAATTTGATAAGGTGTTTTGCGATGGCGTTTAGTGATCGTGCAACGGTTTTGTGTATAACATGCGGTTGAAACAGCTTCCGCCCATAAGTAATCCGGTAATTGAGCATTAATCAACATAGTTCTAGCAGCTTCCACTAACGTCCTGTTGCGTCTTTCAACAACTCCATTCTGTTCTGGGCTTCTAGGAATAGATGTTTGATGTTCAATTCCCACTTTCTCGAAGTATGACCGAAGTGTCTGATTCTTAAATTCAGTTCCATTGTCAGTTCTGACTATTCGTACCGTATTGCGTAGCTGAACTTGAATTTTAGTGAGAAAGGTGATGATCATTGAAGGAGCCTGATCTTTACTTCGTAAGAAATAAACCCAAGTCCATCTGGAGTAATCATCCACAATTACAAGAACATAGCGTTTACCGTTGATACTTTGAACACGCATCGGTCCACACAAATCCATATGAAGCAATTGTAACACATGATTCGTACTATGCTCAGGTTTATTAGGAAAATGAGCACGAGTACTTTTTCCTTGTTCACAGGCTGGACATAAGTGATCTTTGGTAAAACGGAATCTTGGAAATCCATCAACAAGTTTATAACGAGCAAGGTCAATCATAGTTTTGAAATTCAAGTGTGAAAGACGTTTGTGCCATAACCAAGATTTAGTCGATTCCGCTTTGGAGAGAAGACATATCGGAGATGTAGCAATCATATCTGACATTGATATTGTATAAAGGTTAGAGCCACGTGAGCCAGACATTAGATCATTTCCTTGTAAGTCACGAACGAAACAAGTTTTCTCACGAAATGCAACTTCTAGATCCCCATCACAAAATTGACCAACAGAGAAAAGGTTGTGTCCAAGGCCTTCCACATAATAAACACGACTGATTTCAATGTTCCCACTGATATAGTCACCATATCCCATGATTAGAGCGTAATGATCATTCCCGAATCTGACAGTACCAATGAACTTTGAGACAAAGTTGTGCAACAGTTTGAGATTGCCTGTCATATGTCGGGTGCATCCGCTATCAACAATCCAGAGAACAATCTGTACCATCTGCATCACAAGAAGAAGACACGGATGGAACAGAAGTAAGGGTGGAACCCAAAGAAACTGCGGGTTCCTGTTGGTTAGAAGCACATGTATTCAAGAATTTAGGAATCCATTTAAAGTCTGGTTTGTGTTGTAACCAACGTTGCCAATTCCAACTAGTTCGAGCTTTCTTAATGGTGAATTCACTAGTGGTTGGCTGATTCCTAGATTTGTTCTCTGCACTTATGGGGGTAACTTCAACTTCATTAGAAACCGTAGAAGGCGGCTTTCCTAAGATAGACTTAGAAGCAGTAGTGGGCCTAAAAGGAATGCGTGTCATACGTTTCTTATGACGATTAAGTAGAGAATTAGCTATACATTTTGTATGATCACCAGATGATACGCTTTTACGACAAAACACACAAGATGCATTAATATTCAAAACATTCAAAGGTTCATCATTCATTACATTTAGATTTTGATTACAATTTGCCAGATTAGAATCTAAATCTGATGCAACATGAGTTTTATTCAAATTCCTAAGTTGATCTTCTACTTCTTGAGCTTCTAGTGATCCTCTTTTACGTTGCCAGAGCCTATTCTTCCTTTTACTTTTACGCTTGGGTCTGCTAACGCTATTAGTGGAGACTAGTCCTGTAGAAGTGGAGTTATCAACATTAGTGTTTTGAACAACATTTCCTTTAGCAGTTTTGTCTAATTGATACAATCCTGGTGCTATCACTGTGGTGTCAACCATCTTTCCTTTTTGAAGTAGCTTAATTTTCTCTTTCAAATTAATGATGATGTGATTTTTATCCTGAATTTCAGACTCAAGTAAACCATTGCAATATCTGATGTCATCGCGGTTTTGTTGCCATTCGGCGTTTTCAATTTTTAAATCCGCAATTTCTTTCTCGTATTGGAGACACAGACTTTTGAAAGACTCATTGTTTTTGCAAAGTTGACAAGAGTTTGACATGTTTTTATTTTGAAGTTTCAATTCCGTTTCAAGACTTTGAGCTTGACACCATTCAAGCCTTTGTTTGAGTAGACAAATTTCTTTTGAAAACTGTTTTGTCACATCATCATTTGTTATTCTCAGCTTATCATTTTCCTGTTTGAGTGTCTCAATTTCCACATTCAACAAGTTATTATCAACACAAAGATCATCCATAAGCATAGAAGTACCAGATTTATAGAGATCATTCATGATAACAGACAAAATATCAGCATTGAGAACTTGTTCCAAGAGTCGATCAACATCATTTTTTAAAACTCTATTTCTTTGCTTTTGAACCAAAATCTCATTTTCAGTAGAGTTGAAAACGTTTATCATATTTTTTACCTCGTTTTGAAGTTCCTGATCCCAACGTGTATCACAGAGACGGAGGTGTTTGACAATTGGCAACATTTGTTTTTGAAAAATATCTCAATTTTTTTCTCACTCGTAAGCGGACTGAAAAGTTTCAACTTTTATTTCAGAATTGCGTGCAATTGTTTCCTCCAAAATTTCGATGTCTTCCATAAAAGTTTTGTAATAATTTAAGACACGACAACTTTTTGGTAAAGGTGTAAGTTCACCGGATGATGGTAAAGGACCATTTATTTGTGCTACAGTTTGGACAGGGGCCGCATTAGAGGATGAAACATATGACTCTTCGACAAACCATGATTTTTCAGGTAATTCCTTTTGAGTAACAAAAGATTTAGAAATGTGAGGAGCTTTTGAATAATCATATGGTGTCCAATATTTAACGTAACTCATTTTAGATCGACTCTCGTCTTCAAGTTCTTCTTCTTCCTCAGTATCAAAAACAACAGCACGCACAATCGTATTATCAAGCAAATGGTCCATGCTGTAAATTTTTGGAATTTCTTTGAATGCCGTGTGAAGAAACATTGAATTGTAATCGCCAAGTGCAAATCCTTTATCGGGTCTCGGTTTTAAAGTAAATTTCTGAATTGTTGTGACAGAGTTCCCGTGTTTGTAAACAATGTTACGAAATTTTTTGAGTTGTTTTTCAAGATCAACAATATCACCGAGTAAGTCATCTATATACTTCCTTTTTCGTATTTTGTGTTGCCAAAAATCCTTTTTGCAATTGGACAATTCTGTTTCAGTTTTTGAAAGTACTGCTTGAAGACGTTCAACTTGCATTTTCAGTTCACACTTTTCACTTTCAAGTTTAGAAATCAACTTTCCATTTGACTCAATTAAATCTTGCATTTTGTGTTGAAGATCTTGCTCTTTGTTATAAGAATCTTGAAAAGCTTTTTCAAAACTTTTTGCATGTTTAATCTTGTCTTCCTGATTTGAAAGTTGATTTTTATAACACTCAATATCTCTTGCAAGTGACGCATTTTTCTCTTTTAAAACTTTGTTTTTCTCGTTGCATTTTATGATTTGTAATTGTTGTGCATCCAGTTATTTAGATAACAATATTAGGTAAGGGTCTGGATCAAATGATGGTTCATGTTGTTCTATATGATCATGTTTATCATTCTCAATAGGATCATCAAATAAAACAACTGTGTCATCATCAAATATGACAACTGTGCTTATTTGTTCATCTGTTTGAGAAGATGAAGACGATGTAGATGGAACAACTTGCGCCATATCTGATTCAGAAGCAGAAGGTGAGGCTATTTCATGTATTAGGCATGCTTTATGGTCATGTACCTGAGACAAGCCGTCAGTGTCATACACTGGACCTGAATCATTAAACTGAAGTTCCTGCATGTTGGCCATAAGCATCACAGCTGTATTGGCTTCCAGATCTTCCATGTTATCATCATTGTATACATTTGCCATGAAGTTGTTATCTTGTTCAGGGAAATGTCCATCTTTTTCATCTTGAAGAGCCATGAGTAATGCCTGCTTGTGAAACTTACTGCCTCGAGTTCTCGGTTTGGGACATGATGTCGCTATATGACCTTGTTCATTACAATTATAGCACCATAATGCATTCCCTGAGTTGGAGTTCCTAGTTGCAACTGGTTCAGACCTTTGCTGAGAAGACTCTGAGTTGTTCCTGAACCCCCCATTGTTATTAAACCTCTGACCATTCCCAAAATTTCCTGAAGAACTTCCTGAACCAGATCGACCATAGCTACGATTCTGAATTTCCACTCTTCCATCATTGACAACAGCTTGATTCCTTGTGTTAGAAGATGAACGTTGACGGTTGTTTGTTTTGTTGGAGAATTTGCTAAAAGCACGAGCAATAAGAGCAAGTCCCTGATTCAACGTGTTAAAGTCATCATCGTCATCGTCATTGGAATTTGAGTAATACACTGCATCATTGTTGTTTAATGGAACAAGTTGAGTAGAAGCATTCTGTGGAGATGAATCATAAGGGACCATTTGGTTCGAGGTAGAAGACTGTGGATAACTGAAGTAGTTCTGCTCTTGAACATATGCATGATTTGACATTGGTGGTGGAGCATAGGGAGATTGAGCTACGAGAGCCAAAGAATTTGGTGTTGGTGTTGGTGTGTATCCTACTCGTAGAGCTCGATCTTTTTCAACTTCAGGTTCATGGTGTTTCAGAAAATCATACAACAAACCATATAGAGCATCATGAAGATTTTGGTTTGACGAACAAATGTCACATATTTATGCCAATCTGGACCAAGACTACCGACGAATTTGGAGTTCACTGCTATCCTTGGTACTGTGATTTTGTGACGTTCCAGATCATTGACCACATTTGTGAAACGATGATAGTAGGATTCAAGTGACTCTCCTGGTTCAATTGTGATGTCTGTGTATTCCATGTAGAGTTTGGATTCCATATCATCTTTGTTCAATTGAGTGCCTTCCATAAGGAGATGAACATGTTCCCACATAGCTTTGGCTGTTTTCTGAGCATCGACACTTCGATAAATTGGATTAGGTATTCCTTGAAGTATATAAGCCATTGCGTACTCATCAGCTTCACGATGTAATTTCTGTTCTTCTGTGAGTGCAGATTCTGGAAGAGGTCTATCACCAGGAGGACGTGGAGGATCAGCATTTGGATCATCAATTTCAAATCTTGTTGGCCACTCAAATGGTTCTTCAAGTATCACTTGTTTCAAGAATTTCCCATGAGGTTTCTTTAGTTCAAGAAATCGTAAGAATCGACTTGACCATTGAACATAGTTCCCAGGTGTTAGCATTGGAGGTGTTTCAAGTGATCCTGCCTCATGTCGGGATTGTTGAGTTGTAATAACTTCACACATTCTGTCAAACCAGTGAGGTTGTTTGGAGGAATACTGAGTGTTTTGTTGGGACATTTGATATGGTTGTTGTTGAGGAATGATTTGATGTTGTTGCATCATGAGATATTGTGGTTGTTGATTAAACGGTTGTTGTTGAAAGTGTGACTGTGAAGGTTGTTGATATGATTGTTGCTGATGGTATTGTTGTTGCTGATACTGCTGATGTTGTTGCTGAGGATTTGAGAAGTAGTAATGTGGTGGTTGAGACATCTTTGAACACTTGTGTAGAAATGGATCTTTGTAGAAGATTGAAATGCACGTTCCTTTGATCAAGTCCAAAATCCCTGGGGTAAGTTGAATTCTTACGTGTAATAATAATCTTACGCGTAAACTTTTAGGTTAAGCGTAAAGAGTAGTTTAGGCGTAAACAAAGAGTTTATGCGTAAGTTTTCTCTTTACGCGTAAGCTGTGGCTTATGCGTAAGTTTAGACTTATGCGTAAGGTTAAACAACCAAACAAATCTTCCAAACTTATCCAAGCTTGAAAGATATCCGAAGTCGAATTATTCCACTAACTTATCCAAGCTAGGGAAGTACTGAGTCACCGTAACACAAGGAGAAGACCTTTGATGAAAGTTAAGCGTAGATTCTGAAACATACGCGTAAGAATAACTCTTAGGCGTAGGATTGATCTTATGCGTAGAAAGGGCACCTTATGCGTAGGAAGTAACTTCAGCGTAGGATCTTACTCGTAGGAATCACAACTTACTCGTAGAAATTGACTTACTCATAGGTTTTCGGCGTAGAAGACCAAAGTTACTCGTAAGAACAGGGTTTTGACCTAAGTTACTCGTAAGAAAAGGGTTTTAGCCAAAAGTTACTCGTAGAAAGGACAAAAAGTACTGTTGACAGCTTTAGAATCGTACTATTCACGTAAGTTACGCGTAAACAGGTCAGAAACTTGAAAAATCTCAAATTTTTGAAGAAAAAATGCTTAGAAATAAGATACTTTTGATCAAATAACTTCACAAATACTTAGAAAATACTAACTATTGAAGATTTTGCTACCAAAAACTAGTTTTCCAATATCAAAGAAGCTATAAAACCTTAAAAAAAACCTTAAAAATCACAACTTTATGCAAAAACTAAGCTTCAAATCACTATATCAACCTTGAAACTTGTCCAAGCTTCAAGATTTGAGTGAAAGAAACAAAGAAAAATGCAAAAAGATGAAGAACAAGCACCAAGAACCCACGTTAACAATAGAAAGTACACTTCAATCTCTATTAGGCGAATGATACCACTTGTTAGGTCACCATTTATGTAAACACAAGTATGATATTGATAGAAATGAGATGAGAATGAGAGATGGTTGATTATGAGAAATATGAAAAGTGAAAGAACAAGAGTTTCCTTAAGATAATCAAATAACCAACAATGTGAAAGGTTACATAAGCTTTCTATTTATAAGGGAGGAGTAGGGCAACACTCCCTTCCTCCCTTATCTTACTAATTCGTGGGCTTTCAAGCCCATAGGGCTTTAACACTTAAGCCTTGTAACATAAAACATAATGAAATAAATACCAAAGCAACCTATTACAAAAGGTAATGACCGAGACTTGACTAAATACAAAAGTATGATCCCAACAAGAAGAAATCAGAATAAAAACCATAGGGTGGAAGTTGGTCTATCAGGGATGATGTTTGGTTGGGAGGGAAACTTAATCTGCTTGAAAATACTTGTCGAGAAAGTAGGTAGCGTGTGTATGATCATTAAGATGCATGAGGTATCTAAGTAGTGATTCACTTGTAGCATGTAAGATAAACTAAGGTGGAAGTCAGAACACAGACCATAGGGTGGAAGTCGGTCTATCAGGGATGATGTTTGGTTGGGAGGGGAACTTAATCTGCTTGAGAATACTTGTTGAGAAAGTAGGTAGCATGTGTATGATCATTAAGATTCATGAGGTATCTAAGTAGTAATTCACTTGTAGCATGTAAGATAAACTAAAGTGTGAATAACGTATATAAGGGTTGTGTCTGCCTGATGAATGGATACGCCAATTGCGTGTCTTGTCACAGCATTTCCTAGTAACGAACCTTTGCAGTGCCTTGTTCAATCAAGCTCGTTTTGAAAGTTAATTGGCTAATCTGAAGTGCAGGGTGCCTTATTAGCAACTCTCCTACCATATTTGTTTGGCGAACCTTCTAATTTATGTTATCATTTTATGTCATTAGTTTTTTTAAACTTTAATTAGTTTATAACTAAGCTTGGTTAACATGATTATAGAAAGAACTTGTATAACATGGTAATCTCATATCGTCCAGCTTTGATGTTTAAATTAAACAAATTAATATTGTATTGTTGTAGTTCTATCAGCTGGTCATGAATCATGATAAAACTCCTATATGTCTGCTAATTGGGGACATGGGATTCTCCGGTTGAGACCGACATTCAATCCCCACACACTACAATTTTGACGCTAGTGTTTTCGCATAGGGCAGTTAGATAAGAAAGAAAGAATGTTGCGAGAGTATGGTCAGATTTTCAATATGGGCAGATGGTCAATCTCTGGACATTTCATTCAAGCGTTTTTCGGGGAGAAACATGTGGACTAGTAAGTATCACCGTTTACCAACTTTTTCTATAAATGAGTCGGAAATATGAATAATAGTTTTACTTTAAGTTAGTAAAAAAAATTGTCTAAAAAACGAAGTTTGGATACAACAGAATAAGATCAAGGATGGATTTCATGTATATAACCAGTTGACCACAAAAGTGTGAAATGGAACTACATTTACAAAGAATACAGAGTTATTTATATAACCAAATGTGATACACCTACCTAAGGTTTTAGATATGCTGGGGACTCCCACGGTTTTTTTAATTCAAATGTGACGCACCAAACAGGCAAACACAATTTGCCAATTTGGTATCACAAAATTATAATGAGGAAAGACATGTTTCCCTGTGAAAAAAGGATAAATATGGCTAATTGAAACGTCAAAAAAATGTGGCTAATTGCAATTTTGTCAACTAAAAAACAATACAATTGTAATGACTTGTTGAATTTTATATTTAAGCCAGCTTATCAAATTTGACCTATGACCTTTATCTATGTATGTATATACATGTTAAACATTCATTCCTGATAAAACCATCATGAATATAAAAAAATGGCGTAGCAAAACGATGAAACTGGACAGCGGATATGACCCACTTGTTTCGGTGAATTCAACAACTCAGCCAACAGCTAAGATGCAGTCTGTTTGGAAAGCGTTGTGGAAGAAAATGAAGAAAGAAAAAAGGAGTTTAATGGTTAGATCTGCATCGGTGCATGTTCAGCAAGTTCCTTATGATGAGTATACTTACATGCAAAATTTTGATCAAGGATTGGAACAGAACAGTGAGTTGGAGCCAGAAATCCTCTCTAGATCGTTTTCCGTTTGTTACACTAGTCGTCGTTCTACTATGTTTTAGTTCTTCGTTTGTCCGTCATTTGTATACTTTACTTAATGTATTAACTATCGTGTAACCATGCATATAAACATATATGTCCTCTACGAACGCTGGTCGTTCTACTATGGTTTAGTTCTTCATTTGTCCGTCATTTGTATTACTTAATGTATGAACTATCGTGTAGCCATGCATATAAACATATATGTACTCTACGAACGCTATCAGAAAAAGAATTGTGTTAAGGTAAAATCTTGTGAGTACTTGCTTCTTGTGTAGGATCTTCGGATAAGCGTAGAGACCTGCACACAAGAAGCACACGTTAGGCTCGCCCCGGGAGTGTTCCCAGGACCCACCTCCGGTGTGAGAGTAAGTATGTGTGATACGAAGGATAAGGAGCGTCTGAGAGTAAATGCAGTGTGTGTGTGTTAGTTGTGTGACATAAATGAGGTGGGGGTATTTATACTACCTCACCTCTTTACCTGCTTTACCTCGGGAAGGAGCAAACAGTGTTACACTGTATATAATAGGTAGGTGTCAGATCACGTGGGTAACATAATCCCTGAGAATCTGGGATGGCGGCGTGACCGCAATTAATGCTATTTGTCCTTCATGTAAAAGAGAAGTCCTCGGATAATACGATGACTCTGTTTGACCCTCCGGCTTATGGATAAGGATCCGAAGGGTTCGTTACCGGAGGCGGTAGAAAAGTCCGAAGGTTGTACACCGTTCGGACACATACGCCAACATATTGCAATAGCTAAATGATGGTGTGCAGTATCGGTTAGCCATAGACCTCCAATTACTGGGTCTAATCCTCCATGAAAAGTAAGAAAGTTAGAATATTTTGACCAATTCAAGGTTAAAAATGGGGTTGCTCCCTCGGCAAAACTGGGATAAAGTTTAGCCAAAAGATACCGATGACTTCAACATAAAGAGCTTTGTTGTCCCATAATCAAGATCAATAACGAATTCTAGAGAGAGAGAGAGTGGTGCACACACATACTTAGAGAGAGCGAGAATGGGAAAAATGAAACTTGTATAAATGAGTGCAACATCACACATTGTGTGTGGTTAGGGGTATTTATACCCTTTACATGAAACGAATGCTTACATCGTACGAATATTACATACCAAACCCCACACTATTACAAGCTACAATATAGACCCCATACTATGGTCTTCAATCTTTTAAAGTCTAACAACCTCCCCCTTTACCCTTAAAGGAGATCCTTTGGGTCTTTCTGCGGTTTGATTGACCACGTGAATACTTGCGAGCTCCTATGTATCTTTCGAATCGTTTCCATGAATCTCGTAAGTTTAGCCTTTCTGTTATCAACTCCTCAACTCTTTCCAAATCTTTTAATGTGATTCAAAACCAAATTGTGTAAAAAATAATTGAATCAATGTTAGAAAATTTCATGATTTTGCGATATATGTACAATTGTGAATCATATATACGTATTTAGTGAATCATATATTATCATAACTTAATTGTTACCGCATCACAATTATTAATTTACTTTATCACATTTATAAGTTACTGCATCACCCCCCCTCCCCCACGCCCAAAAAAATAATAAAAAAATAAAAAATTGTTAGTGCATCACAATTTTAAAGTTATTGAATTACAATTATAAACTTAGTGCATCAAGGTTATAAGTTACTGCATTATAGTTGATGCACTAAGAGGGGTGGCAACCTTACCACACCATAATTCAACATCAAGCAAAATTAACCAATAACATATTGCCAACACATTTCATAATTCACCATACCTCACTTTCAATTTTTAGTGGCATTCATGATGCAAAAAAAAAAAAAAAAAAAAAAAAAAAAAAAAAAAAAATCTAATTATATTATTTTATTTTTTTAATTCATAATTATATTAAACAATTATATAAAAACATTAAATTTTATTAATAACTCAAAGAAAATTACATAATGCTTAGGGAAAAAAATATGAAAACACTAGTTATCGATGTATGGTAAGTCTTGAGCCGCTACATGATCTGTAAGATCATATCGGAGACGGTTATGGATATCTTCGTCGAGTAACTCATGGAGTACACTATCATCATAAACCAGCGCGACTGGCGGATCCATTATATGAACCGGTGATATTGCCATCTCATCGTCTTTTAAAATCATATTGTTCAATATAATACAAGTATAAACGGTTTTTCGAATCTTTTGGACGGACATAGCCCGGAGAGGACGACTTAGAATAAACCATTTTCCCTTTAGACAGCCAAAAGCTCGTTCGACATCCTTTCTTGCAGACTCTTGTAGCTTCTTGATTTTCTTTTCTTTTGGGTCAGTGGGATATGGATATGCTTTAACAAATGTTGAATACTTAAGATAGATTCCATCGGTAAGATAGTATCCACGTTTGTAAAGCCGTCCACCCAAAACAAATGAACTGTTTGGTGCCGTTCCATTTCTCTCCGTAACATACAATGGAGACTGATTCAAAACATTGATATCATTATTTGAACCGGGAGGACCAAAAAATGAATGTCAAATCCACAAATCATTTGAAGCCGTCATCTCAAGCATAATAGTCGGGTATTGGTGATCACCTCTCTTATATTGGTCTCTTAAATGTTTAGGACAATTTTACCAAACGAAATGTATACAATCAATGCTATCAAGCATTCCAGGAATGTGATGTTTTTCTTCATGTGCCTCGAATATGCGTGCAATGTCATGGGTTGTCGGCCTAAATAAGAACTCTCGCCCATATAATATTATAATCGCATCACAAAATTTATCAAGGCATTCACCTACAACATATTAAATAATACATACATACATACATACACACACACACACATACACACACACACACACACACACACACACACACACACATATATATATATATATATATATATATATATATATATATATATATATATATATATATATATATATATATATATATATAATTTAAAAAAAACGAAATGTTTAAATAACGAGATAATTATAAAAATAAATAATAATCTGACGTTCTTCGTGCCATGATTAAATAGTCATCAAATCTATCCGGAAGTTCACCCGTTGCGAGTTGCCGAATGGCCGACATGCATTTTTGTAACGTCGTAAAACTTTTTTTTCCCATCGCGTCATAACCCGCTTGAAACCATTCGATTTGCGCTTCAATTTCACCAACTATTCTTAAATACAAGGTTTTACGCATACGAAAACGATCGTGAAAAACATTTTCGTTAAACTTTAGTTGTTCAACAAAATAATCATTCTTTAGAGTTTCTTAAGCTCTTTCATGAAAACGGGTGATATAACCACGTATTTCGTTAGAGCTTGCCGTATCTTCAAGGGCATCGTATGCGACTAACAAAGTTTCGAACGTACTACCAGATAGCCATAGATCGGATGATTCAGTGGGAATAATTATTTCGTCCGAGGATGAAGAAGATGATGATGAAGCCATGGCTAGTAGTGTGTGATTTGATGATAAATATTTTGTGATTTTTTTGTGTGAATAAATTAACAAGATCAAGTTAATATTTAAAGGGATTTTTTTATTTTATTTTATTTTTTTTATTTATTTTTTTTTGAAAAATGCCTCAAACGGCTATAACAATAAATGTGCAACGTTAGAATTTTTTTTGGGAAGCTGCTATACCGATTTGGTATGTTTTACCGAAATGCATGCCGAATTTGGCATGCGGAACATGTGGTTTTCCATGATGCCGAGCGGCATTAGTTGCCGAAGGTTCAAACCGAAAAGATTGTCACCCCCTAAACTTATAACTATGATGCAATAAGTTATAATGATGATGCAATAAAACTTATTAGTGTGATGTATTAATGGTATAAAAAAGTGCATTACTGGTATAAATAAAGAATCGCATTTAACTATGATACAATTACATACATACATGATGCACTAAACTTATAATTATAATGCATTACACTTATAATTATGATAAAGTAACTTATAATTATGATGAAATAACTTATAAGTATGATGCAGTAAGTTAAAATCTTGATGCACTCAACTTATAAACTATGATCCAATAACTTAGAATTATTATGCAGTAAGATAAAATATTGGTGCATCAAACTGATAACTATGATACGGTAAGTTAAAACCGTTATGCACCAAACTTATAATTTTAATGCGGTAACTTATAATTGTTATGCACTAACAAATTTTTGGTGGGAAATTTTTTTTCTCGAAACTTATAATTGTGATGAAGTAAGTCAAAACATTGATGCGCCAAACTTATAATTGTGATACAGTAACAAAAAAAAAAAAAAAAAAAAAAAAAAAAAAAATCGCGGTGTGGGGATGTAGTAACTTGTATTTGTGATGTGGTAACAAATTTTTACCCAAAAAAATCGATGTTTTTTTTTTCAATTCTTTTTTCGGGCGGGGAGGGGGGGGGGGGGGGGGGGGGGGGGCATTGTAGTAACTTATAACTGTGATGTGGTAACAAACTTTTAACCAAAAAAATAATTAATTATATCGATTTTTTTTGCGGTGGTGTAACTTTTTGATGCAAAAGCAAACATAAAACCATGAGAATTAAATGTCATTCTTAATAATTTAGTGTTGCATTGTATTTGCTTCCATAACAATATGCATTTTATTTCGATTAAAAGCAAAAAATTTTAGATGATCCATTTTTTGTTTTTTTCTGTTTCAAAATACTCGTTTCACCCGTTGAATATGGATATAGACGAATGAATCAAAATTAAATGGATATGAATGTTGATATAGATGATACAAACTTATATAAATACGGCTCCAGCCTATCCATATTTAATCCACCACAATCCCTATCACAAGTTTACAACATTGGTCCACTTACCCATATTCAATCCACCACCATCCATATTAACAAACATTGGTACTACCTTTATAAGGGGCTTGGCAACGCATGCGGGGAGGCACGGCACGGCACCCTCACCGCACGGGAACACCGCCGCCGGTGCCTCCTTACCGCACGGTGGGTATGTTTTGCGGTAAAGTTTACCG
Organism: Artemisia argyi; assembly: GCA_030686995.1. NCBI lineage: Eukaryota > Viridiplantae > Streptophyta > Magnoliopsida > Asterales > Asteraceae > Artemisia > Artemisia argyi. Next base: position 100,071,537 of record CM060678.1, read on the forward strand.
TGTGAAGTATCCGTTGCAAAGTCAAAATATTCGAACGTTGGGAGTTAATTAATGGGACCAACGGTTACTTTTTCTTTTCTTTTTTTATATATACTTGATCAAACAACCATCCAAAGTAAAAAAAAAAAAAAAAAAAAAAAAAAAAAAAAAAAAAAAAAAAAAAAAACATCCGATCCAAAAAAAATCCAATTCAACCGCAAGTATATGGTGCATAAAAAAATTGGTTCGACTTTATTTTTAGATGAGCCGTTCGAGTGGTCTAACGATTCTAGTCTCGATATTTTTGCTACCGAGATTGACGAAGATGAAGAAGATACGGCTGGGTCGACACGAAAATCAGTGAAACGCAATCGGATCTCTGCTGCTCAAAGATTGCATCGTGATTATTTTTGTGAAGATCCAAAATTCGACGATGAATTTTTGGAAGATAGGTATCGTATGGAGCATATTCACGCTCAACAATTACCATACCTCGAGGTCGACGATGAAGATTAGTTTTTTAGTATTATGTAATGGTATTTTATGTTTTTTAATAATATTATGTAATGTTTATTTTAATTTTAATGAATTTTAGTTTTTAATAAATTTTAATAGAATTTAAAAAAGAAAAAAGAAAAAGAAAAAAAAAAGAAGTGAATGAAGGGTGAGTGATGTGATGCCAACAAAAAGTGAGTAAGTGAAGGGAAAAGTGGGAGGGTGATGTGGCATAAATGGATTGGTTGTTTGTTAGTGAAGGGTGATGTAGTGAATGATGCATTGCCAACCCCTAAGGTTTTATTTTCAATGTAACTTTCTCTAACAAATATATTCCTCTAAAATGTAATATGGCATTTATTTATATTATGCATACAATAAATAACAGATTTCCTCTTTAAATACCTTAGAGCTAGCGGAAAGGTAACACACTTGGGTGTGTTAAGCCTTAACTCACCAACTTAACACACTGTGTTACCTTACCACCACTGAAAGTCAAGAGGTGTGTTAACTCGCTTGGGCAAGCGGTTAACGCACGTTAAAGAGTGAAAAATGGGAAAAAAATTTACACTTTTGGCCCTTGTATTATTTGTTTACTTTTGGGGTGGAGGTGAGTTAAGGTGAGTTATAGGTGAGTTACCTTACCGGAGTGAAAAGTCAAGAGTTAAGGTTAAAAGGGAAAAACTGACGTGGCGCTGAGGTGACAGTGTGTTAAGATTTAACACACCACCACCTTACCGCGTGCTCTTAGCGACTTTGCATATGTAAACATAACAGAGACCATACATCGAGGAAGATGCTACTTGTTTCTCCTTTTGATTATCTTAAAAGTTTGCTTAATTTTGAAAGCTTAGATAAATTTTTTGAAAACTTTAAAAAACTACATGTAAAAGATTATTATTAGGAATTCGATATACTAGCTTTCAAAAAAAAATAAAATAAAATAAAATTTTTGACAAACATATGGTTAAGAATTATGTACTTTGATAATTGATAATTGATGTCTCTAAGAACTAAGAACAACCTTTACCTTCATTGACACATTAGCGTCATATCACCATACAACACATCATCACTCTCATGATCTTTAGTCACAATGGTCACCACCCCTCACCTCCAAACTTGTTTTCTTTTAACAAATTTAATTAAAACTAAATTTAAAAAATTCATAAATTAAAAAGATTGCATTGATAATTAAAAATTTAAACGTACGAAATTAAAAACGTAAACTAATATGCTAAGTTACAAATAACTTTTTGATGCAAATAACTTTAAGTGATCCAAATAACTTTTTGATGCAAAAGCAAACATAAAACCATGAGAATGAAATGTCATTATTAATAACTAGTTATAATGCCCGTGCACGTGCGGGTTTTTTAAAATTTTTTGTATTATATATTTTTATTTATTAAAAAACATATAATTTAATATTTGTTTTGTTTAATTTATGATGTTTAATTATAGTTTTTTATTATTAAAGATAATTATTTAAAAATTTTAATCCTATTATTAATTGCATCTTATCTATATTTTTTGTATTTATCTTCTACTTGTGTTATGGATAAATATAAAATGTTACATAATAAGAAAATAATATTTTTTTTAAATAAAATTATTACTAAATAAGGTATAAATCCATTTTTTTAAAATAGAAAATTCTCAATAGGGGTTTTGTTTTATTATATAAGAGATTTAGTGTTGCATTGTATTTGCTTCCATAACAATATGCATTTTATTTCGATTAAAATCAAAAAAATTTAGATGATCCATTTTTTTTTTTCTGTTTCAAAATACCCGTTTCACCCATTGAATATGGATATAGAGTTATAGACGAATGAATCAAAATTAAATGGATATGAATATTGATATAGATGATGCAAAGTTATATAAATATGGATATAGAGTTATAGACGAATGAATCAAAATTAAATGGATATGAATATTGATATAGATGATGCAAAGTTATATAAATACGGCTGCAGCCTATCCATATTTAATCCACCACAAATCCCTATTTTTTTTTTTTTTTTTGAACGGCAAATGAGATTATATTAAAAAGAGCTAGAAAGAAACTAGCAGTACAAGCTACACGCAAATCGATCCAATAGACCAAAGAGATTAGGGAACTAAATAAGCTCTAATGAAATAGGACAGACACACAAAAAACCGATAGCAACTAGAATCAGACAGGAGATGCCACCATGGCGCCAAAAAAATGACCTCCCGTGAATGAAACCGAACACCCGTTGCATCATACCGCAAATGCAAAGCGATCTAACCGGCATCCTTTGTTTGTCTCGTTAAGGCGTTGTGTAGAAAAATAGCTTCTTTAACGTTGCCATAATAACTCCAAATCTGAAGATCGCTAGGAAAATAATCTTTCCACATACGTAATTGCGCGAGAGAAAACAACCCATGAACATTCCCATTTGGGTCTCTATAGCTCCAGCGTTTTTCAGAGTCTAGCTCGCCGCTAATTAAAGGACCAACATAATCAAGCCACGTAGAGTCAGACTCGTCAGCAAGGTTTATATCATTACCCGGGGGTGTAGATGGAGACACAATGTTGGGATCCTTTGCAGGAGCATTAACTGGCTCAAAATGTTCTCCAAGAGTCTCACCTTCCACCTTATTAGATATATTGTTATTAACCTCCTCACATTTCTCATTAACACATTTATAACAATCTTGAATATCTATATCAGCATCGTCTTCCAATTTCTTTTCCATACAATTCTTAACACACCTATCATTATACAAGACCGAATCGCCACGGATCTCACCTTCTTCAATGGAGTCAACAAGATCACTTTCCACCCCATGAACATCCTCCTCTCGCAAAAACCGACTAGTAGCTGATAAATCACTAGACGAACCTGAATCTTTGTTGTCATCATTCGACGAGACTGAATCACAACTAACACCGTCCAAAGGCACCTCATGTTCCAATCCTCCCTCCAAACTAGGACCTTCATCATCCTTTCTTTCGAAAGAAACAGTTACGGAATTAACCTCCGTCGATTCTATATTGGACTCTATATTGGGCGCCCAATATGCAAACTCAGTAGCGATAATACGATAAGACCGATTACGATACGAAACTATAAAGGACTCTAGCACTCGATGTAAAGACTCAGTAAGGACACAAACCTTCCCATGAGACAATGGTCCGTCTTTTACCATGTCAGTAAACACACTACATCCCCACCGAGCACCCAACTTCTTATAAACCTCTGGAGCCCATGATGCCAATGGCAAACCCACCAAGTCTATCCAAACACATCTTTCGTCCGGAATAAAGTCGTGAGAAACATCTTTGAACTCCAAAAATATCTCATTTAACGCCTTTGAAGTCTTGACACTTTCCATGTGATCCATAGAATCAAATTCCAACCAAACCCAACGTCCCCCAACGTATCTAAGACCAACATCATCGAAACCCTCAGAAGACATAATTTTCAGAAGATCCGTAATGACACTTAAATCTTTGACTTTAGCAAGAATACTACGCTCCATACCATCCAAATCTATACAATCATCTACCGAGATAGACATCACCGCTTCATTACCCAACTCCTCGTTTACCTTATTACAAACCGACACCCCCACATATTTTGCTCCCTCATTACTTGCATCATTATTACCCGACATACCCGTTGATTTATTGCCCAAGACCACTTTAGCATATGAGTTGAAAGACTGAAAAACGTTTTTCTTATCACTAACAGGTTTAGAATTCAAACCTTCGTTGGGTTTGCAGTCCCCAGATCGTTCCTCAATATTGTTATTAGTTCGGCCATACTTCTCCACATCAGCAAATAAGTGGAAACCACCCATCCATGCCGTTCTTAGATTAGAAACTAACAGATTGATGTCATTAACGTTTTCAAACCGTACAAAACCAAACCGGTGACCCGATTTTCGCTTTGCTGCAATGTATACATCGATCACCACACCCCATTTGTTACATGTATCCCAAAGATCTTGGACCGTCGCGTTCCATGGGATATTAGAGACAAAGATGGATGAATACGACTTATGAACCTCACGAAAATTAAGGTTGGAATTGTTGTGAATACCTTTGTTTCGTTGCTCATGGTTACGATTGTTAACATGTTGAACGTTCCTCTTGGTTTCTGAAATGCTATTTGTTCCGTTTGCCATCGTTGTTATGGGTGGAAGACGCCAATCATTGATGTGGCGGCTAGGGTTTTAGTTGGAAAATCAAGTGACACAATGTTGGGATTTAACTTTCTAGACTTTCTAGTTATTGCGTTAAATCACCACAAATCCCTATTATAAAATTGGTCCACTTATCTATATTCAATCCCCCCCCATCCCTATTAACAAACATTTGGTACTACCTTTATAAGGTTTTATTTTCAATGTAACTTTCTCTAAGAAATATATTCCTCTAAAATGTAATATGGCATTTATTTATATTATGCATACAGTTAAAAACAGATTTCCTCTTTAAATACCTTAGCGACTTTGCATATGTAAACATAATAGAAACCATACATAATAATATAAGGAAGATGCTTTTTATTTTTATTTATTTATTTATTTTTTATATAAATAAATTTAAGTGATCCAAATAACTTTTTGATGCAAAAACAAACATAAAATCATGAGAATGAAATGTCATTCTTAATAATTTAGTGTTGCATTGTATTTGCTTCCATAACAATATACATTTTATTTCGATTAAAATCATAAAAATTTAGATGATCCATTTTTTTTCTATTTCCAAATACCCGTTTCACCCGTTGAATATGGATATAGACGAATGAATCAAAATTAAATTGATATGAATATTGATATAGATGATGAAAACTTATATAAATACGACTCGAGCGTATCCATATTTAATCCACCACAATCCCTATTACAACATTGGTCCACTTACCCATATTCAATCCACCACCATCTCTATTAACCAACATTGGTACTACGTTTATAAGGTTTTATTTTCAATGTAACTTTCTCTAAGAAATATATTCCTCTAAAATGTATTATGGCATTTATTTATATTATGCATACAGTAAAAACCAGATTTCCTCTTTAAATACCTTAGCGACTTTGCTATGTAAACATAATATAGACCATACATAATAATATAAGGAAGATGCTTTTTATTTATTTATTTTTTATATAAACATCGAGGAAGATGCTACTTGTTTCTCCTTTTGATTATCTTAAAAGTTTGCTTATTTTTGAAAGCTTAGATAAATTTTTTGAAAACTTTAAAAAACTACATGTCAAAGATTATTATTAGGAATTCGATATGCTAGCTTTCAAGAAAAATAAAATAAAATAAATTTTTTGACAAACATATGGTTAAGAATTATTTACTTTGATAATTGATAATAGTTGTCTTTAAGACTAAGAACAACCTTCACCTTCATCGACACATTAGCGTCATATCACCATACAACACATCATCATTCCCCTGATCTTTCAGTCACAATGGTCACCACCCCCTCACCTCCAAACCTGTTTTTTTTTTAACAAATTTAATTAAAACTCAATTAAAAAATTCATAAATTAAAAAGCTTGCATTGATAATTAAAAATTTAAACGTACGAAATTAAAAATAAGGATAACCTATGTTTGAACGTGTAATCGTAGTCTCTGGCTCCACTCCGAACAACCTTGCACATGACATCATCTCCACAAAACAGAGCCACTCTAGGACGCATATTCTTCCATCTCATGTTTAACGAATCATACGTTCAAACATAGGTTATCCTTATTTTTTACTCAAGGTACTCTAAAACAACCTTCTAAAACCCAGTTTCCTTCCTCGTATTACCAACGACTCTATCTTCGGATACACAAACCCAACCTTTGTACAAAATAAGTTTCTTCATCAGGGGTCCATGGAATGCACCAGACTTCTTCGTCATTTTTCTCCGTCCTCTTTTGCATATTTTTGGCGGCTTCTTCTTTGGGGTCATTACTTTTTCGACTTCCTGCTCGTCATCAACAGTATTATGCATAGACGATTTAAATTGAAGTGAGTACATTGGAATATCATCAAAATTAAATGGATGACTGGGAGACATAGGTGGAGGTTGAAGTTGTGATGAAGATCCAAAAATATTTGGTTGTGAAGAACCACCAATATTTGGATCGTATTGTGGGTATTGTTGTGGAGCGATGACTGGTGGATTTTGGTATTGTTGGTTTTCGTAAGAAAAAGATGGGGCTCGAAAGTTTTCACGTGGACTAGGACCGAGACGGAAATTTGAATTGGGTGTTTGGACGTTTTGTTGTTGACATTTTGCGATTTTTGTTTTTGAAGTGTTTTGTTGAGTCATTTTGTACAAGTGAGTAAATAGAATGAGAAATTGTGTATACTGAATTAGAGTAAATAAAAGTTGCATATAAAAATAGTGAGGTTGGGTGTATTTATAAGTACAGTAATAAAATGGTAAAATTTAAAAAAAAGAAGTTATTATTTTTTTTCCACACAATGGTGAGATGCCTCACATTTCTTTCTTGTTTTGTGTATGTCACGTGTGACCCAAGGTGTTGGACCCTTTGACTTGGTTAATCTTAACTACGAAGTTAATCTAACCAATTTTCATGGTATAGCAATATAATGATTAATAACTAAAAGTAAATAAACGTAAAAGATAAGAAACAATTTTTTTTTTCAACGTTTAACTCTTTATTAGAAATTAATCAAAAAGAATTATACCCAAGTGTTTGCGGAATAACACTTGGGATTGAAATGACAACTCAAACTAAGTTTGAGTGACAACTAAGATCTAACTGAGCTATCTTAGGGATTGTGTTGTTCTTTGGAGAGAGTAAAGATTTGGTTTGTGAATGTCTAAGCATTAAGTGCGCAAACTTAATCTTTACAACTCTCTCTTATTCTCTATTTATACACAAGTAGATTCTAACAGATACCTAGGAGACAAAGACTATAAGACAAAGATTACATCAGCCTATATTAGACAGAATACATAGGTATTTTGTCCCTGTTACAAATGTCTATAAGTAGTAAAGAGCAGGGATGTTTTCTGGTCTTCAGTGTTGACATACGTCTTGGTTTTATACCCTTTCAGGGAAAGTTGACATTTGCTTGATAAGGACTCTTCCTTATTTATTCAAACTTATCCCGCCTAGTCCTGCCTTTACTTCAGTGTGTGTATCTTTAGTCTTTTTTCACTCAGTCTTCTTAGTTGGTGAGGCGTTATAGGGACTCAGTGAGCTATTGTCATCACTCACTGAGTCCATCATCTTCTTCTTTGGCTTAGGTATCATTCACTGAGAACCGCCTCACTGAATGGTGAACCTTTCATCATAGATTCGCCCTGAGCATCTTGAGGATGACTCACTGAAAGATTGTGCAGTCAGTGACTCGCTGAGTGTTTACGGTTATCAAACATTTAGGGTATTTTATGTTCAAATCCTAGATTAAGGAGTTTGGGTTTTAACAAACCCAACAGTCTCCCTCTATTTAGATATACAAATAACCTAAGTGTTTCTAGGTTCAGTAAGAGATAGCAAAGGTATTTATCTCTACTGACTGAATTAATAAGTAAAGTTTAGGACACTGAATGTTAAACAAAACATCAATATTATTCATAGTTATTACATTCCTAAACAAAACAAAGTAAATAAAGGATAGTTGTTGCAGATTCACTTAGGCTTCAGAACTTCAAACCCAGGGCTTCAAGTTTTTGTCTTTTTGGACTCCAGTTCATGCTTATCAGGGTGCTCTTGTATCTTAATCATCAGGTCATGGCAGAACCTGGCATTAGCTTCATTCCTGATAGGGTTGGCCATAAGTATCCAAGCATGGCTTTGATTCCTGCTTGATCAATGTCTGCCCATCTCTAGAAGGTTGGATCCCCATATTCATCAGTGAAGAAAAGACCTCTTTCAGGTTGCTCAATGACCCAGTTGTTCACAAATTTTACTCCTTTAGGGAGGGCTCTATTGTAGTTAAGGCCAGGAGCACTGATCTCAGGCTCAGTCTCAATCTTCTTTCTCTTCCTTCTAGAGGATTGAGATGGAGCAGCCTGAATGGCAGAGGCAGATGCTGGGAGTAGTGAAGGAATGCCAAGTTCTTCATGCTTCTTGGCCAGGTTATCATACCTAGTCCTGAGGGATTTCATAAAGTTCTTGACCACGACATTGTTCTTCTTTGCAATTATAGGACCCAACTCATCTAGTTCAGTGATCCCAAATTCAGAGAGTTTGAAGGGATCATGAACTTCAAAATGTCGCTTGTCTTGGACTTTAAAGACACTGAGAATTGCTAGTTTAGTATTCTGATGGATCTTGACATCAGTGATGGGTTCAGGATTCAGCCTCTGTGTCATGATCCATTTATACCTGTCAATGTTTTGTTGCCTGATTTCAGCAGATTTCTTCAGTATGGCATCCCTTTTCATCATAAGAGCAACCATGGCAGCATCCTGAGCCTTCTTAAACTTTTCTCCACCTTCCCTGGCAGCAAAGTCCTGAGGTTTCAACCCAATAGCTTTAGCCTCTTCATTCACAATCTCAATGAGGGTAGCCTTGCTTGCCTATTCCTCCAATGCTACTTTCCTCAACATCTCTACCTTATCCATGTGATCCTGAATCTCTTCCTCACTCATCAGATAGGTTACACCGTTAATTTCATAGGGGACCCTGACAGGTGTATCAGGGTCACGTCTAAATTCTGAGGAGGCAGGCACCAGTCGTGTTGTGGGTTCAGACATTATAGTAAGAATGCCCTTGTCCAGCTGGTTAGTTGAGAGAGTAGTTGTTTCAGGAGGTTGGTATAAGAAGATAGGAGTAGCCTCAGTGATATGCTCCCCCTTAGTGTGAGAAGGAGTTTGTCCTCTTGAAGCAACATCAGTAGCTCTTGAAGCAACATCAGTAGTCGTTGGTTGACTTGTGGAGGATTCAAGTACTCCAGTAGAAGGAGCTTCAGTGGCCCTCTCCCCCTCAAATGTTGTTGGAGCCATAGTGAGAGCAAGAGTTGGTGGATCCACTGAAGCAGAAGAACCCTTGAAGGCCTGATAGAGTTTAGTTAGCATGGTTTTGATGTTAGAGGTGTCCTTCTATAGTGTAGATACCTTGGCATCAAGAGAAGCCTGATTAGACTTAATAGCAAACATCCTTGGCCTAAGATTCCAGGCCAAAGAGTTGGAAGATTTAGCCTACACACCCAAGTTTTTCTCCATTAAGCTCAAAGAGGAACTGATGGAGGCCACTGATGATTGAAGACCCTGAAGATTTGCATACTTCAAAACATTTACCAGCTCAGTGAATTGAGCAGAGTTTTGCTGGTAGGTTTGAGCAGCCTGAAGTATCTTCTAGTTCAGCTCAGGGTTATCTTTAACAGACTCTTGAGTAGTTGCAACGCTCTTTGTAATTTGGCCAAGCGTAGCATTAAACTTGTTGAGATGATTATCAAGAGATGTCAGGGAGAAGGAGATTTCTGCCTGTTGCTCCAAGGTGTTGTCATGAAATGCTTCAACAGAGTCCCTGAGGTTAAAGTAGTGAACGGCTTGCTCAGTGTGCATGTCAAAGACATCATCAGTGATTCCTCTGTAGATAATATTGCAGGCCTTGCTCAGGAACTTCATCAGTTTTTCTTTTAGTGAGGGGTTCAAAATCATCATACTTGGCTAGTCTGGCTGAGGAGGAAGTTTCAGGTTCAACATCCTAAAATTTGGTTTCTTCCTCTTGTTGATGGGAGGGAGACTGATGTGATTGTTTAGTGGTAGTGGCATCAGCCTCCAAATCATCTCCAGCCTCATAAACTTCCTCCTCAATGGCTTTGCTCATTTCCTCATCTGAGTCAAGAACAACCTGAAATGTAGCCATAGATTCAATCTGCAAAAGAAGGTTAGCCGGATCCTCTTCATAAGAAGACTTTCCATGGTTGTGGTCGCTCCCTGACCCCTCTATTCCAGCAGACTGGGATTTGTCTACCTGGTCCTTTGGGTCAGTTTGCGAAGAATGCGCAACTCCATTGGGGGGGGGGGGGCGTTGGTTCCATATCAGTGGTTGGTTTCAGTCCCCCTGAGTCTTTGTCCCCAGTTGTTCCTTCAGCCACTAATGGGTTTGTGTCAGTGGCATCACTAGAAACATGTGAAATGGTGAGGTCCCCCTTTCCAATAGGCTGTTGGCCTATTGAAGGTTTAGGGACCGTAACTCCCTGAGACCCTGGTTGTGATATACAAGAGATGTTAGCAGGAAAGGTGGAAGGCACTCCCCTACTAGCGGGTTGTATGTTTCCCTCTAGATCTTTGGGAGCAGTTGTGTGGACCAAGGACCCTGACTGTGATTTGTTAGTGTCCTTCGTTGTCCCTGGGGGTGGTGGAGCCTGGCCTTGGGTGGACTTATCAGACTTAGGTCGTCTTTTTGGCTTAGAAGCCTGTGTCCTTGAAGCCCCAGGGCCCTGTGCCTTTGGTTTGGTCTTTCGCACAGACTGAGACTTCCCTGTCCTCCTAGGAGGGGAAGGTGGGTACACTGAGTCCCTCCGGTTGTTTATGGCAACCATGTGGGCCATCAATTCAATGTTTGGGACTAAGGATGGGTCTTTTGTAAAGTTTGATGGACTCAGGACGGCTGGTAAAGAACATAAATGTATGTCCTGAGTGTAGTCACAACCCAGTAACCTTTGTAAAGCACATGAAATACACCTAAGGTATGACACATAGTGCAACCTAGTTTTATTCAGTAGCTTGGTTACAAGATCACCATAAATGATCTCTTCAATGTCGACAGTGACCCCTGTCATTAGGCAATAGGCCATCATCATCTGAACAGAGTTAATCTGCTCAGTGGATGAATGGTTCCCGCTGAGAACTTGAATCACAAAGGTAAACAGGATCTTCCAAGCCACGGGAAAGGAGTTTTTGGTGACATAGGCCTTGTCCCAATATTTTGGATCCAAAGTAATTTTTTCTAACCCTGTTTTAACAGTGTTTAGGTCAGATAGGGCAACTTAAACTCCATTATTGTAATCAAGTCATGTTGTAGAGCAAAAAGTTTTGAAATCCAGGACAAATTGTTTTTCCCCATTTAAAATAGAGAAGCTGATGAGAAACTCCCTGTGGGGCCTAAGTTCATTCTCATCAGCAGAGGGTGACGGGTCAAAGGCCTGAGCAGTACCCCAAAACTCCTTGAGGTAGTTGTGGTACTGAAAGTAGGGTGTAGAGGTGAAGGCATTTTACAAAGGACAGTTGTATAAAAATTTCATGATTTCTTTGTAGGCAGGGACATTAGTTGGGTGATTAAAATTGCCTACAACATTGTTGGTTTTAAACTGAACATCGGTGATGAACTCAAATAAGTGCATTTTATTGTCATCATTTATCCTATTTATTTGACTTGTTTTATTATATTATTTATGAGAATCGATACTTAATTATTTACTTTAGCAATTCTCAGGTAAAAATAAGCAATTGGTGAAACTTAACAATTTTGGACGAAATATGGAGCAAAACCAGTAAGATGTCAAAAGTCTACTGAAACCCAGAAGATGCGCTGTATCTCTCTCAACAGATACGCCGTAATATTATACTTAGATGAATTCAAAGACCATTGCCTGACTTTGAAGAATGCGCCACATGCAATTCTAGCATGCGCTGCACATGAAACTTTGGTCAACGAAGAAGATCAAGCTTGTTCTACTCCAGATACGCCGCATCATATTTCTGACATACGGCGTATCAGTATCAAGACTTCACCAGATATAATCCAAGACGCTAAAGGACATGCGCTGCATACAAGAATCAAGTTACGCTGCATCTAAAGGCAGTGTACGAATATTCCAGAATATATTAATCTTGGACCCCACGCGAAGTTAAGTCAATGTGCCGCATCTCGTTACTCAATGCGCCGCATCGAGCCCTCAGACAGAAAGTATAAATACCCCAATACTGTTACGAATTTTAAGTGCAACATAACCCTAAGAAGACGAATTCAGTCGAAGAAGCTTCACAAGACACACTCCAAACAAAGATGTTAGAGCTGTAAGAAGGTCCTGCATGTATTTAATTCATTAAGTACTTTTGTTTTATTGTAATAGTATGCTTTAGTTCATCAGGATTGATGGGCTTGTGATATGTGACTACGAAACATCATACACTCCCCTTAAAATTGCTTTCCCATTAATTAAAGTTTATATGTTGATGTCTTTGGTGACTTATATTAGTGCTTTGATAACCTCTGTGTCTAGCTGAGCCCGTGGACTACCATATTTGCCCCTCACCTATTTAATCTAACGTATTTGGATAAGTAGGAGAGACATAAGTGATCATTAAAGGTTTACTCGCTGATATATTGTGATCCAACGAGAGAGAATAGATTACGATACACTTCATATAAAACTAGCAATAAAACAAGTGACAAGCTACTTAATTATCAGGACAGATCTTCTTGTAGTCTCTATTATCTATCTATGTACGTGTTGCTATTTGCTGATTCGTTCTAATTAGTTTAATTTACTGTTTAATAAAACCAAAAGTGTGCCAGTCTCTCAGACTAAACCCCCTTGCGTTAGATTAGATTGTAAAACTAACTTAGATATTAAAATACTGATAGACAAATTAAGCTTTACGTTCCACTCTTAATGATCGACACTCGACTTACCACTATATACATATTGATCGGATATACTGTCCGTTAGTGTGTGTGTTATTGGATAAGTCGGCTAAATATAAATGTAAAACTTGAAATAGGCAATTACCCCTATACTGCATATGATACAACGCACGCATCAATCAGCCAGACTCAACTTTGCCCATTGAGGTGCAAGTTTGATTCCTTGGTCAGCTGCCAATTTAGATCAAGAAAAGTTTAAAAGTTTGAATGGCAGAATATCAATCACCAGATGATCCACAAGTTGAGTCCAACTTGTTTTCTGTCGTGAAATGAGTGATATTGTTATCAAGATGATTGCAAAAGGAAGGATTTCTTGTTGCAAATCTTCTTGACCAAGAAAAATGATGTTTTGAAAAAGCCTTTTTGAGATAAAATACACAAAACTTTGCAATATGAATAAATTATTTGCAGAGTTTTCTTAGAAAATTTTGTGTGTATGTTTTGGATGTTTTGAAGAGGGTATTTATAGAGGGTGAGGAATACCAATATGTTAAGTTTTTGGAAATCAAAATGAATAACCGTTTGGATTCTGCATTAAATGCCACCACTCCACTGTCCCGGGTTTTGCGCAACTGTCGAGGTGAACAGTGCGTGGGTCTGTAAGGGGTGCGCTTTTGCAGGCATGATGTCACAAAAATATCAAGTGATATTATTTGTGAGGAGGGGCAATTAATGCCTAGTTGTATAACTGGTGATTAAGTGGGGGCCCAAGGTGTGGATGCTAGTGAGGCAGAGACATATATTCATATATTAAATAGGAGATTTAGTTACCAACTTATGCGTGTGATATGTCAGTGTAGCATATGGTGTTTAAGCCTTTTCAAGTTTTACATTTATATTTAGCCGACTTATTACTAACACACACATTTAACGAGCAGTGTACCCGATCAATATGTATATAGTGGTAAGTAGAGTGTCGAACACTAAGAATGGAACATAATATCTAGTTGATTTAATCAGTATTTTAATATCTAAGTTAGTTTTACAATCCTAATCTAATAAAACGGGGGTTTATCCTGAGAGACTAACACGGATTTAATAAAAGTAAAAGTAAAGCTAATGAGAATGAATCAGTGAATAACAATCACGTACACAGATAGATAATAGAAACACGTAAGAAGACCAATCCTTATAATTAAGTAGCTTGTCACTTGTCATATTGCTAGTTTTATATAATGAGTATCGTAATTTAATCTGTCTCGTTGGATCCTAATTATCGGCGAGTAAACTCTTAATGATTACTTATGTTTATCCTACTTTCCAGACACTAGATAAGCAGGCGAGGAACAGGTATGGTAGCCCATAAGACTCAACTAAACATAGAGGTTATCAATGCACAAATAAGAGTCACCAAAAACATCAATCATATAAATTTTAACCGATGGGAGAGCAATTTTAAGGGAACAGCATGGTGGCCACAAGCCTATCAATCCTAATGGATTAAAGCTTACTAATACAATAAACAAAACTACTTAATGAATTATACACATGCAAGACCTTCTTACGGCTCTAAGATCTTCGTTTGGGGCGTATCTTGTGATGCTTCTTCGATTGAATTCGTCTCCTTAGGGTTTTTCTGTACACCAAACTCGTATCTGTCTTGGGGTATTTATAGGTTCTGTCTGAGGGGTGGATGCGGCGCATGTTCTTTAACGTCTTGGATAGAATCTGGTGAAGTCTTTAATTGATACGCCGCATGTTGTAGATGAGATGCGGCGTATTTTGGAGTAGAACAAATTGATTATTCTTCGTTGACCAAAGTTTCATATGTGGTGAATGTTATAATTGGATGTGACGCATTCTTTAAAGTCAGGCAATGGTCTTCGAATTCATCTAAGTATGATCTTGCGGCGTATCTGTTGAGAGAGATGCGGCGCATCTCTTGAATTTCAGTAGACTTTTCAAATCTTGATCATTTAGCTCCATAATTCGTCCAATATCATTAACTTTCACCTAATTGCCTGTTTTTACCTGAGAATCACTAAAGTAAACATTAAGGCACCAATTCTCATACAAAATAATATAAAACAAGTCAAATAAATAGGATAAATGATGGTAATAAAATGTACTTATTTGATTTCACCAAATATCCCCCGACTTGAACATTACTTGTCCTCAAGTAAACCTTTAGAATAAACATAATGAAAATGTATCCTTGATAGGATATTTTTACAATTAAGCACTTTTTCATTTTATCACAATTGCACGGTCAAACACTTAACCAATTAGAAACAAAATATATTATTACTAAAAGCAAATATAATTGTGATGAATCGTCTATCATATGCCTGACAAGGATACACATGTCCCCCACTAAAGCTAAGGAGTAAAAAGTCTAAAGCAGTAAAAAGGGTTTTTGATTCATGGGTTAAACCTAGCTTTGTTTGAACATTTCCTGCATAAACTTAGTAGATTTCTCAGGCGCGAGTCCTCGACGCTTTAACTAACGGATGGTCACTAGTATGCTTCATGGATCGCTGGCGCGAGTCCTTGATCTTTCAAATGATGGATGGTCACTAATGTGTTCCTTGGATTGCTGGTTCGTTATTTTCATAACGGATGGTCACCAAGTTGCACACCAGATCACTGGTGCATCATTTAATCAATCTTAAACTCGGATTGTCACCAATTCACACACAAGATTGCTGGCGCGTTAGCTAATTAATCTAATACACGGATGGTCACTATATTATTCATACATTTAATATTCTTACTTGGCTATCATCATATTTGGATACTCAAAAGCTAACAACGAATATAACTATACGGTTGGGTATGGATAACATTTAGGATATAAATTGGTGTAAAATAAAAATACATAACAAGAAACAAATAGATTAAAGTCCTAAGTGTGGTTATAATACTTCCCTACCATCCCATGAATAAGACTCATATCACTGAATAACTCACGCTTTGACTCTTTTGTAACTTACGCTTTAGGTAGACACAAATTATACTCAATAAGATCTTAGACAAAGAATAAACAATCCTTAGTTGGCGTTTCCATAACGTCCAACTCCCTTTCAATCCATAAATATAATACAACAATAGTGGCGATATCAACCACTTTAATACAAAACTTTACATCATTAGTTTAAACAAACTACCAACTTCTTCTTTCTTTTTCTTTTCTCATTTTTTTATTTTTTAATTTTTTTTATTTTTTTTTTGTATATCTAAAGGTGTAAAATTTCACCACAATACCATCACAATTGATACGCGGGACTGCGCCATCGCAACAGGTTTTACCTCCCAAGGGATCTTGAAAAGCTTGCAATCCCCGCCAGGCAGTGTACCTGATCGTTGTAGTATAGTATAGTGACAAGTACAGGGGGATTGATCGTTCAACTCAGGAATAGTGTCGCTAGGATTAGAAAGCCTACTATGAAAGCAATTAAAATCTCGGGTTTTGAAGGAGTGGGCGGAATTAGTTGCTAGTCAACTAACCCAATTAAATACATATGCAATCAAAATAAAATAAAAATAAATGAAAATAAACTAATGTGATTATATGGTGGAAACGATAATAAGAAAAGATGTGTTTACTTAGATTTCATTACTCCCTAGATATCTTTTATCGGTTGATTAGTTTGTTACAATTCAATGGATGACGGGTTATATTCCTTAATACTAGTCGTAGGGCCGTGTACAATATTCCCTAACTCTATACGCTCCTACTTCAATCCTATGTCGAGCCGACTAAAAGCTCCTAACATGGGATCATTAGAATTCACTTATGCATTAAATACAACCAAAAATCATAGTACACCTCCGATCATGTTTCTTAAGACGTTCAAGCAAGTTACCAATGGAAGTCTGCCAGTTTTCTTAAGCCTAACATCAAATAAAATCATCCACAACAATTATAAACAAACCATAAACCAATAATCAACATCTAGGTTTCACTACATCTAAGCAAACACAATAAAAACCTAGCCTAGCATGTTAAAAGAAAGACAAGCATAAGATAGAATCAAACAACACATAGACATATTGAATGATTATTGGAAGACTTATCTTTATTCAAACATGGATGAAAGAAGGGTTTGAAACCCCTACAATATGATGAATATTCGACCTAAGGTTTGTGGTAAAGTTCCTCCTAATGTTCCACACACAATGAATGAAAAATTGGAAAAATATATAGAGAGAATACATTGTGACGGCGTCACGTTATAGCTTCTGGCGTCGTCAACTCGCCGCCAAATTAAGGGTTGTATTGCCTAGATCCAGTCTTGATGTTGTCATGTAGAAATTAAGCTTTTGGCCGTCACTTGCAAAATGACCCTAACGGCCTTGGTGACGCTGTCAGGTCAATTACACTTAAAATGTTCTGGGCCGTCACGTGTATTTTCCACTTCTACCTCTTTTTCCAAGCTTGACGCCATCATGTGTGAAGTCTTGACGTCGTCAGGTACTGTTCCCAACAAGGATTTTGAGACTTTGCCGTTTTCTTCACTTTTATGCTCCAAAAACGTCCAAAATGCTTCCATTTCTAGATTTCTTCTCAAAAGTACCTAAAATGGCAAAAAGAATGATTTAGGGCAGTAATTGATCAAATAATCACGAATTCGGGCTTAATGACCCCTTAAAAGCGGTAGACTTTTCGCCTTATCAAATACCCTTACACTTGATATTTGCTTGTCCTCAAGCAAATGCGCTTTAATTCTAATCGAAATACAAGTTAGGGGTCATTTAACACTAATATAAAAGTAATTACAACAAATAATCATTCCACTAAAAACCAAAAACAAGTACGGAGGTCATACACTAGCAACTCACAAATAGTGTTTAGATACTCACATCTCTCAGGTGTAATAAAGCATATATCACAATATGGAAATGGAAAAAATCTCTCACTGCCTGTCATAGCAAATAGATTACCATAGGCTTGGGAAAGGATCAAACCTCCACCACTTGGCGTAAGCATCTAGGATAAACTATCAAAGAGTTCTTTTAAAGGGTTATAACGTTAGGTGTAGGGATATGGAAAAACGGTTTTGTTGGATAAAGGCAATATTTACTGGTGGCGAGTTAATCATCTTGGTTAATTACATGTACAATATGGCGTTGCTAAGCAAAGACTCGACTCAACTTAAGCTAATCAAAATCTAACAAACTATCTAACAAACATAAAATGAAACGGGATGGTAGTCCGTATGTTTTTCTCTTTCTTTTTCTATATATTTTCTTTTCTTTTTCTTAACTTTTTCGATTTTTTTTATTTATTTTTTATTTTTTTGCATATACTTTTGCCCTACCATCCAAAATAATACATCATAGGGGATTTGCATTCCCCTTACACTTGAATTTTTACATACTTTACAATAAACTACTCTAATGACTCGAATCAAGATAATCAAAACACTTGGAGTACTTTTTAAGATTAATGCACATATGGGGGTAATATATTGATATCTTCCCCATTACTCCATATTACTAGTACTTTACCCATGAGTTCCAATCGTCCCAAAATAATATGTACAAGATATGACTCGACTTAGCAACCATGTAATCAATTAGATAATTAACTAAGGGTTTAAATAAATAACAATAATGCACCAAAGATGAGTGCATACAAGGAAGGCTAAGGCGATTTGGTTGCACATTTGGGTAGATTGTAACAAATTCTTCCGTTAAGTAAGATGCTTAAAGTTAGAAACGAAAAGATAGGCTCGGAGGGGTGTACTAGGGGTTTCGTGTACTAAAAATGAGTACAACGCTAAGGTGTGAGAAAATTAATTGACTTCGCTAGTCAAGTAATATGACTTAAATGGTCAAGTAATTTTGATACGGGTTTAAACACAAGGGTGATCCTAATACCTCTTATCATGTAGTAAATCCTAACTACACGAATGTAGTCTCACTAGCGGTCTCGGGATGCATCACTAACGCAAGTTCTAGAATCTAAATACTACCGGTACACTCATAAGCACTAATAATGAATGTTTTTCCTATCAAATCTAAAGGCGAACCTCACATTTTTGGGTAGAAATTTTTTTTAAGTGGTACAGTTTTGTGCTAGTCATACAACTCCTATCCATGAGACGCTTATTAAGGCTAAAGTTTCACTCCTAAATGTTGCAAAAAAATTTAAATTTGGCGCTAAAATTGCCCTAGCAAGTATTTCTCTTAGTTTTATTACACACCTACTATCAAACAAACAAACTCAAGTGCAATTGTATCCTATAAGGTATCATCATTTACTCTCCCCTGACACTTAGGATGAACATTGTCCTCAATGTTCAATTAAAGGATGTAAAAGTAAAGCAGGTAAAAGAATGAAAATAAATACTCCCCTGATTCGTTCGGTGTGGATAGTGTGTCAACAAGGTTAGATCTTCCTCCAAGAAAATGAACTTTGAAAGCTTCTCTCCAGAAATATAAATCATCTTCTTGTCATATATAACCTGTTAAACCTGAGAAAACAATCAAGGCAAACCTCGCGTAAAATCGGCGGCAATCTATATATACTAAAAAATCCTAGAAAGCAAATTAAGATATAATGCTTGTGGAATGAATGTTTGCAGATTTCCTGGAGTTTATGAAACTAAAGAATCAACAAAAACTTTAAGACTCCGGTTTAAACAAAACTCGCAAAATTTTTCAGAATTTTAGTACCTGACGCCGTCAGGCTGTAACTCCTGACGCCGTCAGAATGTTCCTGGAAAAATCTTATGTTAAGTTTCTGGAGAATTTCTAGAAAAACTTATGCCTTATTTCCTGGAGAATCCTACAAAACATCATTATGACTCGATACAAGCATTTGACTCAAACAATTACTAATATACATGCTCATTTAATATTGTAGTGAATCATGCTCATTTTCGTTCTTATAACCAAATTTGAATTTCCCTTACACTTAGCTTTTGCAAAATACCTTTATATGTAATTAAGATGAAGTTAAAAACAAAATAAAGCATTTTCACAATTTACTTTGAAACATGATTTACTAACAATAAAAATAAAACACGCATACGGAAACAAATAAAATCAAACAAACAAAACAAATAAAACAAATAAAACATATAAAACTAATAAAACAACCACAATAATAAGAATCCTAAATGCATAGAAGGAAATAGTAATAAATATCCAATGGCCAACAGAGGCCAAATCCTATACTATTACAGACCGAATTGTTCAAATCATACTACCAAAGATAAATTGTTCAGAAATCATGACACTACCATAAAAACATCACTTGGGAGGGGGACCAAAGGGGTAATCATAACCAGGTGGGAGATGTCCGGTGTACCCATAGGGTGGATAATCCTACTCACGACCGGGGAATGGGTCAATCTGCAAGTGAGGCTCAATGTGATCACAGGTCGGTAGATGCTGCATCTGGCGGATCGTGTAATCGTACATCCAGTCAAACCTCTGGTCAGTAGTGGCCCTCCAGGTGTCCATCTGACCCATCCAGGCCCCCTGAGGAGCCGCCAACCCCCCCGACCCATGTGCCGGTAGTAGTTTGCAAAGCCAACCTCATAATTCCCATACTGCTGCTGCTGGGGTGCACCCTCGTCATCCTCCTCCTCATCATCATCAGCAGCCGCCGGTCCCCCTACAACATACCTAGCATAAGACCCGTCCCCCAACTCCATCACAATACTCATTTGCTTGAGGGACTTGGCCTTCACCACCCTGCAT
Organism: Artemisia argyi; assembly: GCA_030686995.1. NCBI lineage: Eukaryota > Viridiplantae > Streptophyta > Magnoliopsida > Asterales > Asteraceae > Artemisia > Artemisia argyi. The sequence goes on from CM060678.1 coordinate 100,092,291, forward strand.
GCACCACAATCACTCAAGTATCCCATGATCTCCGGCACAAGGATCCCATAAGAATGAGCCAGGCGGGTCACAAACATCCCCCCATAGATCTTATCACCATCCATCTCCCCAACACTTGTCTTTAGATAACTCGCCACCCAGAATGGGATGTTACAATACACATCCTCTGAAAAAATGGTGTACAGGTAGAAGAGGTCAGAAGTTGTGACGCGGTGAGTGGAGCTATGGTGTCCTGCTAAACTGTAGGTGATGCGTCTGTGGGCTAACCTGAACCTAGGATCCCTAATGGAGGCCTCCCCAGTAGTCGAGGTATACACCCCATTCCCTATACTCGGCCAAAACATAGCACACCTCAAGTCATTCCTCATCGTCTCACCACCCAGCAGTATCTGCATAAACCCACCATGAATTGCCTCATGCTGACTATACAAACCCAATCTCCAACCAAACTCTGTAACCAAGCAAGTCCTAAGCTCTCCCCCCAGCCTAAAGTAAATGGTAGTACCACCCATGTCAGTTCTAGCCTCATCCAAATTGAAATGAAAATTAGCAAAGAATTCTCGCACCAACTCACTATAAACTGGTTCCCTCATCCTGAACAACCTTTCCCATTGAGGACCGGTGAATGCATCAGTTTGGAACCTTTCAAGAAAAGCATTCTCGAGGCCCTGGGCCCTCAAGAAGTCCCAATCAATCACTGCCCCCTGTCAATCTGGTGGTTGAGCAATTCAGAGTATTTGGTCGTAGAGGCATTATCCTCAAACACACTCCAACTATGAACCGTGTCACCCAAGTTCATGCGTTGAGATCTTGAAGAACTCCCTCGGTGTTGTCGGGTACGCTTGCTCATTTTCCTGGAAAAAGATGGAATGGAATGGAAGTGATTAGAATAAGAGTTCAATGAAGTCAAGCTGTCAGACCCTTCTGACGCCGTCAGACCATAAAGACTGGCGCCGTCAGACCCAGCAGATGTTGAGTCATGTAATTACGAGGGAAAAATCAATTTTCAAACTCTAAACCCATGAGCCAAACACCCCTTTTTACAGAAAACATGGGTGGGGGATCAAAAAATTCGTGGTGTGAATTTTTTTTCGCAATTGACTCATGAACCCTATCAATCACTACTACCCAATGCCTTAATTATGGTTACACAATATCTACAAAAGGGCATTACGAGTTCTAAGAATGAATCAATGTTAGGGTTTCGGATGATGGGGGTTTTCAAAATTTGTGGGTCCTAAGGATAATTGAATGAATAAGGATGAAGAAAAGTTACTTACCACGTGGAGATCGGCTACGGAAGATGTTGGATTTGATCTTGAAAGCTCGGTGGTGAAGTATCAATTGGATATGGTTTGTGGGGTATGTGTTGAAAATGATGGATATGAGGTTAATATTGCTGAGAATGCGAGGTGACGGCGTCATGAGTGAATACTGACGCCGTCAGATGCCCGGATTATGGATACTTTGAGACAATTTCAAGTTTAGTCCCTGTACTTTTGTTAATAGCTAATCAAGGGTATAAACTATGAATAGCCATTCCCGTTAGTGGAGTCCACCATGGTCAAACGTTTTGTTATTGTCACGAAGTGAGGTGTGGTTATGAATAGGGCTGGTCATAATCCCACTTAGGTCGTAATCTTTATATTGGTAAATAGTGGGTAGGGGGAGGAGTTGTTCCATAGAGGTTTATGAAGCTGAAGTGTTTTTGAGGAGCACCCTTTTCACACCAGATTTAAAACCAAAGGAACGTTTCTTATGCAAATTAGGGAGCGTGACTTGCAAACTTCCAATGAAGGTGTTGTGAAATTGCAAGTTCTTTTCTTATTGAGGAAGCTCATGGAAGTAAGGGGTAATTAAAGGTGAATCATTTGGAGAGGTTTTTCCATTATCCCCTCCGTCCCACACCAAAGGGGTTGGGAATTCAAAGATTTTTTCGATTTTCCTCGGTGTGGATTTTTCCCTAATCTTCTCCTTAATTCTTGATATAAACTTATCAGCCAAGTCCATAAAAGCATTCCTAGTGCTTTCCATGCGAGTTTCTAAGTGCTGAATCTGTTTGTCCTGATTATTCATGAAGGTTATCATTATCCCTTCGAACTCCTCTTGTCGTGAACATTCAGGAAAAGTGTATTTGCTAATTGCACTCATATGTCTATCAGGACTTATTTTGGCTTCAGCTGCAGGCAGTTCAGCCCTCATTAATTCCTTAACCTGCTTCTCGATGTTCTCCAATAACTGTTCTTGGGTTGCGTTTACATAATTTAGATTCCGTTTTTTCAAGAACATCGGATCCTCCCATCCTTCTTCTTCGTATTGTGCTAAACCGTCAATAACTTCCCAGCACTTATCAATGCTAAGTCTATTTAGTCTACCATTGGCAGCGCAATCAATGGCCCTTCTCGTTTGATAATTAACTTTATCGTAAAAGATTTGAATTTGGAGCCAAGGTTCTATGCCATGATGAGGGACTTTTTGGAGTAAGTCCTTGAAACGAGTCCATGCTTCATAGAGAGTTTCACCTTGAGGTTGTTGGAACATCAAGATGTCATTTCTAAGTTTGGTAGTTCTCCCCGGTGGGAAAAATTGAGCAAGGGAACGAGAAGAGAGATCTTCCCAAGAGGTGATGGATCCCGCGGGAAAATGTTCAAGCCATTGACTAGCTTGGTCACGTAGAGAGAATTGGAATAGACGTAATCGGGTCGTCTCTCTAGTTGCAACATCAAGGTCTATGGAATCTACGATTTTTAGGAAATCCTCGAGATGTTGATTACGATCTTCGGAACGAAGTCCATGGAATGCACATCTACTTTGCACCAACCGGATGGTGTCGGATCGCAAGGGAGACACATTGGCTCCTTGAGTGAGCTCAATGGTGTTTCGATAGCCTTGATGGCTAGGACGGGAATACTCTCCTAAAGTTTGGGGTCTAGGAGGTTGGTTTACTAGTGGTAGGTTTTGTGGGTGGTTTTGTTGTGGTGGGTTGATGGGATCAAAGAGATTACCACCTTCCATTATGGCGGATAGCAAAGGTTACAAACAAAGAAACGAAGAAATAAGATAGACTAAAGAAAACGTAAAAATAAAAATAAAAATCTTGCTAGAAAGGAATCTAGCAAGTAGACGTTATAAAAAGAAATTCTAACCTAGACAATAACTATTCCCCAGGCTGCGGCACCAAAAACTTGATACACAGGATTGCGCCCTCGCAACAGGTTTTACCTCTCAAGGGATCTTGAGAAGCTTGCAATCCCCGCCAGGCAGTGTACCTGATCGTTGTAGTATAGTATAGTGACAAGTACCGGGAGATTGATCGTTCAACTCAGGAATAGTGTCGCTAGGATTAGAAAGCCTACTAAACTCGGTCTAGAGGTGAGAGATGATTCTTTTTGTATTTTTTTATATTTTATGAAAGCAATTAAAATCTCGGGTTTTGAAGGAGTGGGCAGAATTAGTTGCTAGTCAACTAACCCAATTAACTACAGATGCAATCAAAATAAAATAAAAATAAATGAAAATAAACTAATGTGATTATGTGGTGGAAACAATAATAAGAAAAGATGTGTTTACTTAGATTTCATTACTCCCTAGATATCTTTTACTGGTTGATTAGCTTGTTACAATTGCATGGATGACGGGTTATATTCCTTAATACTAGTCGTAGGGCCGTGTACAATATTCCCTAACTCTATAAGCTCCTACTTCACTCCTATGTCGAGCCGACTAAAAGCTCCTAACATGGGATCATTAGAATTCACTTATGCATTAAATACAACCAAAAATCGTAGTACACCTCCGATCATGTTTATTAAGACGTTCAAGCAAGTTACCAATGGAAGTCTGCCAGTTTTCTTAAGCTTAACATCGAATACAATCATCCACTACAATTATAAACAAACCATCAACCAATAATCAACATCTAGGATTCACTACATCTAAGCAAAGACAATAAAAACCTAACCTAGCATGTTAAAAGAAAGACAAGCATAAGATAGAATCAAACAACATATAGACATATTGAATTATTATTGGAAGACTTATCTTTATTCAAACATGGATGAAAGAAGGGTTTGAAACCCCTACTATATGATGAAAAATCGACCTAGGGTTTGTGGTAAAGTTCCTCCTAATGTTCCACACACAATGAATGAAAAATTGGAAAAATATATATAGAGAATACATCATGACGACGTCACGTTATAGCTTCTGACGCCGTCAACTCGCCGCCAAATTAAGGGTCGTATTGCCTAGATCCAGTCTTGACGTTGTCATGTAGAAATTGAGCTCTGGGCCGTCACTTGCAAAATGACCCTGACGGCCTTGGTGACGCCGTCAAGTCAATTACACTAAGCTTGACGCCGTCATGTGTGAAGTCTTGACATCGTCAGGTACTGTTCCCAGCAAGGATTTTGAGACTTTGCCGTTTTCTTCACTTTTATGCTCCAAAAACGTCCAAAATGCTTCCATTTCTAGATTTCTTCTCAAAAGTACCTAAAATGACAAAAAGAACGATTTAGGGCAGTAATTGATCAAATAATCACGAAGTTGGGCTTAAATGACCCCTTAAAAGCGGTACACTTTTCACCTTATTAACAATAATTCTGGATAATAATTTTTTACTTTTCAGACTTTCAGATATAATGTAACAGTGAAAGCAGTAAACACACGAAAAACTGACTAAAAATATACAATATGTACTTTCACTCCAATTGCATTGTGCAATTTCCCGACCTAACCAAAGATAATGAATTTACGCACACGAACATATGTAACGCAAGGAAACACACTTTGCCTAAGCAACTAACCACAGACTTAAATCTACAGGGTAGACTAAGGTGTAAGGTGTAACGAAACATAATAACAATGTGTATAAGTCCTAAAGGAATGTCTCTACGTGTTTTTCTAGGGGTATCTTACTCTGAAAATGAGAGTAAACAAAGCGTTTATATGGGGGTTAACTAACCAGTGTAGTTAGTTAATATTACAAAACATATAAAGGCTTTTTGCTGTAATCCTAAATTTTACCAATTTAGACAAGTCCCCCAATTATAAAAATAATACTTATTATGGTGGTCTCGAATAGTATACAAGTCAAGTTCTAAAGTTTACAAGTCACCGGCACACTCATAGATTTGTGAATTTCGAAATCACAATTTTAGAAAATAAAGTCTTGTGTGCAGCTATGCAACTTAGATTAAACAAACCATGCTAATTTTTTAAAAAAAAATTGATATATTAAACGCAAATTAAAGCATATTCTTGAAATTGAAAAAAAAAAGGACAAGTGAGAGTTAAGTAAAAGTTCTAATTCTCCATCCCCCCACTTTAGTTAAACAACGTCTCCGTTGTTTATTAAAATTAAAAACATGAAATTAAATAGAATTAGAAAGAAAAACTCCCCTAAGATTTGCTCGGTTTGATCCTCCTTTATACATTTGCGAGCAATAAATATAAATACCACCAATTACACACATGAGTTTAAGAAGATCGATACTTGTACAAAATTCATTAGTGGTTAGAAAATAAAATTAAAAATAAAACTGTAAATCATCAGGTTAGTCGATGCGCCGCATCTTATTGAAGAAGATGCGCCGTATCGAGCCTGAAATTGGTACGGAATAAAATAAAGTAAAATAAAAATAAAATAAAAGATAGGATGCGTCGCATCTATTTTACTAGATGCGGAGCATGTAGTTACCAAACAGACTGCTAACAGTCTGTTGTAATTGACAAATTTTTTTGATATTACTCAGACTTTCTTGAATTCCCTCAAGGTTTAAATTTGTTTGTATTATTAAAAAGGTGCTGAACTTAATGCCAGACTTGTTATTTAAAGCTAAATCAGAAATCAATCGGATATTCCAAATATATTAATATGAGAGATCTAAGATCATTACAATTAAGAAGTTAACAATATATAAACAAAGATAAAACGAACATGAGCATCAATATTCAATTATCTTCGTTTAAGGTCAGCTTCCGATGTCCCTTTATTATAAGCCCGCGTATAATCAAGACTTATATTATTGTAATAGTAATATTAAGAAATATACAGAAATATTAAGGCAACAGTTCCTGGAAGGATGGTGTTAACTTTCCCAAGGGTGCATAGTATGCAGGTTGAATTGCATCCAATGCACATAATCCTTTCAGAGGAAGGGTTGTCAATTCCTGATAATACGACAATGGGTATATCCAGAATGTGTTGATACGATATGATATAGGACTCCATAAAGAGTTTGTTCTAAAATAGCGACCGTCATCCAAGTTTTCCTGCGTTGAAAAATCTTCTACAAGAAAAAATTTAGCATGATAAATTGGTACTCTATTAATAATGCGGCGTATGATAGAAATTAGATGCGCCGTATCTTATTGAAATAGGGGATACGAAGCATTAATTGAGATATGCACCGCATTTATGTATATTACATAGATCGACAACCAAAATCTGATTTTTACCCAATTAGCTTTATAAACCATCAAAATAAGTTCAGAACTCCAATTTTTAATAAATCCAAAATCAATTTACCCGACTCATATAATCAATCATGGTTTTTGTTAATACAAATAATGTCAAAAACGTCATTTGCATTAATCGGTCTCTACTAGTTTTGATAATCATAAAATACAAACACACGTTACATAAAAATACGACTAATAAGTTTTTAATCGGGAAAACTCGTTTTCATCATCAACATCACTTAAGGTATGTTCAAACTTCTACCAACTTGTGTATGTGATCAAAGGAGTTAAAAACTTTAAATTTTCATGTCACAAAACATTTTACAAAAGTATTTTTGTATAATTTAAAGAAATGTTTTATTAAGAAAATGTTTTCAAAATTCAAAATCACAACAGCCATATTTCCTGCTCAAAACCGACAACAAAACTTCACCAAATAGTTTTTCATCACGTCAGGACAAAATGGGGAGCGTCTGTCTGGACGGTCCCTTAAATAGGGCGGCGGTCCCTTATCGATAAGCGACTGTCAGGCATTTAAAGGACCGTCGCTTCTCTCCTGACACCTATAAATACAAAACTGTTTTCCTCCAGAAAACTTCACCTCTTATGCACCAAAACCTTCTGTATTCCAAAATTCTTTCCAAAACATACTCTTTGATCACATTATCAAGTTCCAATTGTTTACAAGTGATCACACTCATCCTTCCTCTAAGTGCAAGAGAAGAACATTCATTGTAATCAAGAAACAAAGTGTTGAAGAAGTGTTTTGCTCATCTCATCTTATTGTTGCGGATCTATCATTACCTTCATTCATTGTTTCGTGTATGTAATAGGACTTAAGTGCAATTCTTATATTGTGTATTGTGTTGTATCGTGCCATCATGTTGGTACGAGGTGTGAAGCCACGTGGGCTTTGGTAGATTGCTTCTAGCTAGGATTAGAACTCGACAGTCCGCTTAGTGTCGTTAAACTTGGTGTAAGCATGTGTAAGGTTTGTTCCACCATAAGGGAGCGTGTTTATATAGTGTTTGTGAAACTTTCGAGTGTGAGACTCGAGGAGTGGAGTAGGGACGAAGGAGTCAACTTCATGGCCGAACCACTATAAATCTTCGTGTGCTGGTTTGATCTTTCATTTCTTTATTTTTACTTGTTTACTTATCATTGCTTATATTTATTGTTGTGTTGATTTCACATAAGCTTCGAATCAAACCTTTTTGTCAAACACAATTTGTAAAGTCAATTTTATAAAAACTTGATTAATAACGGTGAAACTATTCAACCCCCCTTCTAGTTTATACAATTGGTATCAGAGCTTCGTTGCTCAAGGATTTTTAAAATATACTGTATTTTAAAACTTGAAACGATCAATGGAATTTGAAAAATATTAAGAAGGGCAGTCTATGCAAAGACCACCACTCTTTGAGGCTGATAGTTTTATTTATTGGAAAACTCGATACGAAACGTATGTGAAATCAAAAGATCTTGATCTTTGGCATGTTATTACAATGGGTGACTTTAAACCTATTGAATTTAATCTTGAAACTAAACAATATGAAGTTGATCCTTATGATAAACAAAGTGATACTCTTAAAAAGAAATTAGCTAAAAATGATGAAGCAAAACTGGTTATTTACAATGCCTTGGCTAAAAAGGAATTTCAAAGAATTTTTATGTGCAATACGGCTAAAGATATTTGGAAAACTTTGTTAGTCACTCATCAAGGTAATAATCAAGTCAAAGACAATAAGATCGATCTTTTGGTTCAACAATATGAACAATTTATCATACCTGAAGATAAATCTATAGATAGTTTATTTGCTAGATTTAACACCATAATCACGAGTTTAAAAGAACTCGATGAGGAAATTTCTATCAAAAGTTGTGTTAGGAAATATCTCAGGGCTTTACATCCAAAGTGGAGAGCAAAGGTCACGGCGATTGAAGAATCCAAAGACTTGACATCTTTATCATTAGATGAGCTCATTAGTAACTTGAAGGTCCATGAGTTAATCATCAAAAATGCTTCCGATATTGTAAATAGTAAGGTGGAAAGAAAATCAATTGCATTAAAAACTAAAAAGGAATTAAGTGATGATGAAGACTCAAGCTCGAAAAGTGATGACGAAGAGTATGCATTGTCGGTTAGATATTTCAAGAAATTCTTCAAACGAAGAGGAAGATTTGTAAGACAACCACGAGAGGAAAAGAAAACTCCTCAAAAAGCTCGTGAAGATAGATACATCAAAGGTGAGAAGAGATGTTTTGGATGTGGTGATACAAGACACTTAGTTGGAGATTGTCCACACCAAACAAGGGACAAAAACCAAAGGGCGTATGTTAGCGGTGCTTGGAGTGATGGCAAAGAAGATGATAAGACTGAGACTTGTCTCATGGCCAGATCTTCAAAAGAAGTACGTACCAAAACCGATTTTCTCAATTTTGATATTTGCTCACTAGATTCACTTGACTTAGATAATGAATATGATAAAATTTGCGAAGTGAATCAAAAGATAATTGTGAAAAACAAATCTCTAAAATCCACCAAATCTAAATTAGAAAAAGAGATATTGGAATTAAAGGAGATGTTATCTAGACTTAAGAAAGGTAAAGAAATCGTTTCAGAGTGTAAAACGTGCAAACTTCTTAAAATCAAAAAATGAGGAACTCAAAGAGGAAGTCTCAAAATTGAATAAGTTTGAAAAGAGTACTTACTCTCTTAGACAACTAAAATTTGTGAAATCTCAGTCGGACCTGGCTACTAGAGACGATCCCTCAAATCCACCCAACGGTCCCTCACCTTTAAGGGACCGTCTCATCGATAAAGGACCGTACCCAGTAAGGAAGACTTTGACTTTACCCGAAGTCACTACAGATTCTGGTTTAAAACAGCCAATACTAGGAAAAACCAGAAATACCCATTGCTAGTATAGAAGAAGTTAAAACAATTTTATAGACAATACTAAAACCAGGACTAGGTTACCATAAACCAACTATAAGATCTACACCTCCATCCCCTAGGAGAACAAATATATCAAATAGATAAACAGGATAAAAAAAACAACTAAAAATAAAAGCATTATAAGAACTACTCCATGAATTGGAAAAATGATTTCCCACTTATGGGATTCTTCTCCCCATTTACACACCCTAGACAAATGCAACAAATGTATAGGATGTTTGGCGCTAACAACTATGGACCCATGAGATATTGGGGACCATATGTTTGAGTTTGTCTGTGTTATCATTAGGTATGCTTGGGAATTGGCCTGGAGCCCGACGAATGGGTCAAGGATAATGGATGCACAAATCACATGACGGGTAATCGTAAGCTATTCTCATCATACAATGCAAGTACTGGAGGTAATGTTACATTTGGTAGTAAGCTCAAGGGCAATATCATTGGCAAAGGTACGATCACTCATAACTCTCTTATTATTACTAATGTAGAACATGTGGATAACCTAGGTTTTAATTTGCTTAGTATTAGTCAAATATGTGATAATGGTTGCAAGGTAATATTTTCCAAAGATGATAGTGAGATAATTAAGAACGGAAAAGTTATTGCTAAAGGAATTAGAAAAGGTAACCTATATGTTATGAAAATTAGTAACAAACCTAGTGAAAACATATGCTTAGCTACAGTTAATGATAACTCTACTTTATGGCATAGAAGATTAGGACACGCAAACATGCGTCTAATACAATCATTGTCCTCTAAGGATCTAGTTAGAAACCTTCCGAAACTTAGGTTTGATCAACACTTTTGTGATACTTGCAAGGTTGGAAAACAAGCTCACTCCAGCCATAAACCTAAGAATATGATCTCAACATCTAGATGTCTAGAGATTCTTCACATGGATCTCTTCGGTCCTTCTGTCATACGGAGTTATGGAGGAAATCTCTACACCCTAGTGATCGTAGATGATTACTATAGGTATACTTGGACTAGGTTTCTTAAAAACAAGACTGAAACTTTTGATCAATTCAAAATATTTAGTAAGAAAATTCAAAATCAATTAGGATGTAATCCATTAGGATGGACCATGGTAGAGAATTTGACAATGAAGTTCAATTCGGAGCTTATTGTGACGCTAATAGTATTACTCACAATTTCTCGGCTCCACGAACTCCACAAATCAAATGGGCTAGTCGAAAAGAAAAATAGAACCCTACAAGAAATGAGTAGAACCATGCTTAATGAGCAATCGATTCCTCAAAAGTTTTGGTGTTATGCCATAGATACATCCATCTATATTCTTAATATAATTTTAATTAGACAAATCATAGGAAAAACCCCTTATGAAATTTTGAAAGGTAGGAAACCTTCCCAAGATTACTTTAGAGTGTTTGGTAGCAAATGCTACATTCTAAACACCAAAGACTACCTCACCAAGTTCGATCCAAAGTCTTACGAAGGCGTATTTCTAGGTTACTCTCAAATTGGTAAAGCCTACATTGTCTTAAACAAGGAAACAATGGTCGTCAAAGAATCACTCAACGTGACATTCGATGAAAGTCCCCCTCCATCTAAAACATCACCTTTGGTAGATGATGTTATGGATGAAGAAAACACCATAGTTGAAAACATGAAAAACCTAGACATATCTCAAGAAACCATCGAAATAGGTGAAACTTCAAATGTTAAAGAATCTAAAAGCCAGCCTTTAGATAATGTCATAGGAAGCCTAAACTAAAGAACCCTTAGATCACAAGTTCAAAACAATAACAACCTCTTTTGTTTTGTTTCAATAATTGGACCTAAAAATGTCAATGAAGCATTGCAAGATGAAAGTTGGATCATCGCAATGCAAGAAGAATTAAACCAATTTAGATCTAATGATGTTTGGATTTTAGTACCACGACCTAAGAATGTCACAATAATAGGGACTAAGTGGGTATTTATTGTAACCCCCGGTACTTTTCCTAAAACTATTTTATGAGCCAAAACCGTTACTTTTAATTTTCCTTAACTTTTGAACTTCTTTGAACTTGTCTGGGTTTGAAAAACTGTGGATATCTTATTTAACGTGAGCGTTATTTCCTTTATCGAGCCGGCACAACCTAGAAAAACTAGAATCATATTGCATTTTCCAAATTATTTGAATTATATGAAGTATGAGAAAAACTTTGAAGTTTATGCTTGATTTGATAGGAAAAATTATTTCGTTAACAATGGCGCAAGTTTCGTAATTTTTCGAGTTCGTTTGCTATGTCGTTTGGACCCCGAAGCGTTTTTCATGAGAAGTTTATTACGATTGGCAGTTTTGGTCCCTTAACTTACTTCTCATTTCACACCCTAGACTTTCATTAATAACAAAACTACCCTATACTTTTTTTTTAATATAAATACCCCTATAATATTCATTTTTACTCATTTCACACTAATAAAACACACACCTCACACCACTCCTCTCTCTCTAAAACTCTTCACCAGAATCCCTTAGGGTTCCGGCGCCGCTGCCGTTTCCGGCCAAATTCCGGCCAAGTCTTTTCTTATCCAAACATGTAGATCGAGACACCAGGAATCTTTCTGGGTGAGTTAGAGTCCGAGATGGGTTCATTAGCTAGGGTTTTGGAGGATCACAGCTGCACCACCGTAGCTGCCGCTTCACCACCTTGAGCCGCGACCACCTCCTCTCACCTCCCTTCTTCAGATGGTAAGCTCACGCGCCGCCCTCCTGTTGTTATTTCGCCATTTCTTTTATAAAACCCTAAACTGTTTATGCTTAAACTAAAATTATTTTTGAATTAAAACTATTAAACAAACGTATTTATCATCAAAAGTCGTGTGGATCTTTGCTTAAAAATCGTGACTCGTTCGACTCACTCTGAGTCAACTCGACTCGCCACTGAGTCACTTAACTCGTGGCTATGCTTAGTTATTTTGTATTCAATTTATTATTTCTTGAATTTATATGTTGTTACATAATCGTTTTGAGTCGTTTGTATCATTTGTGGTGACTGTTTAGGTTTTGTCAAAATCGTTTTCGCACGGGTCGACTCTCACAAGGGTTGTATGTTTATAAAAATTTTATGTCGATTAATTACTTATTCTCTTTAAAATGTTTTAAAGAGTATAGAACAAAACTGGTGAATCTGCTTGTTGTGTTAGAATAAGTCGCAACTGTTTTGGTACATGTAACATTTTGAGTGTGTATTATTATTATTATTATTATTATTATTATTATTATTATTATTATTATTATTATTATTATTATTATTATTATTATTATTATTATTATTATTATTATTATTATTATTTATAAACATCACTTTATTGAAAAACAAATAGGATTTTACAAAAAATTAGTGGGGAGCCGAGAGACTAACTGAGCCCCCACACCTCTAGCTATAGCAAAACCAATCCTACTAAAAATATGTGGAGCAACACGCGCTCCAATGTCTTGGGTCATAGAGAATCGTCGAATTCGCTTTAATAAGGTCACTGCATCCTTTTCAAGTTCTCAAAAAGAAGAAAATGAAAAGGGGAGTAACCCATATCCGATATCAGCGCATTTAGCCGTGTACATGACACGTTTACGTTGTGCGGCTTCAATAACCGCCCGACCGGGCATAAAATCAACCATACACGAACGTGTCAAAGGTGACGACCCTGTAAGATCAACACAAACATCAAGGCCACCATCCCAAGAGTAAAGTAACATATCGGCTGGACGTAAGGTTTTGTCCCTCTCTCCCTGAAGCCCAATATCCACCTCCTTACGAACAGAAACTCCAGACCGAGAACATATATCAACAGGAACATCACGCACAACATTATGCTGATGTTTAATACCAACTATACCTGCGCACGATACAACATGATCTCCAAAAATATCTCCAGAAAAAACCTTAGAACAAGCTGAACATGGCATCTGGACAGTAAAAAGAGGAACATCCAACCGATAACAAAACACACATCGGTAAGTCCTGGCATTCATAGTTTGTCCCAATCCGGATATCGGTGCCACTCTAAGCCAATCTGACGTGTAATCCTCTTTTAATGAGTTCCATAAAGCCATCTGTCTAGAGGATAAATGGAAGGTGGATTCAACCATTTGGGCAACATGTGCGAAATGTATGTCTGCCAATTTCTTCATAAGTTTGGGGGCAGCGATCTCACTAGGGTTACTCAAAAGGTCAATATCCATATTAACATTAAAAGTACACAAAGCATCATCAAAAGAGGGACCAGTAGTCACAATACCAGAACTACGGAGAAGCTTAGTCTGTAAGCTGGCAGATTGAAGTCTAGAAGCAAGGAAGGCATAGTTCAAGACATTACCTGCAGAATACACACCAAGTCCCCCGAGAGCAAAAGGTAGGGTGGCGAGTCTCCATTGCCAATTACCAAACCCAGGTCCAGAAGCAGTGACAATACGTTCCAAAGAAGAGCGAAGTGCTGCATCAAAAGAAACCTGAGCACTCTCAAAGACCCGAGGAGGACATGTGCGCATAGAAAAATACAACTTGGAAATACCCGCACATGCACGCAGTAGCAACAACTCACACTGGGGATCATTAAGCTTAGCCACATCATCAATAAGTTCAATAGTTTTAGCAACCCTTTTCATAACAAGCTTACTACTAAACTCAAAACCACACTGGCGGGCCCCCCTAATAATTTAACACCATGCGAAGGTCGAGAAATATTAAGGGGAAAAACACCAACATACCTGCTCCTGGGGTCTTCCTTCGGCAAAAAAAAAACCTCAGTTTTATCAACGTTGAGGTGTAAAACACAACTAGGTCCATCCATCATAATCAGCTCTAAAATCTTCCCCACAACCAAGTCATCCCCAATAATAGTACCATCATCAAGATACCAAGCTTGAATAGAAAGAGTAAAGGAGTCTCTAATCTTACATGCCAAGGGATGTAACACTAAAGCAAAAAGAAGAGGCCTAAGCGGATCACCCTGCTGCACCCCTTGGTGCGTCCATAAAGTATGCTCACCATAATATAATCTAGCCAGACTGGAGTAACAGAATTCCACCCAACTTGAAATAGCTAGAGCACGAAGGCGAACTTCTCGTAACATAACCGCACGATCCACCATATTGAAGGCGTTTTTAAAGGCCACCAACAACATCGATAAACCCACATCGCCCCCACGGTCTTCAATCAACCGATTCACAGCATGAAGGATTGCCTCCCCACCTCCCGAAACACCCACGCCAAATTGCAAACCGTTAAAATAACCATCCAAAGAATGGCCAATCATAGAAGCACAAACCTTGGAGACTAAACGCCTCCAAACAGTCCCAACAGCGATAGGACGGATCCCCCCCTCCTGGTTTAACCAAAGGCGTGAGAGGAGCACTAGCAACATACTTGCCTAACACCCTTGGGCATTTACCCTCAAGAAAAAGGTTCACCACCTAGGTGATAGAAGCGACTAACTCATCAGAGATGACAACAGCAGCACCGTTTAAACAATCCAAAAGGTGTTGGGCACGCAAACCATCCCTTCCACAAGAAGTACCACGAGGTAAACTCTTAATCATATCAAGAACCATAGCAGGAGATGCCAAAAGGTGATGATGATCAATAGGTATATCTGGCAAAAGTGGGCAGATTGAAAAGGGTTCTTAGCTTTTAGATCCGCAAGAGTAGTATGATCATAAGCCGCAATACCCGAAGAAGAAAGAACTCTAACAGCAGCAGTATAATGGCCATCACAAATCTTCCTCTTACACTGCTTGATATTATGGTCACCCAAGTCCAAGTTTTCCTCATCACTATTAGACCATAAAGGGGGGGGGGGGGGTTCGGCTAAAACCTCACGCACAACTTGTAAACTACCACCAGGTGTGCCCCAAGATGAAATGGCATTAACAATATACTCTTCCTGTCGTTGACGCTTGGTAACAGACCTACACTCTTGATTACTCTTCGGGCAAAAAGTTTTAAGCAAACAAAGAGGCAAGACTAACAAACCAACCCAGCAAGAAATGTCATCAGGCGAACAAACCACCTTATTATTATTATTATTATTATTATTATTATTATTATTATTATTATTATTATTATTATTATTATTATTATTATTATTATTATTATTATTATTATTATTATTATTATTATTTTATGCATTTGAGTCTTTCATTAAGTTCATTACTAACTTAATTTTCCTTGTTTTGTTTATGTGATTTGATGATGATTGGATGCTATCGAAGTTATACCAGGGATTTTGACATCGATTTATTAAATTTGTAAAAGTTATTGTAATAGATTAGTTATTCAGAAAATCATTGTAACCGTTATTAAGGATTTATGGTATTAGAATAGGATTATTGTATGATTTGATACAAGGGACGAAAGAATATGTTGGACCCGTTAGAGCTCAATGTATTTAGACCCGAACGGACACAAATTATCCAATAAGCCGAAAACTAATATACACCCGAATGATAATGATGTAAAACTTGACTAAGGCTTGTAACACTTATAAAACTTGTTTACAAATACTTACGTTAACTTGGGAACTCAATATAAAAGGAGAAAAATTTATAAAATCTTTTAACATTTATAAACTTATAAATCTTTTCCCAATTCTTATAAACTTATATAACTTGACCTTATTCAAACTAATACAAAGTTATACTTTTGGGATTCGGGGAAAACATCCAACTCATTCATCGATTTGTCTTGAGTCTTGTATAATGTTTATTCATTCATTTTTGGTTCTATGTGTTTTGGCGTGAGTTATTATTGATTATACATTTTGAGACTTCTTCACGAGAGCGTTTCTCTTTCTCGTCATACCTTCCTATTGTTTGATTTCGTTTCGCAAACCTTCTTCATCTTAATCTTGAAACTATACTTTTTCCTAGAATCCACACGAGATTACAAATGTTTACTTCTTTTATCGCCATTGAAGACTAAATATTTTCATAATCAACACGAGTATTCGACGAACGTTACTTTGTATATTACTTGAGGATTGTTTTCTGAAATATGTTATTTATTAAGGTTGTGCCGATCCAGTTTCGTTGTACTTGTACCGCTTGATGCCGTGTGACTATACTTTTGATGTCGTTGTGCTCTCCTACTTTTGATGCCCTTGTATTGACTAGTTGGTGCTAGTCATTATATCTTACATTGCTGCATACTCAGGTGAGTTCACAGCCCACTTTTATCTATATTAACTGCTTTGCAAAATACTTGGGGTGAGATACATGCTCTGTTTTACTATGATCACAATGATTTGAAAACTGTTTTATGGAACTGAAAAACTCATATTTTCTGGTACGATTTTTGATGAGCACTAAGTACGATTTTTGCCACTATTAAGTCCCTCAGATCATGATCCATTAGTCACTTGCGAGTGAGCACGAATATAGTTTATAGGCCTATAGGATTGACCATCCCATCCGTGACCTGAGATTGGCAACACGGGTGAGCTATATTTGAGGTTGGCTAGGTATTTGGCAGTACCTAGCGAAGGGGGCATTTGTTATATTATGAAATTCCGCAGTTATTGTCTACTTATGATTCGTTGGTTAACGTTTGGTGTCATGAGCTTAGTGAAGTGGTATATTCGGGCGTATAATAACATAGCCCCTTTTTCGGGCGTATAACAACGTAGCCCCTTTATCTTAAAAATTTGGAATATTGTGATCAACTACTTTACTTTAAACTTATGGATTCACTCAACCTTTGTGTTGACTTTAGCATGTTTATCTCAGGTGTTAGATACTGCCGCTGTATATTTTACTTGGAGGAGCTTGGCGAAGGGCATGGCTTGGTCATAGAAGACTCCGAAACCGTTTGGGACTTATTTTAATTAATCTTTGAATTATAGCTTCCGCACTATTTTACTATTGTAAATTGAATGTTTTCAATTATAAAATTTCCTTCAAAATGGTTTATACAAAACCGTTCTTTGTACCCTTTGTTATGATAACAATCGAGTAGCACCCCTAAACTTGTATGCTTCCGCTGATCCGGTTTTCGGGGTGTTATAGAGAACTGGTATTCTCTAAACCCAGACTATAACCGTTTTTCCTATGATCAGAACGTGCCTTCCTTCCAATCCGATGCCTCACGTGTGATTATAACTGATGATTTTTGATGTCATGCTTGATAGCATGTTTGACGAGATACGAGATATGATATTTAATGATTTGAACTCACCCCACTTTCATTTTTCACTATAAATATTTTCATACACTTACGTTTGTAAATGCATTATTGATTTCGAGTTTGGATACTTGTCATGGTTTTCTAAACGATTTTGAAAGCGAGGGACATGGTACTAGTATAACTAAGCTGAATATACCAAGATTCATTGATCCTCGGTTGGGAGTAGATTGATCACCTATGATCAACCAGGGATAGTGGGGACGTGACCTGATCACTTACGTCTCATAAATGAATTTTGTGATACTAAGAGTAGTTATAATAGTATTATGTTCCGGGAAGATTTTCGGTTTTGAAATTTTGGAAAATGGTGAATTTTTGCATCTGAGCACGACACATTGGCATCCCGAAACTTTATGAATTGAACGACACTTCGAATCGTTATGTGCTCTCCACCTCTATGGAACTTTTGTTCGTCGTCATTTGATTTTGCTCGCACCGGGTCAGGTGAGACGCGATCGGTCACCATTTTGAATTTGGGGTGATTATTTTCTTTGACTCGATCGATGTCGTAATAACACATTTGAGTTTGTTAGAGCGTTTGTATTTGGTTTTGGCTTTGTTGATTTTGGATTTCTTGATCCCTTAAATTTTGAGCCTCGTTTGAAAAATTGTTTCTTTAATCTTTTTAGGGGTATGTTATAGCCCTCACTACCCAAACCTTACACTTTGTTGATGAACCGGGTTAGATCACTAGTCGTTTAAGTGCGATCATTTCATAACACTTGTAAGATGAACCTTTTGATGGAAGTGAACAACGAAAGGATCTATGAATTCTTGGCAAGGTCTAGAAAACATGCGATAGATTGAATTGTAACCTAACAGAAGTTTTAGGAACTTATGTAGAAATTTGAACCACTATTTTAGGGAAGGATACCTAACCCTTCACTTATCTCTTGGGAATACCAAATACCCACCTTATTACTTCCTTTATAAAACAATAAACTGCGATACGTTATTTTACAAAATACACATGTAAATGATACGATGTTTTAAAAACATTATTTCTGGAAAACTACTTTTGGCCATGCTATTTTGAGAACACAGTTTTGACACACTATTTCAAATACTATTTTGAACGATAAACATTGGTTTCGCTACTTGAAAACGTGTTATATTGATATACTACTTGAAAACTCTTTTAGGGGTACGTTACTTTGGGTACGCTGATTTGACAAACTATTTGGGTTACTATTTTGGATAGTCAATGTTTGTTTCACTATTTAGAAGATGAATCGTATCGATATACAAATTTGAAAACTGTTTTGGATACACTATCGATACACTATACTTAGAACTATTTGGGAACACTCTTTTGGGCAATCTATTTTGAAAAATATATTACCTTGACATACTATTTTAAATGTTGTATTGGGCAGTCAACTTGGTTTCACTATTTTAAAGGTTTTGATACACTACTGTAAGCCCTCTATTTTGGAAATGCACTATTTTGAATGTATTGTTTTGGAAAACTCTATCTTTGGAATGCCATTTGAGTTGAATGTATTGTTTTGAAAACTCTATTTTAGGAATGCTATTTGAAAGCTATTTTGAAAACATAAATTCTCTGGTATTGCCCTAGATCATTAGCTCATGCATTGTTGTCCCAGAACCCACGATTTGTGAGAAATTAGGATACCTCACATTGTAAGCTGATGAGTTAGATGACACTTTTGGTCACCTTAGAAAACACTTCGACAATTGAAATGGACACAATAATGGTTTAGTTGTATAAGATGGACCGTGAAGATTATAAACGAGATAATAATGCTCATGAGGAAGGAGTAACCTTAAGTTTGTAAGAAAGAGTTACTTGTAACGACCATGATAGAGGTTTGCCCTAGAATTTGTGTTTCAAAGCTGATATTGGTTTAGAAATCTGATAAACCGTTTACCCCAATAGACCATTAATCGTTTCACACCTTTATGCTTTAACCAGGGATCCACGTCGTTTACCCCTGTTGCATCTACTTTGTTACCATTACTTGGTTTAGTCAAAACAAGTGTCTTATGGTATATTAAAACTACTAATTTTACTTACACACTATCTATGTGTTTGCACTTTTCACTACGACTCGCTTTCACTAATCTTTGTTAAACTATTTTCAATACTTGTGCTTTTACCTCGTTTTACCTACTCAACTTTTTCCATATTTAAACTTTACACTTTAACCGTGGGCCCATAACCCACAAGTCGTTAGACATAGCACACTCATTAGCAGTGTTTATCCTTTTTCACAACCTAAATATGTTTCACTTCTAAACACTTTTGTTTTAAAAAGCACCACCATTGGGGCATATTAGCTATAAAAATAAATAGTTCCAAACCCTTATTGTGGCTTCATATAAACTTATTTTATTTTAATTATTTACGCACTTAAGCGATATCATTCTTCTTCAACTTTTACGAACCATCATATTTCAACTACGTCTATACTTTCACTATTTTTAAACATTTAGTAATCAAAGTGTCAAATACTATTATGATATTTATACATACAATAACCTATTTGTCTTCTCATTATTTCACTTTAAATATCTTTACCCTAAATGATTTTATCCAAGTTTTTCATGAGTAATTAACCCACTTACTACATTATTCCACCTTCCATTATTATTTTCCACTACGCACACAAATTATTTCCAATTATTTTACCGACCGTTTTGAGGTCAACCCATAAAATGCTTTACTACTATATTTTGAAAATGAAATTTTGATCTTACAACTATTTTATAAACAATAAATTAAATTCTTAATGTCAATCACTATTTTTATATTTTGTTATAAAATAATTTTTATAAATTAAATTATTTTAATAAGCATAGTGTTTCCAATAAAAATGTTTTATTTTCCTATTAACATATTACAAACTAAATTTGGTTAGTATTTTATAAATGTTGAGTTACTTTCCTACTACCTTATAAATTGTTTTACAACTCAATTTACAAACTATTTTATTATTAAGTCATAGACCGATTGCTACCTTACTACTATTCCATAAACCTACGGGCAATTTTACCAAAATTTTTGTAGATTACATGACTATTATCCTTCAAATTTTTACTACCGTCCCATAAACCATTTTACTTCCCTGCATACTGATTTAGTCACTATTTGATAAATTCTATTACTATTACATTACAAATTATTTCACCATTTCTTTCCAAAAGTTATTTTACTATAACCCTATGAACCATTTTACAAATCGCCGCACAAATTATTGCATAAACTGTTTTTGTTGTCTTGCTAATCTAGCACAAATTTAACTATGGTTTTGTTTTCATTTTCGATCACTCTATAAACTGTCCTACACGTGTTCTATGAACTATTTTACAAATCTTTCCGTAAGTCGTTGTATGAAATGAGTTGCTATTTTGTTAATATAAATCACAAATTTGACTATGATTTCGTCTATATTTTATAAATGATAAGTCGATCTCCATTATATTATAAGTTGTTCTACAAACTATTTTATAAAATATTTTTTGCAAATCATTATGTGGACCAATTACTTCTACGAAGAGTGTCTTTATACTATTATTTCATATAACTGATAACTTCCCCTTTTGTAAATATATCAAACCTTAGGAGTGGATCCCGCACCTATGCCTCATCACTGACTAAGTTACCCCACTTGTTCCGTGCGATTAGAATCTCTGATTGGAGTGTAGACAGCGAACTAGGTTGTCAATGTACCCTCACACTTATGATACCTTGCCTTCTAAGAGTTCTAGATGACACAGACTCAACACCCGTCTCTTTTATGTGACTCAACTTCTGCACCGGAATACCAAGATAACCTAGCCTGTTTGGCGACTATTGATGTTCGATCTCACCATGTAAACAAGAAAGGACTTTTCTCAACATAGTGTTGGATTTGATTCAAGCTTCTCGGGTCACTAGTGCAACCGTTTACGTTATGATACCCCTTAGCACCGAATTATGCCTTCCAGCCCACCTGTACCACAATTTCTATCAGAATACCTTTAGTACTGTTTAACAGATTGGAATACTTACACCTTTGAGCTTCGCCTGATATTGGACGTTGAACCCTGCTTAGCACCGGCAACTAGGTTATCCCCTTGGATGATTAGGAACATAGGTGGACGTTCGTGCTCGACTACTCTTCTCCTTTGATGTCCAAACTTTTAAAGTTTTTCATAAAATATTTTCATATTAACTCGAAACTCGTGGTAACATTTTCTAAAATACCTATTTTGAGGATTAGATTTTCTGGTTAAATTTTCATCAAACTTTTGTTGAGAAGTTTCAAACGTCAATTTTTGCGAAATTTATCTTACCACGATCGAAAACGCGCTTCTTACAAATTTATAAAATCTTTTGAAAACGTGTCATCTTACGTCATTACTAATTCATAGCAAAGAAATTTGAAATATTTGGAAAGTTATATTGGTCAAATTTTCTACAAACGTTTACCCAAGTAGAGTTTTCAAACGAAATTTTATCTCTTCCTGTGAAAAGGAAAAACGCGCAATTTCAAAACAAAAATTTTGAAAACTAGTTACCCCAAAATTTTCTCTACCGTCTTACATGTATCGGACTAGGATTTTGTGTCGTTAGAGTATAGACCCTATATTGAGTTCAGACTATGAGAAATCTAAGAGAAAACCTACTAACAAAATTGTGAAACATTGCGTAGTCAAGACTTAAACCTTTTCCCCTTATTAAGCTCACCTTGAGAACCGATGTGCCTCACCAAAACGTTAGAAGGAGACAACTTATGGCAGATGACCTAAATACCCTTTTGCAAGAAAAAAAAGGAGCCCTTAGAGCAATCTAGTGATATCCAAACCCGCTGCTATTACCATCACCTCTTCACCAACATTATTCAGACCTATAACTTGAACCTAATCGCGAGGACGTGATTCCTTTTAGGGGTATGTGCTGTAACCCCCGGTACTTTTCCTAAAACTATTTTACGAGCCAAAACCGTTACTTTTGATTTTCCTTAACTTTTGAACTTCTTTGAACTTGTTTGGGTTTGAAAAACTGTGGATATCTTATTTAACGTGAGCGTTATTTCCTTTATCGAGCCGGCACAACCTAGAAAAACTTGAATCGTATTGCATT
The DNA here is from genome assembly GCA_030686995.1 of Artemisia argyi. Classification (NCBI taxonomy): domain Eukaryota; kingdom Viridiplantae; phylum Streptophyta; class Magnoliopsida; order Asterales; family Asteraceae; genus Artemisia; species Artemisia argyi. The sequence continues at coordinate 100,114,990 of CM060678.1, forward strand.
TTCCAAATTATTTGAATTATATGAAGTATGAGAAAAACTTTAAAGTTTATGCTTGATTTGATGGGAAAAATTATTTCATGAACAATGGCGCAAGTTTCGTAATTTTTCGAGTCCGTTTCCTATGTCGTTTGGACCCCGAAGCGTTTTTCGTGAGAAGTTTATTACGATTAGCAGTTTTGGTCCCTTAACTCCTCATTTCACACCCTAGAATTTCATTAATAACAAAACTACCCTATACTTTTTTTTTAATATAAATACCCCTATAATATTTATTTTTATTCATTTCACACTAATAAAACACACACCTCACACCACTCCTCTCTCTCTCTAAAACACTTCATGATACGTGAGAATCGCACCAGGCTTTACCTCTCAAGGGATCTTAAGAAGCTTACAACCCCCACCAGGCAGTGTACCTGATCGTTGTAGTATAGTATAGTGACAAGTACCGGGGGATTGATCGTTCAGCTAGGAATAGTGTCGTTAGGATTAGAAAACCTAAATACTAGATCTAGAGATGAGAGATGATTATTTTTGTATTTTTATAATTTTTTAGAAAGCAAGTAAAAATCTCGGGTTTTAAGGATTTGGGCGGAATTAGTTGCTAGTCAACTAACCCAATACTAAAGCTGCAATCAAAATAAAATACTAGAAATAAAAATAAACTAAATTAACTAAGGTTGTGAGCAATAAGTGGAGAAATTGTGTTTACTTAGATTTCACTACTCCCTAGATATCTTTTACACGTTAATTACTTGTTATAGTTGCGTGAATGACGGATTGTATTCCTTAATACCATTCATGGGGTAGTGCACTTAATTCCCCAATCCTATGAGTGCCTATTTCACTCCTATGTCGAGCCGGCTAAGAAGCTCCTAACATGGGATCATTAGAATTTACTCATGCATTAAATACAACCAATAAAACCTAGTTCACGTCAGTTCATGTTTCCTAAGACGTTCAAGCATGTTACCACTTGGAGATCTGCCAGTTTTCTTAAGCCTAACATCGAAATCATTCATCCAATACAACCATAAACAAGTAATCAACACATAATTAACATCTAGGTTTCATTAGATCTAAGCAAACACAAGATAGATCTAGCCTCGCATGATGGAATTAAGACAAGAACAAGATATAGACAACCAACACATAGACATATTGATTGAATTAAAAGAATACTTATCTCAATTACACATGAAAGGGTTCAAGGGCTGAAAACCCTTGAAAAACCTGTAAAACTCGTACTAGGTTCGGCCCTAGGGTTTCTCCAAAACTTCTCTCTTTTTATGAATGAAAATTAGAAAACTATATATAGGAAATTGAGGATGACGGTGTCAAGACCAAAATTGGTGACGCCGTCATCTCGCCGCCAAAATACTTCTCGGACTGCCTTAATCTTCATCTGACGCCGTCATCTGTTATGGTCTTCTAGGCCGTCACGTCTTTTACTCTTGACGCTCTACTTGTGACACCTTCACGTTTGTACTGGGCCGTCATGAAAATTACTCTTGACGCCGTCACCTACTATTCTCAGCAAGGAAAATTAAGACTTTGGCGTTTTCTTCACTTTTATGCTCCAAAAACGTCTGAATTGCTTCCTTTTCCAGATTTCTCTCCCAAAGTACCTAAAATCAGAAAAGGAACGAATTAGGGCAATATTTGATCAAATAAATTCAATTCCGGGCTTAAATGACCCCCTAAAAACGGTTCATTTTTCGCCTCATCATATACCCTTACACTTGAGATTTGCTTGTCCTCAAGCAAATGCGCTTTTATTCTACTCAAAATACAAGTTAGGGGTCATTTAATACTAATATAAAAGTAATTACAACAAATAATCGTTCCACTAAAGACCAATAGACAAGCACGGAGGTCATATACTAGCACCTCACAAATAGTGTTTAGATACTCACATCTCTCGGGTGTATAAAGTATAAATTACAATATGGAAACGGAAAATATCTCTCACTACCTGTCATAGCAAAATAGATTACCATAGGCTTGGAAAAGGATCAAACCTCCACCACATGGCGTAAGCATCTAAGATAAACTATCAAAGAGGTCTTTTAAAGGGTTGTAACGTTAGGTGTAGGGATATGAAATACACGGTTTTGTTGGATAAAGGAAGTTTTTACTGGTGGCGAGTTAACAACCTTGGTTAATTACATGTACAATGTGGCGTTGCTAAGCTAAGACTAGACTCGACTTAAGCTAATAAATGAAAAATAACAAAAACATAAAATAAACATAGAATGAAATGGGATGGTAGTCCGTATGTTTTTTCTCTTTTCTTTTTTCTATTTTTTTTTCTTTTTCTTGATTTTTTGATTTTTTTTTTTTAGACATACACTCTTACCCTACTAACCAAAATAATACATCATAGGGAATAAAAATTCCCCTTACACTTGAATTTTTACATACTTTACGATAAACTAAACTAATGACTCGAATTAAGATAATCAAAACACTTGGAGTACTTTTAAGATTAACGCACATACGGGGGTAATAAATGATGTTCTTCCTCATTACTCCATAAATAAGTACTTTACCTATGAGTCCCAATCGTCCCAAAACAATATGTACAAGGATATGACTCGACTTAGCAACCATGTAATCAATTAGATAGTTAACTTACGGTTTAACAAATAACAATAATGCACTAAAGATGAGCGCATACACGGAAGGCTAAGGCGATTTGGGTGTACATTTAAGTGGGGTGTAACAAATTCTTCCTTTAAGTAAAATGCTTAAAGTTAGAAACGAAAAGATAGGCTCGGAGGGGTGTACTAGGGGTTTCGTGTACTAAAAATGAGTACAACGCTAAAGGTGTGGAAAAATTAGTTGACTTAACTAGCCAAGTAATATGACTTAAATGGTCAAGTAATTATGATACGGGTTTAACACAAGGGTGATCCTAATGCCTCTTATCATGTAGTAAATCCTACTACACGAATGTAGTCTCACTAGCGGTCTCGAGATGCATCACTAACGCAAGTTCTAGAATATAAATGCTACCGGTACACTCATAAGCACTAATAATAAATGCTTTTCCTATCAAATCTAAAGGCGAATCTCACATATTTGGGTGGAAAATTTTTCTGAATATACGGTTATGTGCTAGTCATACAATCTCCTATCCATGAGACACTTGCTATGGCTAAAGTTTCACTCCTAAATGTTGTAAAAAATTTTAAATTTGGCGCTAAAATTGCACTAACAAGTATTTCTAATAGTTTTATTACACATCTACTATTAAACAAACAAACTCAAGCGAAAGTGTACATGTAAGGTATCATCGTTTTACCCTCCCCTTACACTTAAGATAAAGATTGTTCCCAATGTTCAAGTAAAGAACGTAAAAGTGAAAAAGTAAAAAGAATGAAATCAAATACTCCCCTGATTTGCTCGGTATGGATAATAAGGTGACTAGGTTAAATCTTCCTCCAAGAAAATGAACAATCAAAGCTTCCCTTCCAGAATATAAATCATCTTCTTGTCATACATAACCTGTAAATCTGAGAAAACAAACAAGGCAACATCGCGTAAAATCGGCGGCAATGTATATAAGTTACTAAATCCTAGAAAACAAAATAAGATATAATGCTTGTGGAATGAAGTTTGCAGATTTCCTGGAGATTATAAAACTTAATAATTCACAAAAACCGTAAAACTCCGTTAGAAAAACAAAATCGGTGAAATTTCCAGATTTTTACACGTGACGCCGTCAGATGTGACCTGCTGAAATTCTTATGTTAAGTTTCCTTAAAATTTCTAGAAAAACTTGGTCTCACTTCCTGGAAAATCCTGCAAAACTTCATTATGACTCAATACAAGCATTTGACTCTAACAAATACGAATATACATGTTCATTTAATATTGTGGAGAGTCATGATCGGTTTGTTTATTAAAAACATATTTGGGGTTTCCCCTTACACTTATCTTTTGCAAAAATACTTTTAGGTGGAGTTAAGACTATGCCAAAACAACAAAGTAAAGTATTTCCACTATTTAATTGAGAAACATGATCTACCAACAATAAAAATAAAGCATGCATACGGAAGCAAATAACAAATAAACAAACAAAATAAAAATCACACGAAACATGGGTTGCCTCCCAAGAAGCACTTTTCTTTATTTACGAGTCTTGTAGCTAGACTCAAGGTCGTGGGTTACGTTTTCCTTTCCCACTTTTGTGCTAACTCAAAACATCTAACCCAATTCTCATCACGCTTGTATTCCGGGCCTAGATTCATGCAACCCGAATAGTATGTTCTCCTCCTCTCATAATAGGCTTCATCAGTAATTCCATCTTCCTTAACCTCATAGGGTCGAATTTCATTAATTTGTAGATTTTTGATGCCCTTTAATTCTTCCTTCATGTGAGGCATCATGAAAGTGGCCTTCTCAACCCCATCAGTAAACTGAGCTATCCCCTTCTCATGGTCGTGATACATCTTAGTCTTCTCAACAAAAGGTTGTCCTAAAACTACTTCTCCAAGGTGTGGATCAATAATGCCTCTAACATCTTCTAGGATTACAAAGTCGCATTGACAAGTAAAATTTCCTATAAAGATGTGTACCCCTTTAACTCTCCTGACAAAGTTACATAGCCTATTAGAATTGTAAGGGTCTTTTCTAGGGCTTAACATTTCGTTCATTATCCAATTTGTGGAAAACTAGAAGGGGGGTTGAATAGTTTACCGCTTTTTCGATTCTTATTTAGCTTAAATAACCTTTGAGAACTTGACGTTTGGTTAAAGATATAAGCACAACTTAATATGTTTGATTCTTTGAATAGACTTTTCATGTGGATAACAATTCAAACTTAACTTGTTTCATACTTTGAAAAGCTTTACTTGTAATGATCCTAACTTTGCTTGTTTAGTTCTTTGAAAAGCTTTACTTATGTTTAAAGATATAAGAACAACTTTACTTGTTTTGGTTCTTTGAAAAGCTTTATATGTGATCAACAATTCTAACTAAACAACAACATATAATAAGCAAAGATAGAGAAAGAAACAATCAAACCACAACACGATAGTTTATCGTGGTTCGGCTACAAGGACTCTTTTTCCTTGCCCTACATCCACGCCCCTAGTTTCCAACTCGAGAGTTATAAACACTAATCAACAAGCTCCTTTCACCGGCGGAGAAAACCTTACACGTCGCTTATACTTTTACCCACACAAAGCTAGAAGTCGAGTTCTTTTACAAGGGTACAACCACTCTCATTCGTCGCTTACACTTTTACCGACACAAAGCTAGATGTCGAGTTCTTTACCAAGGGTACAACCACTCCCGTTAGTTCTTTTACTAGGGTACAACAACTCCCAACACACTATGTATTTTGAGGCCTAAAATACTAACCTATAACTTCTACATACATGACACACATGAAGTATAAACTACCAAAGCTTATACATGACCAAGCTACCAAGACTTGCAACTTTAGAGTTGAAGCTTGTAACTTCTTGAATGATCTTGTGAAGTCCCTTGCTACATAAGAGAATCACAAATCAAAAGGTTACTGAGTTAGTTGAGAGAGTATATGAATATATGTCCTAAAAGGGTTAGCCAAAAATCAAGTTATGGCTTGGTATTTATAGCACACCATACTGCATGCTTGGCGGATCAGGCGGAACCCTCAGATGGGTTCCACCCGTGTACCCCCAGGGTACCGCCGGGTCTGCAGTAGGTTTATGCAATAACTCTTCAAACCAAACAAGGTCTTGTCTCATAAATCCTAGCAACCAAACAATGTCACATCACATTACACTAGTCAAACACCAAACTTGCAAGTCACTACAAAGTTAGTCAAACACATAAATGCATATTGACAAAACTTGTCATAAGTGTGATGTGACAATTCTATTTAAAGAAATAAATATGATATGACAAGATACTTTCTAATTTAAGAAATAAAAACAATGTTTAGTTTAAAAGGAAATGTAAACATTAGTTAAACAAGACTTAAACACTCAAAGTGATGATTTACTCTTAGCTAAAGTTCATACTTTGTCATTAACAAAACTTAGCAAAGATCGTAAAATATAAATAACGTTTTTAGGCGATATTTGTATTAACAATCTCCCCCTTTTTGTTGATGACAAAACATAAACTTTATTTAAAAGTAAGCCATAAGATTTAGTGTTAAGTCTTATAAAGTTAGTATTAAAACTTGTTTTTGCAAAGAGTTAGAGAAGCGGAAATATCAAAAATTGAACAAGTTTAATATAAATTCTCCCCCTTTTTGTCGAAACAAAAAGTAGAGAAGCGAAGCGGAATAATGGCCATGCTCCCCCTTGGACGATACTCCCCCTAAATGGAGTGCCAAAAGAGGAGACATGGATTTTGAACCTACAAAAGAAAAGTTAGTTTCCGCACAAGATAAGTCATGAAAGTGTTTCATGTTTAAACACAACTAAGAGTTGTGAAGTGAAATATTACAACACTCATGCTCCCCCTTGAATATTACTCCCCTAAATGGAGTATCAAGGAAGGAAAACATGGATAATGAACCTACAAAAAGAGAAGTTAGTTTCTAAAGCACAAGATTTATGTATGGTACCATAACAAGGTATAGTTCACACATCATACCTAAATGGTCAACAAACAAAGAAAACCTTGTAGTGTAATGAAATTCATTTCATGTAAAATTTAGACTTCTTAAAAAGTCAATGACAAGAAATTTTGGTTACACTATCCTACCTCTAGAAATAAAGAAAAAGCTACAAATAAGCTACGACCATAAAAAGCTACAAGGAAATCATCATTTTCCTTTGTGAGAAACATTTTCCAAAAACAAGGCTAAGGTTGTTTAAGGAAGAAAATGTGGGTTGTGGTTGTAGCGGGCTTTATTTTGAAGGTTGAGAGGGTGACACGGGTTTTGGTTTGTTGGTTTAAATGGAAAACATTTTCCAAAAGAAACGGTTTTGTTTCATTTTTGAGACTCTAAACTTGGTTTGTTGGTTTTAATGAGCAACATTTTCCAAAAGAAACGGTTTTGTTTCATTTTGGAGACTCTAAACTTGAGACGTTCCACAATGTGGTTTAGGATAAACCTCATTTTATTGTATAGGGTGAAACAACAATGGTTTTGGGTGATGATACTCTTGTTGTGGTGGTTGGTTGTGGTCGAAAGACTCATTTTGGTTTAGCAATGACCTTGGTTATTCATTTGTGAAAGGTGGTGGTTGTTGTTGGTCTTGGTGGAAGATCATTGAGATGCTTTTATTTTCTTATACGAAGAAAATAGAGATTCAAAGTGTTGGGAAGGTTCTTGTGGTGGTGGTAGTTATTGTTGTTGTGGTGGTTGTTGTTTGAACAAAATGGTGTAGGCTTGGTTATTTGTAAATGGTTACCATGAAGGTTTTTGTGAATGGGGTGAAACACAAATGATTGTAGGTGTGTATGACCTTGATCATTTGGAAAAATTGAGGATTTAGCATAAAGGTAGGCCAAACTCTCAAGCAATGACGGTGGATGAGGTGCATCATCCAATGACTCGTTTGGTTGAAATATTGGTTGTTGATGGGTTTCCATTTTGGCAATGGTGTCAAAGAGTGACAATGATGGAGGGCTTGATGGTTTAGGTGATAGGTTTTCAAAAGTTTCCAATAGTAGATGTGGTGATGTTGGTGGTGTATGGAAAAGTTCCATTGGTGTAAGTGTTGAAGTAGCAAGATTAAGCAAATCTTGAATAGTGATCACATTGGTATTGAAATGTGTTGAGGATGGTGTTGAGGTAGTGAGGTTAAAGAAATCTTGGATAGGTGAAGAAATGTTAAGCGAAGCATCACTTGAAGATGATGAGCTTGACTTGATGGTTTTGTTGAAGCAACAAGGTTTGACACTAATCCTAGTGGTTTTTGAGCAGGATTTTTGATGGTTATGGTGTGATTTGAATTGTTGCAAAACTTTCAAATTTATAAGGTTGAAAAGGTGTTGAAATGGGTGTTTGGATTTGATGTTCTACCATTCAAAGAATGAGGTTTCAAATGATTTTCATGACCATGTCACATCATTTGATGTTAATTCAATGGAATAGGATGGAGTGAAAGATCAACATATGCACTCAATGCTTTGTGATCATAGGATGTGATTTGGTTGAAAATGTTTCAATGGTTTGAAGGATCCTTTAAAAGGGTGCCTTGGGTTAGTTATGTTTGAATTTGAATTTTTGGAGGGAAGTGGCTTCCTAATTGTTTTAGTGAGTGAGAGTTGTTCTAATATGGTTATTGGAGTTAATGGAAGATGTTTCTCACTTAGGATAATGGTTTTGACACATTACAAGTTTTGGACTTAAGAAAAATGGAAGAATTTTCTGCAGGTGTCTGGCGGAACCCTCAGAAGACACTGTCGGAACCCATTTGAGGGTACCGCCTGGTCCGTTGGGCCATTTCTGGAATTCCCAGAAAATACACTGGCGGACCCCAATTTTGGGTTCCGCCAGATCCGCCAGACCCTAAAAAGTTGGCAGTCCGCGTTTTTTACCCGCGAGACGATTTTCAAAATTTCCGAAAACTCCTAAAATAAAAAAGATAATGCATTTCTGGTTAGACAATGCAAAAATTAGACATGTAAACATACATATCATGGGACTTTGACCTTGAGGTCGAGGATTTTACTATACTTAGTAAGAATTGCCATAAGCATAGAAAAAATGACAAACACCTTAAACATTGTCATTATGCATAAAAGTTCATACAAACATAATCCAACAAACATAATAGACCATGAAAGTGAAAAACACATAATTCACGTAGTTTTAACATAAAGACGATTCTAAAGCATTCTTAAGCCAAACACTCCTTAATCGTCTCATAACCGGTCTATCCTCTTATTGAGCTTGCTTAGGTACCTTCCAAAGCACTTGAAAATTCCTTTGGTTTGCTTGAACTCTTCGGATACATTTTGGAATATCTGAAAGTTGGAAAATGTATTCTAGATGTGGGAGCCTAGAGTTGGGCAAAGTCTAGAATTGGAAAATGTTTACCTTGGGCTTTGTAGGTTCTCCTATCACTTAGTGGGACAAAAGAGTGTGGAATAAGAGAGTAGTCTAGGTGAAGACCTCTAGGAGTTGATGGAATGGGAGAGATGAACCTAAAGAGACCGGTCAAGAGTATTTCATATGGCATAGATGTTGTGCCTTGCACGGGAATGTCGGTCATTTTCTTGATCATGAGTAGGGCAAGGTTGAAGGGTTGTCTAATGGACAAGGAGTAGAACATGTAGCGAAGGCAAACATTGATGTGATCCCGGTTTCCTATGGTGCTAATTACATTGACTCTAAGGAGTTCTTCCCATTCCTTGAATTGGGGATTGAGTTCATTGAATTCCATTCCATATAGGTCCTTGATGACCTCATTTCCGGTTCTAGTTCTTCTAGTGTTGGTGGTCCTAATGAAGAGGTGGTCACGAAGTTCATCTTTGGACACAAGAGGGGTATCATAGGGATAGATGCGGTCAAAGAGTGTGTCAAGAGTTGAGAGGAAGTGCAAGTCGGAGTAGATGCAACTACCATGGTTTGGGACACCTAGGATTTGAGCAAACTCCTCGAGGTTGAAGGAGTATTGATGACTACTAGCCCTAAAGTTAATAGATAAGCGACCATACTCATCCTTGGAGAGGGTGATGGATTCATAGAATTCTAAAATAAACCTAGAACAAATAGGCTCGTCGATTTCTAAGAGATACTTAAAGTTGATTGTGGCAAATTCCGTGTATAGGTTTGTACCTTCTAAGAAGGATGGATCAATGGTTCTACCCTTAGGGACATATCGTTTTTCTAAGGCTTTGAAGACAACGATTTGAGTTTGAGTGAGACCTTTGGTTTTGTGGTGTTTGGGTAGGTACTTGATGGTGTTCTTGTGGTCGTAGTGAGTTAGAGGAGGCATGATGATTCCTAGAAAATCAAAATTTCACATTTAAGTAAATGACTATTGTAATGTGTAAGTTCTAGTGTGTGCCTACATGAAAACAATGTGGAGGTGCGATTGACTTGACTCATTTTGATGCTTAAAAATGTTTTGTAATGCAAGTGATGTTTCAATGACGTTTTTCATTTGTTTTAACAATGTGGTGAACGGTGGTAAAGTATGGGTGACGACCGAGGGTGGATATGTGAAATGAGGTGGTGATTGTTTGACAACACTTAAAGCTTGGATATCTTCTTTGTGTTCTTCACTTGCTAGAAAGTGGAAGAGACGCATTTCATAATGAAATTCACTTGACTTTTGACGACATAGACAAATATGTTAATGAGAGTTTGGATATGACAATTGCCCTTTGTTTCAAAGAGCGACACAAAGGTGAACATAGGTTTATGTATCATGAAAGGTGGTTTAATCTTAATAGGTTAGGTTATAGTGGGGATGACACACTTGTTTGGTTACATTGTGGAATCTTCTTGTGAAGATGACTAGGTGGAGTTATTGGTGAAGATGATATTAACTCTTGGTTTCTTTGAGGGCATGGAAGTGGTGGATGACTCGATATTGATATGACAAAGGATAACTTGGTTTCTCATTTCACATTGATTGTTTGAGGTTCGAGTGATGAAAGGTTATGAGGAATATGCTTGAAGTTTTGCTCATTTTGTGAATCTTATGGGCTGATGGTAAGTTGGAGTTGTGAGTAAAGAGGTGTTTGGTTTTGAACTTAAATAAAACATTCTGTGGCTTTGGCGGACCAGGCAGAACCAAAAAGTCGGTTCCGCCCGTATGGTCTGAGGGTGCCGTGGGATCTGCAGGGAAAACTCAAAAGGAATTGTCTTGATTTTTGTGGTTTTATCCTAATGTTCAAAACTAAGGTTTTAGGTCTTATGAGTCCTTGACTAAGCCTAGGGATGATGAATGCTTCTCATTCAAGAGGTTTTGTGAAAACGTTGATAGAATGGTTAACGTATAAGACTTCTTAGTTAAGATGTTCCTCAATGAACATTTGTACCAAGACGATGATGATGGATCACAATATTTCAATTAAGAACATAATGGATTGAATTGTCGCTGAAGTCGATGCTTCCTTTGTTGAAGGTATAACAATGTTGATAAGATGAATTCCGTTGTTGATGCGAGTTTGCTTGTTCAAGCGGAGCTTGTTGATGTGTTTCTCCATCCGATACTAATTTGAGAATCTTACGCGTTTTGGAGAATCATTGGGTAAGTAAGTATAAAAGTGCAAGTACCACTTGTGCTTTTCTTATCAACTTATTACCGACATAATTCCATTTGGCATACACTATGGTTTCTATTCCCGTTCTTTTGGGAGACCATAATCCTAGTACCTTATGATGTATCCAACTAGGCCTAACTAACGAGTTGTTTAAGGATCTTCGTTAACACGAGCATATAGACAAAAGCAAAACATAATGTTGAATCTAAATGTTATGAGAACAAGTAGTCTTCCAAACATTTCTCTACGTTTAGTTTTACCTACGGATTTACTAATCTCATTCTTGATAGGTCATCAATAACTTAACCATTGAGAACAAGAGAGCAACTAGGAATGTCTTTAAGTTAAAATCCCTTGCTTTTGTGGCTTGCTTTTATTATCAAAAGGTCTTTCAAATATTGACACTATACTCACTTGATTACTTTGAAATATCAACTTCGTTAAAATTGTTTTTGTTGAATTTGTTTAGACACAACTAATGACCTACAAATCAAGTTTTATAACTTATGTCAATTTTACTTGATTTAATGTTTAACTCAAGGTGAGAAGATGTTGTTTTGTACTTTTACTCCATGCTTGTCTTGCCATCATTGGACTTTCGACTAAGTTATCATCTACCAAAGATGATATCATAGAAGGAGGAGATCACTCGTTAAATGTCATATTCAACGACTCCTCGACTCTTTTGGTTTTCTTACTTAAGACACTATGAACTCTATTTATTTTTTAAAAGTCCAAGAGGTACAACATCATTAGACTATGTGTCACATTTGATGTGTAAATCCTAGATGTTGAAAACTTATTTTCTTTCACACATCCTAATATATGCTAATGTGATTTATTTTACCTTGTGTGTTTTATGTGAGATTATCATAAAGGAGTGATTGAAGAAAGACACAATTAAAGACTCAAAGTATGGTGTTTGAGAAAATTGTTTAACAAAGGTTTGTTTTGCAAGCATCACAAAAGTGTTAGACATTTTGTCACAACTCACCATTTCACGTCATTTACCATTTCAGGTCATTTTCCCAAACTTCGACTTTTTACTATTCATAAATCACTATTCATCAAAACACTATTCATCGTTTTACTATTCATCGTTTTCGAGGTCAGTTTGATATTCTGAGAAACTTTTGGGAAATTTTACTATTCACTGAACACTATTCATTGCCGGAAAAATTTTCACAATTCACTTGCATTACTCATTTCATCGTAAATTTAGTTTACGGGTATTCAAATTCGCGTAACCGGATTGGTTTAGGTGCGAATTCATTTCATTAGTGTTAAGAACACTGCATACGGACTGGAGATAGTCTGCATATCATCATAACAGCATTTTCATGTTATACCACTCTCAGGATTTTCAAATTTCCATATTCAGTACATTTAACGTTTTTACGTATAAGTAATTATAATAAACGTTAACACCCGGTTTATACACGACGAATATATCTAAATATTCCCACAATGGTCCCGACATATTTTTATATCCATTTTAACATCATAAAAGTTATAACATTCAGTTACCCAGTATTTTGGAAATTTATTTTATTTTTAACGTACGCGTATGAATATAACGACGGTTTTCGTTAAAACTAAACATTAATCACCCGATCACTCAGTAAATGTACCCAACATATTTTTAATATGTTTTTAACATTATTATAACTTTATTTCATCCCGGTAAACTTCGTGGACATTTATTTCTAATAAAACCGGTACCCGATCGTAACTAAAAACACAAACTAGTGCAAATTCTTACAAGGTTTTCTAATTAAATCCCAAGTACCCTAACCCCCCCCCCCCCCCTCCTACCCTTGAAAAACCAGCCCATGAAACACCCTTTTAACCCCTAGCATTAACTTAACTATATTTTACTAATAAACCTTATAAACCATACTTTACCAAAATCACAAAATCATAATTCACTTTTTAGCAAGAACAAAAATCATCTTTCTCTTCCATCCCTCTTCAAAACCCACGACCCTTTATTGATCTCCATGATCAAGTGATCATTTTCCATAAAGTAAAACACCAAAGTTGTTCATTTTACATGCCTAATCAAGAATCAAGCAACAAAAACACAAGAACATCAAGCATAATCATCCTATAATCATCTCATTTTATCAAGTAAGTTTTCATCTTTATTTTTTCATGGATCATCCTATTTTTACATGTATTTCATAAGTATCATGCTAAAAACCATGTACAAGTAGCTATACCACACTTTATTTTGGCTAAAAAGAAACATACAAACCCTAACTTTTTAGTTATGAATCCCCTTGCTCTAATAACTTGGTTAGGAGTCCATGGCACCCTAAGAAGGTGTATGGTAAGATTAGATTAGCCATGTGGTGATTACAAGAGGTTTGGTGATGGTAGAAATTAGTTTTTAACCTTGGAAACTTGATTTGGAACCTATTTTAGACATGCTGTTCCGTTTTGTAAAAATCTGGAAAATCAGTAAACACCAAGTAAACTTTGGCAAAATTTTTAGAAAATACTTTCAAAAACGAATCCGTAGGCGAAAGAACGGATTAAAAAGAGTCTATAACGAAGGAGTTATGATTTTTGCAAGATTGTAGACGAAAAGTATTTTTCTGAAAATGTATGCTGTTGGACGTTTTTCATTGGACAAAAAGAGACTTTAGACGTAACCCGGAGGAGCCGAGCTTTCCAAAATATATTACTACATACTAAGACGTAACCGTGGATATAAAGAACAAGTAAAACGGACAAGTAACGACAAAGATATACTCGTTTGAATATCGGCTAAAACCATTTTATAATTGACAGCTTTTATTAAATTTGGCGCAAAAACTACGAAGTACATTTTTGAGCTAGAAGTAATATCAAGTACCGAGCTTTATAACTAACGTAGTATTAGTTATTACGAGTATGTTTTCATCATTTCAAGGATTACAACCCGAGTATTTCAACGCTAACATGGAAACTTACGTTATATATATATATGTATATATATATTATAACTAGCTATTTATATTTTCTAATAGCAATATTTTCCAAATTCTTGGAATATATATTTTTGATAATACAAGTGTTTTTCCAAAGAGTAGAGTGGTATAGAAACATGTGCATGGACATTCATAACATCATTTCATGATCTAAAGTAGATCGTTCATCATTCATATTAGGTTGCGGCTAGTGTACGCGCCTTGTTTTTCAGCTCATTACATGTTCATGGTACCATCATATTGGGTTGCGGCAGCTAATTGTTCATTGGTGTTCATTTCATTTCATCACAGTTTCATCAGTTCAGGTGAGTCATAGCCCCACTTTTACTGGTTTAATTACTTTACAAACTCTTTGGGGGAGATACATGCTTAAATACTCGTGTTATACTTTTATACGATTTCAAATCCCATGGGGGAGAATACATTGCAACAACTATTTTTGTACATGCCCAAGTATTACAAATTCCATACATTGCTTAAGTTGCCTTACTACCACTTCATAACAAGTCCCCTTTTCAATATCATGGACCGTTAATTTCAAGTACTAAGCGAGAGTGAGTGAATAGATCTATTGAGGGTGACGCCTCCATTCGTGTTTGGGTTGCTCCAACGGGACGAATGCATTTCATGTCTTATCAAGTGAGTGCCTGGTAGACACTCTGTTGGGGCATTACAAAGTCTAGCTTCGGGGTCATGAGCTTAAGAGACAATGTAGCATTTTTGACATTTATGTCGGTTCACTTTATACTTGTGGCTATTGTACATACGAAAATTACTTATGGAATTACGATACTTTTCCACCACTATTACTATTGAATTACAATGCTTTTGTATCAAACATATTACATTTTGGCAGTGGGTTGTAAACACACAGGTTACAAGTCTCTTATGGCGGGACTTGGAACTGAGTGGATTTACGATGCCTTTGCTGGGGAATCTTCATTTCAATGCATTACATTCTTTTTCACAAGACTCTATGAACTCACCAACCATTGTGTTGACACTTTAGCATGTATTTTCAGGTATTAACCAATGGCACGCTACTGGAGGTTTTGGCAGGGCAGGGCATGGCATGGTCATAGAAGACTCTGATTTATTCATTTGGGGACCGTTCTAAATTATTTTAATGGCCTACTTCCACATTACTTTTAACAATGTAAAATCAACATTTTGATTTAACTATTTTATTCTAAATGATTCAAGTGCAAACCATTTTTGAACTAGTGTTGTGATATCAATTGAGTTACACCCCAGCTACATGTATGCTTCCGCTGGACCCGATTTTGGGGGTGTGACAGATTGGTACCAGAGCTTTGGCTATAGCGAACTAAGTGTTTTTTTTTTAAACTTAGACTATAGCTACTTTCAAGAAAACTTAACCCTATGACCGTCACGTGCCTGCCTGCCAAGCTGAAGCCTCATTTGTGGTTAGTTGCTGACATAGGTGATGAGACTTGTGTCTCATTATCTGATATATTATATTCATTTATTATAGTTGATTACTATAATTGTTTTTCATATAAGCATGTTCACGTATCATATATGTCACCGCATTATGTTTTTCCTTGCATAGTTTCATCATTTGACCTCGAGTTTGGTCACCTGCCTTAGTCTTTCTGAACGTCTTGGTATTTGTGAAGGACATAGTATTAGTATAACTGAGCTGAGTATTTCAAAATTCATGGAACCTCGGTGGAATATAGACTAGTCACCTATATTCAACCCGGGATAGTGGGACATAGGCTGACTACCTATGTCTGACTCAGAAATGAATTTTGCAACACTGAGAATGGTTATAATAAAATTCTGTCTGGATTGAATCCTTTACTCATTTTCCAAATGTTTCATGCATGTGTGTATACCCTCATTGTCAGAACATTCATACTTTTCATCACCTTTTCACCAATATGTTTTCAGAGACCAACATAAACTGAACTTCGGGACGAAGTTCCTTTTAGAGGGGAAGACTGTCACAACTCACCATTTCACGTCATTTACCATTTCAGGTCATTTTCCCAAACTTCGACTTTTTACTATTCATAAATCACTATTCATCAAAACACTATTCATCGTTTTACTATTCATCGTTTTCGAGGTCAGTTTGATATTCTGAGAAACTTTTGGGAAATTTTACTATTCACTGAACACTATTCATTGCCGGAAAAATTTTCACAATTCACTTGCATTACTCATTTCATCGTAAATTTAGTTTACGGGTATTCAAATTCGCGTAACCGGATTGGTTTAGGTGCGAATTCATTTCATTAGTGTTAAGAACACTGCATACGGACTGGAGATAGTCTGCATATCATCATAACAGCATTTTCATGTTATACCACTCTCAGGATTTTCAAATTTCCATATTCAGTACATTTAACGTTTTTACGTATAAGTAATTATAATAAACGTTAACACCCGGTTTATACACGACGAATATATCTAAATATTCCCACAATGGTCCCGACATATTTTTATATCCATTTTAACATCATAAAAGTTATAACATTCAGTTACCCAGTATTTTGGAAATTTATTTTATTTTTAACGTACGCGTATGAATATAACGACGGTTTTCGTTAAAACTAAACATTAATCACCCGATCACTCAGTAAATGTACCCAACATATTTTTAATATGTTTTTAACATTATTATAACTTTATTTCATCCCGGTAAACTTCCTGGACATTTATTTCTAATAAAACCGGTACCCGATCGTAACTAAAAACACAAACTAGTGCAAATTCTTACAAGGTTTTCTAATTAAATCCCAAGTACCCTAACCCCCCCCCCCCCCTCCTACCCTTGAAAAACCAGCCCATGAAACACCCTTTTAACCCCTAGCATTAACTTAACTATATTTTACTAATAAACCTTATAAACCATACTTTACCAAAATCACAAAATCATAATTCACTTTTTAGCAAGAACAAAAATCATCTTTCTCTTCCATCCCTCTTCAAAACCCACGACCCTTTATTGATCTCCATGATCAAGTGATCATTTTCCATAAAGTAAAACACCAAAGTTGTTCATTTTACATGCCTAATCAAGAATCAAGCAACAAAAACACAAGAACATCAAGCATAATCATCCTATAATCATCTCATTTTATCAAGTAAGTTTTCATCTTTATTTTTTCATGGATCATCCTATTTTTACATGTATTTCATAAGTATCATGCTAAAAACCATGTACAAGTAGCTATACCACACTTTATTTTGGCTAAAAAGAAACATACAAACCCTAACTTTTTAGTTATGAATCCCCTTGCTCTAATAACTTGGTTAGGAGTCCATGGCACCCTAAGAAGGTGTATGGTAAGATTAGATTAGCCATGTGGTGATTACAAGAGGTTTGGTGATGGTAGAAATTAGTTTTTAACCTTGGAAACTTGATTTGGAACCTATTTTAGACATGCTGTTCCGTTTTGTAAAAATCTGGAAAATCAGTAAACACCAAGTAAACTTTGGCAAAATTTTTAGAAAATACTTTCAAAAACGAATCCGTAGGCGAAAGAACGGATTAAAAAGAGTCTATAACGAAGGAGTTATGATTTTTGCAAGATTGTAGACGAAAAGTATTTTTCTGAAAATGTATGCTGTTGGACGTTTTTCATTGGACAAAAAGAGACTTTAGACGTAACCCGGAGGAGCCGAGCTTTCCAAAATATATTACTACATACTAAGACGTAACCGTGGATATAAAGAACAAGTAAAACGGACAAGTAACGACAAAGATATACTCGTTTGAATATCGGCTAAAACCATTTTATAATTGACAGCTTTTATTAAATTTGGCGCAAAAACTACGAAGTACATTTTTGAGCTAGAAGTAATATCAAGTACCGAGCTTTATAACTAACGTAGTATTAGTTATTACGAGTATGTTTTCATCATTTCAAGGATTACAACCCGAGTATTTCAACGCTAACATGGAAACTTACGTTATATATATATATATATGTATATATATATTATAACTAGCTATTTATATTTTCTAATAGCAATATTTTCCAAATTCTTGGAATATATATTTTTGATAATACAAGTGTTTTTCCAAAGAGTAGAGTGGTATAGAAACATGTGCATGGACATTCATAACATCATTTCATGATCTAAAGTAGATCGTTCATCATTCATATTAGGTTGCGGCTAGTGTACGCGCCTTGTTTTTCAGCTCATTACATGTTCATGGTACCATCATATTGGGTTGCGGCAGCTAATTGTTCATTGGTGTTCATTTCATTTCATCACAGTTTCATCAGTTCAGGTGAGTCATAGCCCCACTTTTACTGGTTTAATTACTTTACAAACTCTTTGGGGGAGATACATGCTTAAATACTCGTGTTATACTTTTATACGATTTCAAATCCCATGGGGGAGAATACATTGCAACAACTATTTTTGTACATGCCCAAGTATTACAAATTCCATACATTGCTTAAGTTGCCTTACTACCACTTCATAACAAGTCCCCTTTTCAATATCATGGACCGTTAATTTCAAGTACTAAGCGAGAGTGAGTGAATAGATCTATTGAGGGTGACGCCTCCATTCGTGTTTGGGTTGCTCCAACGGGACGAATGCATTTCATGTCTTATCAAGTGAGTGCCTGGTAGACACTCTGTTGGGGCATTACAAAGTCTAGCTTCGGGGTCATGAGCTTAAGAGACAATGTAGCATTTTTGACATTTATGTCGGTTCACTTTATACTTGTGGCTATTGTACATACGAAAATTACTTATGGAATTACGATACTTTTCCACCACTATTACTATTGAATTACAATGCTTTTGTATCAAACATATTACATTTTGGCAGTGGGTTGTAAACACACAGGTTACAAGTCTCTTATGGCGGGACTTGGAACTGAGTGGATTTACGATGCCTTTGCTGGGGAATCTTCATTTCAATGCATTACATTCTTTTTCACAAGACTCTATGAACTCACCAACCATTGTGTTGACACTTTAGCATGTATTTTCAGGTATTAACCAATGGCACGCTACTGGAGGTTTTGGCAGGGCAGGGCATGGCATGGTCATAGAAGACTCTGATTTATTCATTTGGGGACCGTTCTAAATTATTTTAATGGCCTACTTCCACATTACTTTTAACAATGTAAAATCAACATTTTGATTTAACTATTTTATTCTAAATGATTCAAGTGCAAACCATTTTTGAACTAGTGTTGTGATATCAATTGAGTTACACCCCAGCTACATGTATGCTTCCGCTGGACCCGATTTTGGGGGTGTGACACATTTTAATACTTAGGAAATTCTTAGTTAGCTCACTTGTAAGCAAGAGTTGAGTGAGACATACTCAAGAGTTTTTCATGTTTATCTCTTGATGGTTAAATAACCAAAACACCTTATATCTCCTACTAGTACTAAAGACTAAATTCCTTGTTGCATAGAATCTACTCTTAGTTATTTACAAATAGCAGGTAGACACTCTAGAGTATTGCAAATAACACATATTTGAGCACATAATGCTAGAGACAAGATATAACCAAAGTCAAGTTTAAGTAATGCGTACCTTTTAACTTGCATCGAGATGCTATCAAGCGGATAAGCATTAAGCATAAAAAGCATGGTTTGACGACATGCTTTGAAACTCAATAACTCATGTATCCAAGAAGGTTAGACAATCATATAAAAGTATAGAGTATGATAATCTTAATTCTTTTATCATGAGTTTCTATTAGAGATAGAATTATCTCTAAACCTCTCTTCTAGGTTAGACAAATTTTACTTGCTTTGTTTTATTAGTTAATGGTGCTTTTGAGTTAAATCCTAATCCGGTTTTATTTTTAAACAACCTTTGACTCCTCAACAATCTTTCAAGAGATTTTGAGCTTTCATCAAATTAAACTAATAATTTTTCCTTTCTCATTTTGCATTTTAATCTCATGTTTGTAATCTAGACATAATTTACATTCTAGATTAATTTCAACATTACTCTTAATTTTAAACATTTTATCTTCTAATAAGATTTCATTTTCAAAGATATTCTTAAGAGATTTTGAAGACTCATTCTTGAAGATAGCTTTTAGGTCCATGTTGCACAAATGTTTAGACTCATTTTCTAGTTTAGAAAACTCTATGATAAATTAATCAAAGCAAAATAGTTTGGTTTCAAAGTGTACCTTGCTTGATGTTTTATCTAGTATAGAATCACAAACCGGATGATTGACTTCATCTTCATCCGAGTTAATCCATGAATCGCAAGCAAGACAACAACGAGCTTGACACGAGTAATCACCTTTACTTACACCTTGCTTGTTGTATCAATAAGTTGACAATAAACTACCGGATCATTGTCTTCGTCAACTTCCATTACATTCCAAGATACGCAAGCAGGTTCAACAAAACACACGTACTCATCTTCACTTATACCTTCATTTAAAACATTTAAACTAATAGCACATGTATTAACTTCTACTAAGTGTCTATCAATTAGTTTTTCTAAAACTTCTAATTCATATGTAAGATTAAATTGATCATCTTTGACTTCACATATTCCTTGATGAAAGTTTACCATATTTTTCAAACATCATTAGCCTTTTGACAAAAATACATTTTTTCATATTTTGTACTAAAGCTTTGTAAAGCATTGTTTTAGCTTTAGTATTTTTATCAAGTTTAAGATAGTTATCTTGGTTTTCAAAAACTTGTTTTCTTTGGTTTGAAATTACCAAAAAAAAAATAATATGCCAAAGATCTTGATCAATTAATTTTACATAGCTTTCAAAATTACTTTTCCATTCAAGTAAGTTTTCTTCTTCAAATAGCGGTTGGTTTTGAATAGGTTGCCCTTCTTTGAGATTTTCAAAATCCATGGATCGATCCAAGTTTTAAAATACATTCTATTTTAAAGATCTTGAGTAACGTAGCTCCTGATGCCAATTGTGGAAAACTAGAAGGGGGTTGAATAGTTTACCGCTTTTTCGATTCTTATTTAGATTAAATAACCTTTGAGAACTTGACGTTTGGTTAAAGATATAAGCACAACTTAATATGTTTGATTCTTTGAATAGACTTTTCATGTGGATAACAATTCAAACTTAACTTGTTTCATACTTTGAAAGCTTTACTTGTAATGATCCTAACTTTGCTTGTTTAGTTCTTTGAAAAGCTTTACTTATGTTTAAAGATATAAGAACAACTTTACTTGTTTTGGTTCTTTGAAAAGCTTTATATGTGATCAACAATTCTAACTAAACAACAACATATAATAAGCAAAGATAGAGAAAGAAATAATCAAACCACAACACGATAGTTTATCGTGGTTCGGCTACAAGGACTCTTTTTCCTTGCCCTACATCCACGCCCCGAGTTTCCAACTCGAGAGTTATAAACACTAATCAACAAGCTCCTTTCACCGGCGGAGAAAACCTTACACGTCGCTTATACTTTTACCGACACAAAGCTAGATGTCGAGTTCTTTTACAAGGGTACAACCACTCCCATTCGTCGCTTACACTTTTACCGACACAAAGCTAGATGTCGAGTTCTTTACCAAGGGTACAACCACTCCCGTTAGTTCTTTTACTAGGGTACAACAACTCCCAACACACTACGTATTTTGAGGCCTAAAATACTAACCTATAACTTCTACATACATGACACACATGAAGTATAAACTACCAAAGCTTATACATGACCAAGCTACCAAGACTTGCAACTTTAGAGTTAAAGCTTGTAACTTCTTGAATGATCTTGTGAAGTCCCTTGCTACATAAGAGAATCACAAATCAAAAGGTTACTGAGTTAGTTGAGAGAGTATATGAATATATGTCCTAAAAGGGTTAGCCAAAAATCAAGTTATGGCTTGGTATTTATAGCACACCATACAGCATGCTTGGCGGATCAGGCGGAACCCTCAGATGGGTTCCGCCCGTGTACCCCCAGGGTACCGCCGGGTCTGCAGTAGGTTTATGCAATAACTCTTCAAACCAAACAAGGTCTTGTCTCATAAATCCTAGCAACCAAACAATGTCACATCACATTACACTAGTCAAACACCAAACTTGCAAGTCACTACAAAGTTAGTCAAACACATAAATGCATATTGACAAAACTTGCCATAAGTGTGATGTGACAATTCTATTTAAAGAAATAAATATGATATGACAAGACACTTTCTAATTTAAGAAATAAAAACAATGTTTAGTTTAAAAGGAAATGTAAACATTAGTTAAACAAGACTTAAACACTCAAAGTGATGATTTACTCTTAGCTAAAGTTCATACTTTGTCATTAACAAAACTTAGCAAAGATCGTAAAATATAAATAATGTTTTTAGGAGATATTTGTATTAACACAATTGTAATAGAGCCTAGACATGATATTCATGGGTGCTTTTAAGTCAATGTATGTATGCTCTCTAGACATGTACCCAATCATGCAAGGAATTTTTATGTTCCTGAAGTTATGCCTCCTAATCCATGGTGTCTTTCTATATTTTGAGAGGCAAGGATGTTGTAAAAGGAACCTATGGTAACTCAATTCATCCGGGGTTGGAGCGAAGTCTGTAAACTCAAATTTTATTTGGAGAGGCTTAATGAATTCCTTAAATGTGTTAGCTTCTCTCTTTCTTCTTTTATGCGCAATAAGCCTCTTGCTAATTTCTAAACGGCGACTCTCTAATTCCATAAAGACCAAACTAGTACAAACAAAAACACGAAGAAATAAGATAGACTAAAGAAAACCTAAAAATAAAAATAAAATCTTACTAGAAAGGAATCTAGCAAGTAGACGTAATAAAAAGAGATTCTAACCTAGACAATAACTATTCCTCAGGCTGCGGCGCCAAAAACTTGATACGTGGGAATCGCACTAGGCTTTACCTCTCAAGGGATCTAGAGAAGCTTACAACCCCCACCAGGCAGTGTACCTGATCGTTGTAGTATAGTATAGTGACAAGTACCGGGGATTGATCGTTCAGCTAGGAATAGTTTCACTAGGATTAGAAAACCTAAATACTAGATCTAGAGATGAGAGATGATTATTTTTGTATTTTTATAAATTTTTAGAAAGCAAGTAAAAATCTCGGGTTTTAAGGATTTGGGCGGAATTAGTTGCTAGTCAACTAACCCAATACTAAAGATGCAATCAAACTAAAATACTAGAAATAAAAATAAACTAAATTAACTAAGGTTGTGAGCAATAAGTGGAGAAATTGTATTTACTTAGATTTCACTACTCCCTAGATATCTTTTACACGTTAAGTACTTGTTATAGTTGCGTGGATGACGGATTGTATTCCTTAATACCATTCATGGGGTGGCGCACTTAATTCCCCAATCCTATGAGTGCCTACTTCACTCCTATGTCGAGCCGGCTAAGAAGCTCCTAACATGGGATCATTAGAATTTACTCATGCATTAAATACAACCAATAAAACCTAGTGCACGTCAGTTCATGTTTCCTAAGACGTTCAAGCATGTTACCATTTGGAGATCTGCCAGTTTTCTTAAGCCTAACATCGAAATCATTCATCCAATACAACCATAAACAAGTAATCAACACATAATTAACATCTAGGTTTCGTTAGATCTAAGCAAACACAAGATAGATCTAGCCTAGCATGATGGAATTAAGACAAGAACAAGATATAGACAACCAACACATAGACATATTGATTGAATTAAAAGAATACTCATCTCAATTACACATGAAAGGGTTCAAGGGCTGAAAACCCTTGAAAAACCTGTAAAACTCGTACTAGGTTCGGCCCTAGGGTTTCTCCAAAACTTCTCTCTTTTTATGAATGAAAATTAGAAAACTATATATATGAAATTGAGGCTGACGGCGTCAAGACCAAATTGGTGACGCCGTCATCTCGCTGCCAAAATACTTCTCGGACTGCCTTAATCTTCATCTGACGCCGTCATGTGTTATGGTCTTCTAGGCCGTCACGTCTTTTACTCTTGACGCTCTACATGTGACGCCTTCACGTTTGTACTGGGCCGTCATGCAAATTACTCTTGACGCCATCAAGATTTTCTTCTTGACGCCGTCACCTACTGTTCTCAGCAAGGAAAATTAAGACTTTGGCGTTTTCTTCACTTTTATGCTCCAAAAATGTTCGAATTGCTTCCTTTTCCAGATTTCTCTCCCAAAGGACCTAAAATCACAAAAGGAACGATTTAGGGCAATATTTGATCAAATAAATTCAATTCCGGGCTTAAATGACCCCCTAAAAGCGGTTCATTTTTCGCCTCATCACTTCACCGGAATCTTTCTTATCCAAACATGTAGATCAAGACACGAGGAATCTTTCTGGGTGAGTTAGAGTCCGAGATGGGTTCATTAGCTAGGGTTTTGGAGGATCACAGCCGCACCACCATAGCTGCCGCTTCACCACCTTGAGTCGCGGCAACCACCTCTCACCTCCCTTCTTCAGATGGTAAGCTCACGCGCCTCCCTCCTGTTGTTATTTCGCCATTTCTTTTATAAAACCCTAAACTGTTTTTGCTTAAACTAAAATTATTTTCGAATTAAAACTATTAAACAAACGTATTTATCATCAAAACTCGTGTGGATCTTTGCTTAAAAATCGTGACTCGTTCGACTCACTCTGAGTCAACTCGACTCGCCACTGAGTCAGTTAACTCGTGGCTATGCTTAGTTATTTTGTATTCAATTTATTATTTCTTGAATTTATTTGTTGTTACATAATCGTTTTGAATCGTTTGTATCATTTATGGTGACTGTTTAGGTTTTGTCAAAATCGTTTTCGACATGGGTCGAGTCTCACAAGGGTTGTATGTTTATAAAAATTTGATGTCGATTAATTACTTATTCTCATTAAAATGTTTTAAAGAGTATAGAACAAAACTGGTGAATCTGTTTGTTGTGTTAGAATAAGTCGCAACTGCTTTGGTACATGTAACATTTTGAGTGTGTATTATTATTATTATTATTATTATTATTATTTTTATTATTTTTATTTTTTTATGCATTTGAGTCTTTCATAAAGTTCATTACTAACTTAATCTTCCTTGTTTTGTTTATGTGATTTGACGATGATTGGATGCTATCGAAGTTATACCAGGGATTTTGACACCGATTTATTAAATTTGTAAAAGTTATTGTAATAGATTAGTTATTCAGAAAATCATTGTAACCGTTATTGAGGATTTACGGTATTAGAATAGGATTATTGTATGATTTGATACAAGGGACGGAAGAATATGTTGGACCCGTTAGAGCTCAATATATTTGGACCCGAACGGACACAAATTAAATAAGCCGAAAACTAATATACACCCGAATGATAATGATGTAAAACTTGACTAAGGCTTGTAAAACTTATAAAACTTGTTTACAAATACTTACGTTAACTTAGGAACTCAATATAAAAGGAGAAAAATTTATAAAATCTTTTAACATTTATAAACTTATAAATCTTTTCCCAATTCTTATAAACTTATATAACATGACCTTATTCAAACTAATACAAAGTTATACTTCTGGGATTCGAGGAAAACATCCAACTCATTCATCGATTTGTCTTGAGTCTTGTATAATGTTTATTCGTTCATTTTTGGTTCTATGTGTTTTGGTGTGAGTTATTATTGATTCTACATTTTGAGACTTCTTCACGAGAGTGTTTCTCTTTCTCGTCATACCTTCCTATTGTTTGATTTCGTTTCGCAAACCTTCTTCGTCTTAATCTCGAAACTATACTTTTTCCTAGAATCCACACGAGATTACAAATGTTTACTTCTTTTATCGCCATTGAAGACTAAATATTTTCATAATCAACACGAGTATTCAACGAACGTTACTTTGTATATTACTTGAGGATTGTTTTCTAAAATATGTTATTTATTAAGGTTGTGCCAATCCAGTTTCGTTGTACTTGTACCGCTTGATGCCGTGTGACTATACTTTTGATGCCGTTGTGCTCTCCTACTTTTGATGCCCTTGTGTTGACTAGTTGGTGCTAGTCGTTATATCTTGCATTGCTGCATACTCAGGTGAGTTCATAGCCCCACTTTTATCTATTTTAACTGCTTTTCAAAATACTTGGGGTGAGATACACGCTCTGTTTTACTATGATCACAATGATTTGAAAACTGTTTTATGGAACTGAAAAACTCATATTTTCTAGTACGATTTTTGATAAGCACTAAGTACGATTTTTGCCACTATTAAGTCCATCAGATCATGAGCCATTAGTAACTTGCGAGTGAGCGAGAATATAGTTTATAGGCCTATAGGATTGACCATCCCATCCGTGACCTGAGATTGGCAACACGGGTGAGCTATATTTGAGGTTGGCTACGTATTTGGCAGTGCCTAGCGAAGGGGGCATTTGTTATATTATGAAATTCTGCGGTTATTGTTGACTTATGATTGGTTGGTTAATGTTTGGTGTCATGAGCTTAGTGTAGTGGTATATTTGGGCGTATAACAACGTAGCCCCTTTTTCGGGCGTATAACAACGTAGCCCCTTTATCTTAAAAATTTTGGAATATTTTGATCAACTACTTTACTT
This sequence comes from Artemisia argyi, assembly GCA_030686995.1. NCBI lineage: Eukaryota > Viridiplantae > Streptophyta > Magnoliopsida > Asterales > Asteraceae > Artemisia > Artemisia argyi. The sequence continues at coordinate 100,141,653 of CM060678.1, forward strand.
TAAACCTATGGATTCACTCAACCTTTGTGTTGACTTTAGCATGTTTATCTCAGGTGTTAGATACTGCCGCTGTATATTTTACTTGGAGGAGCTTGGCAAAGGGCATGGCTTGGTCATAGAAGACTCCGAAAACCGTTTGGGACTTATTTTAATTAATCTTTGAATTATAGCTTCCGCACTATTTTACTATTGTAAATTGAATGTTTTCAATTATAAAATTTCCTTCAAAATGGTTTATACATAACCATTCTTTGTATCCTTTGTTATGATAACAATCGAGTAGCACCCCTAAACTTGTATGCTTCCGCTGATCCGGTTTTCGGGGTGTCACATTTATAAAGAAACTAGATGAAAATGGTATAGTGTCTAGGAACAAAGCTAGGTTAGTCGCACAAGGCTATCATCAACAAGAAGGAATTGATTATGACGAAACCTATGCACCCGTAGCTAGACTTGAGTCCATTAGGATACTACTCGCATATGCATGTGCATTAGATTTTAAGTTATTCCATATGGATGTGAAAAGTGCATTCCTAAACGTTCTCATCAATGAGGAGGTATATGTTGCACAACCTCCAGGATTCATGGATTTCGAGTACCCCGAGCATGTTTATAAACTAAAGAAAGCTTTATATGGTTTAAAGCAAGCCCCTAAGGCTTTGTATGATAGGTTGAAAGCTTTTCTTCTTAAGCATGAATACTCGATGGGAATGGTAGATAACGCTCTTTTCACCAAGAAAAAAGATTCAAACATCATCCAAATATATGTTGATGACATTATATTTGGTTCAAGTTGTCAAGACATGTGTGATGAATTCTCAAGAATCATGCATGACGAGTTTGAAATGAGTATGATGGGCTAGCTTAACTTCTTCCTTGGACTACAAATAAAACAATTAGATGATTGAATATTCTTTAATCAATCTAAATATATTAAGGAAATGCTTATGAAATTTAGACTAGAAGATACTAAACCTATGAAAACCCCAATGGCTACGGACACAAAGCTCACCAAGGATGAAGAGGGTGTCTAACACCCTAGGCAAATCCCACATCGGTTGTGGCATGGAGAGATGTTGGGCTCATAAGATAACATTCGCCTTACAACGACACAACGTATTTTGTGGTCTACTACGGGTGGAGTTCTTAGGAACTGGCAGTTAAGCGTGCTCATGTGAGAGTAGTACTGGCTTGGGTGACCTGCCAGGAAGTCTTCAAAGAGGCCACAAAAACAAAGCCGTGAGCATTCGGGCAAAGCGGACAAATTGTGGTCTAAGTAGGTGGGATGTTACAAGTAGTATCAGAGCCATTCCTGAGCCGTTTGTGATGGTGGGGCAAACCTCATTGAGGACGATGAGTCCCTAAGGTGGGGGGAGTGATTGGAACACCCTAGGCAAATCCCACATCGGCTGTGACCTGGAGAGATTTTGGGCTCATAAGATAACATTCGCCTTACAACGACACAACGCGTTTTGTGGTCTACTGCGGGTGGAGTTCTTAGGAACTGGCAGTTAAGCATGCTCATGTGAGAGTAGTACTGACTTGGGTGACCTGCCGGGAAGTCTTCAAATGAGGCCACAAAAACAAAGCCGTGAGCCTTCGGGCAAAGCGGACAATATTGTGGTCTAAGTAGGCGGGATGTTACAGGGTGAATCCGTAGATAGTACTAAGTATAGAGGTATGATAGAAAGTTTATTGTACCTAACGGCAAGTAGGCCCGATATCATGTTTAGTGTCTGCCTTTGTGCTCGCTTTCAAGAAGATCCCAAATATTCTCACTTAGAAGCGGTTAAACGTATCTTCCGATACATTAAAGGCACTATGCACTTAGGATTATGGTATCCTAAGGGGACTGGCATAGAAACTGTAGTTTACGCCGACTCTGATCATGCGGGAGATTATGTGGATCGAAAATGTACTAGTGGAATTTGTACTTTCATGGGTTGTTGCTTAACTTCTTGGTTCTCCAAGAAACAAACGACACTAGCTATCTCCACAACCGAAGCTGAATATGTAAGCACCGGAAAGGCATGCCAACAAGCACTATGGATGAGACAAGCTCTCGTAGACTATGGTATTACACTTGATGACATTCCAATCATGTGTGATAATAAAGGATCAATAGATTTAAGTAAAAACCCCGTGCAACACTCTCGTACCAAACACATTGAGATTCGTCACCACTTTCTTTGGGATAATGTGCAAAAGGGTAACATATCTATTGAAAAAGTGCCAACGGAGGAAAACATAGATGATATTCTTACTAAACCACTTAAGAGTGAACCATTCTTTTATCTTCGATTAGGATTAGGAATGATGGAACACATATCTTCTTAGATTTCATTGTTAAAGAATGCCTTCTGATCTGAGTCTAGGATTCTCTTGCGCACAAAAATTCGAAATAGAGAAGTAACTATTTTTATTAACAATCATTGTTGCATGATAATAAGAAAACTTGATTTTGTGCATAAAAACCCCAATTCATGTGTTCAAAATCTTCTCATGAATAGGAAAAATCAACTTTTCTTACATTGTTAATACAATTCAAAAACGTTTTTCCATGCATGCACGATGCGCTCAATTCCTCTATCGGATCATGTAACAAATATGTTATCCGACATGGAAAGATGAGCAAAAGTGAAATTAGGAGACTTTGGATTATCTCTTAGGATTTTTCTTCTCTTTTAGAGTCAAGATAATCACATCTCCACATATGTTTCATATAGGCACACACTAGAAACATTTTCTGAAATCTGGCAATCCTTCTAGTGGCGGTCCATTATCGACCCACGGTCCCTTATGTGATAAAGGACCGTCCACTTATTTGAAGGACCGTCCATCTGTGTGTGAATCGTTAACCACTTTATATTCCTACATGTTTGACTAGCCTATCCTTAGGTCTTGTGGACATTCCTAATTTGTTTAAGCATCATTTGAAATAATCTAATCAAGCATGCATGCTTTGCTATTCTTGCCACCTTCATCCTCTACTTAAACCACCACTTCCTCCATTCATTGCCATGGCATAACCTCTCTTCCTCACAATGTCATCCAACAAAATGTCATCCCCTAGAAAACCAAGAATATAGGTCAAACCCATATGGAGGAAGAAACAAAACCTTGGCAATAACCATGTCAATTCCAATCCAACAACACATAATGAGGCATCATCTTCTTATTTCTCCTTCTTTGCCTCTCAACCACAAAATGGGCCACCATCTACTCACAATGAGTATACAAACCCGATTCCTCAAGATCATTCATTACCACCCTTGTTTCCACCTCAAATGACAAATGTCAACTCCCTACACTCCATCAAAGCTCAAGAATTCTCAAATCTTGTTGATTTGAGCCTCCTCAATATCATCTTATCCCAAAAACTTTATCTTCCAACTATGTCTCATCCCACTCTTGCCCAAGTGGATGCCCATGGGGGTTATTGTGCTTGTTGCATCTACAATCACAACCACTTTCAAAAGATGAAGAATGATCTTGACTACATCATTTCCATCCTCTTTTCATCCGGGTTTCTCCAACCCTTACCCAAAAACTCATCCCCACCTTGCGGTCGCAAGTTCTAGGGAAGCATGCATGATCACCAATAAAACCAGACTTAACATGAGATATCCTAGGAGATTAGACTAGAGTTATGCTTGTACACTCATGTTGTAAATGTCATATGAATGACATTATTCTTATCTTTTAATGAATGATCTATTTTATGCATGAACTGTTGAAATATTGTTACATATAATCTTCCTGCCGGCGGTCCCTAATCGAAATGGCGGTCCCAAACTTTAAAGGACCGTCGACCCATTTATGGGGCCGTCCTCAGTAGATGTCTATCCTGCCCTCCCTTATCTTTTCTGCAGGATTTCTATGTTTGCTCGCATGTTTCTTCTAACATTTTGCAGATTAATTCGATCGATCAATTCCCACGTGTCCTCATCATGGGGGAGCACTAAGCTAGGGGGAGTCATCATTATAGCATGGATTCCATTTCTTCTACGAAGCCTTTTTGATTATACAAAAAGGGGGAGAACAAAACGAGACTCGATTTAAAACTCATTAATGCCTAGTTTTATCTAAAATGAGTTTATATTTTGTAATCATCAAAAAGGGGGAGATTGTTAATACAAATAATGTCAAAAACGTCATTTGCATTAATCGGTCTCTACTAGTTTTGATAATCACAAGATACAAACACACGTTACATAAAACTATGACTAATAAGTTTTTAATCGGGAAAACTGGTTTTCGTCATCAACATCACTTAAGGTATGTACAAACTTCTACCAACTTGTGTATGTGATCAAAGGAGTTAAAAACTTTACATTTTCATGTCACAAAACATTTTTACAAAAGTATTTTTGTATAATTTAAAGAAATGTTTTATTAAGAAAATGTTTTCAAAATTCAAACATAACAGCCGTATTTCCCGCTCAAAACCGACAACAAAACTTCACCAGATAGTTTTTCACCACGTCAGGACAAAACGGGGAGCGTCTGTCTGGACGGTTCCTTAAATAGGGTGGCGGTCCCTTATCAATAAGGGACCGTCAGGCATTTAAAGGACCGTTGCTTCTCTCCTGACGCCTATAAATATAGAACTGTTTTCCTCCAGAAAACTTCACCTCTTATGCACCAAAACCTTCTGTATTCCAAAATTCTTTCCAAAACATACTCTTCGATCACATTATCAAGTTCTAGTTGTTTACAAGTGATCACACTCATCCTTCCTCTAAGTGCAAGAGAAGAACATTCGTTGTAATCAAGAAACGAAGTGTTGAAGAAGAGTTTTGCTCATCTCATCTTATTGTTGCGGATCTATCATTACCTTCATTCATTGTTTCGTGTATGTAATATGACTTGAGTGCAAGTCTTATATTGTGTATTGTGTTGTATCGTGCCATCGTGTTGGTACGAGGTGTGAAGCCACGTGGGCTTTGGTAGATTGGTTCTAGCTAGGATTAGGACTCGACATTCCGCTTAGTGTCGTTAAACTTGGTGTAAGCTTGTGTAAGGTTTGTTCTGCCATAAGGGAGCGTGCTGATATAGTGTTTGTGAAACTCTCGAGTGTGAGACTCGAGGAGTGGAGTAGGGACGAAGGAGTGAGCTTCGTGGCCGAACCACTATAAATCTTCGTGTGCCGATTTGATCTTTTCTTTCTTTATCTTTACTTGTTTACTTATCATTGCTTATATTTATTGTTTTGTTGATTTCACGTAAGCTTCGAATCGAACCTTTTTGTCAAACACAATTTGTAAAGTCAATTTTATAAAAATTTGATTAATAACGGTGAAACTATTCAACCCCCTTTCTAGTTTCAACAGTTTTAATTATAATTCCAAGCAATTTATAGGACCTTTTAATCATTCCCAATTATAATGTATCATGAATTATATTCTACAAGTTGCATCAAAGAAAATTAAAATAGTAAAATCACGAACAATAATAGATCAGAAGTAATACCTTTATCATTCAATTGACCAAGGAATTAAGAAAATAGTGTAGCCTATCAATAATTAAAGAGGATTATGAATAGGTGTTTAATATGTTATAGAATTAGGGCTGATTATGTGAAGCATTATATAGACAGTTCAAGATGCGGTGCATTAAATAATTATGATGCGCTGTATTTATTTAAATTAGTTGATTGGTCAATTTGTTATCGTAGGTCAGGGATCCGGGGCACTGACTAGATAGAAGCACCGTATTGTTTTGCCAGTGAACAAAATTTAAATAAGGAACGTACCTTGGCTTCCGCAACACCTTTCCTTATACACCAACTTAGGGTCAAATGGTATACCATATGGTATATATAAATTCAAATAAAGAATAATTGGTATAACCGTTTTGTAACGAATCATAATCTCATTGTTTACTAAATAATAATTCATTCCATGATTAGAAATAAATGACGCTTTAAGCTTATCAAAATCGAGATCATGATTTGGAGATGATATATTACATAGAACTATGTCTGAGAAATTATTACTGAAGTCACAACTTTCGTTTTTGATTTTGGTGTTTTCAAATTTAGGTAATTCGTAAGAAAATAGGTTTGTATCAATTTTTAGTATATCAAATTTTTCCTTTTTAGCAAACCATTTCTTAAAAATTTTCTTATCAGACATATCCTTGCAAATGATAGCTGGGAATTTAAGTTCAAAGAATTGAAGACACCCAATGTTACCTTCACTGAGTTCCAGTCATCGAAGATTTGGTCATCCCAACATGCGTTTCTGGTTAGGTACAGAGTGTAATCTTTCATAGTGATGCTAGATCCATCCATCATCCTAAAAATACACTAACTTGCACAAAAGCAGTGAAATGATCAAAGTATATGCAGAATGCAAATGATAAAATGCAGAAAACAAAAATATGCAACGTATACAATGAATGCAATCTATACTAATATACAACAAAGTTAGTGGTTAGAATATAATTAAATTACTAATCAAATAAACAGATATGAACAGTTCATTCCACGGCAGCGGCGCCAAAAACTTGATGCGTGTGATATGTCAGTGTAACATAGGGTGTTTAATATTTAGCCGACTTATTACTAACACATACACTTAACGAGCAGTGTACCCGATCAATATGTATGTACTGGTAAGTAGAGTGTCGAACACTAAGAATAGAACGTAATATCTAGTTGATTTAATCAGTATTTTAATATCTAAGTTAGTTTTACAATCCTAATCTAATAAAACGGGGGTTTAGCCAGAGAGACTAACACGGATTTAATAAAAGTAAAAGTAAAACTAATGAGAACGAATCAATGAATAGCAATCACGTACACAGATAGATAATAGAAACACGTAAGAAGACATGTCCTTATAATTAAGTAGCTTGTCACTTGTTATATTGCTAGCTTTATATGATGAGTATCGTAATCTAATCTGTCTCGTTGGATCCTAATTATCGGTGAGTAAACTCTTAATGATTACTTATGTTTATCCTACTTTTTAGACACTAGATAAGCAGGCGAGGAACAAGTATGGTAGCCCAGAAGACTCAACTAAACACATAGGTTATCAATGCACAAATAAAAGTCACCAAAAATGTCAATCATATAAACTTTAACCGATGGGAAAGCAATTTTAAGGGGAGCAGTATGGTGGCCACAAGCCCATCAATCCTGATGGATTAAAGCTTACTAATACAATAAACAAAACTACTTAATGAATTATACACATGCAGGACTTTCTTACGGCTCTAAGATCTTCGTTTGGGGCATGTCTTGTGATGCTTCTTTGACTGAATTCGTCTCCATAGGGTTTTTTTGTACACCAAACTCGTATCTGTCTTGGGGTATTTATAGGTTCTATCTGAGGGGTCGATGCAGCGCATGTTCTTTAACGTCTTGGATAGAATCTGGTGAAGTCTTTAGCTGATACGCCGCATGTTGTAGTTGAGATGCAGCGTATTTTGGAGTAGAACAAGTTGATTATTCTTCATTGACCAAAGTTTCATATGCGGCGCATGTTGTAATTGGATGTGACGCATTCTTCAAAGTCAGGCAATGGTATTCGAATTCATCTAAGTATGATGTAGCGGCATATCTGTTTAGAGAGATACGGCGCATCTCTTGAATTTCAGTAAACTTTTCAAATCTTGATCATTTAGCTCCATAATTCGTCCAATATCATTAACTTTCACCTAATTGCTTGTTTTTACCTGAGAATCACTAAAGTAAACATTAAGGCACCAATTCTCATACAAAATAATATAAAACAAGTCAATTAAATAAGATAAATGATGCTAATAAAATGTACTTATTTGATCTCATCACCAACCTAGGACATGTACTAACTAGATACTTAGAGCATTCAGTTGTGCATTGAATTGCATCAGTAAATGTCACGAGCCCCCCTTCAGTGTGTGAATGTTTTGGGTAGGATATTCAGTGAGTTTATCAATATGTGATAAACTCCCTGCGAATGGGTTTTGGTGAAGTAGAAGGGTTTCACTGAGGAAAGTAAATGATCAGGGGCCAGAGAGAGAATATACAACATGTTAGGATATTTTTAATCAGTGTGCTGATTATCAATATCTAACATGCCTAGTTCTGCTTTCAGTCTGGTGAAAGTAGGTTCATCCAGTGGTTTTTTGAAGATATCAGCTAATTGGTACTCAGTGGGGATGAAGTGTAATTCAATATTTCCTTTCATGATAACATCCCTGATGAAATGATATCTGATATCAATGTGTTTTGTTCTTTGATGAAGCAGAAGGTTTTTTGAGATAGCTATTGCACTTGTGTTGTCACAAAAGATGGGTACCATCTTCTAATGAATACTGATTATACAAAAAGATGCACATACCAGGCCGTCAATGGTGATTAACGGAATTAGGGGTGATTGTGGTGATGTCAAGTGCAAGATAACCTGAAAATAAGAAATAAAAGACACTACGTTAAGTGATTACGCAGGGGTGGGACCCTGCAAAACCACCTCCGGCGTGTGAATAAGTATTTGGTATGATAAGTTTAGTGAAATTCGTAGTAAAGTGGAGTAGAAAAGATTGCATACCAGAATTTTAACTCGTCCAAGACTATTTATAGGGGAAGAAATAACCTTGGAGAGTGTTTGCATAAATTTAGGAGATCATGGGGGTGTCCCATGATTTTAGGAGATCATGGGGATGTCCCATGATTTTAGGAGATCATGGGGGTGTCACATGATTTGTGGTAACCGCTAGGGCTTAGTGCCCCACTCTCCCTATATTGGTGGGAAAGCCAATGAGAAAGAGAGTACGTGGGTAAGACTAGGTCATGACAAAGGCCAGGCTCCAAACAGTGAAGGAGGCCCCTCCAAACTGTGATAGAGGTGAGGCTTCGAACCTCAACAGAGGTTTGACACTACGAGTGCTTTTTGGGTGAAGGCTGGCGGATTCCCTTGCGGTAGCCATTGTGAATGACTTTACGCCGACATTATGTGTAGGACGAAGGCATAGGCTTCGTCCTTTAGAAGGGTACATCATTACCCTTTGTACAAATAGTAAGCTAAGTACCAGAGTGACGGTAACGCTCGTTAGCAGAACGGAGGGTACGTTATCAAATACCATAGTCACTGAGTTGACTTTTCATCCATAACGCATTTGTACAACAGCCTGCAGCAGCAACATATTCAGCTTCTACTGAGGATATTGCAACTGATTGTTGCTTTTTAGCACTCCAACAGACTAACTTTCCTCCAAGAAATTGGCAGGAGCCTGAAGTACTTTTTCTGTCCATGTTGCATCTTGCATAGTCGGAGTCTGAATATCCTTTTAGATCAAACCCTGAACATTTGGGATAGTAAAGCCCAAGACTGGAAGTACCCTTCAGGTATCTCAGAATCCTCTTGATAGCCATGAGATGTGATTCTTTTGGGTCAAACTGATATCTAGAACACAAACAAACTGAAAATTGAATATTAGGCCTTGAGGCTAGAAGATACATCAGTGACCCAATCATACCTCTAAAGAGAGTTTGGTTAACTGGTTTTCCAGTAAGGTCAGGACCTAAGTTGTTAGGAGGTACCATTTGTGTTTTCACTAAGGGACAGTCACTGAGGTCATACTTTTTTAGTAAGTTCCTAGTGTACTTTTCTTGACTAATAGATGTGCCTTTTTCAATTTATTTGATTTGTAATCCAAGAAAGTAAGTGAGTTCACCATCAGACTCATTTCAAACTTCTTTGTCATCGGTTTTTCAAACTGTTTACAAAGTTTGTAGCTTGTTGAACCAAATATGATGTCATCCACATACACTTGGACAAGAATCACATCCTCTTTTGTCCTATAGGTAAACAATGTATTGTCAATCTTGCCTCTGACAAACTTGTTTTGGATCAGGAAGGCTGAAAGAGTTTCATACCATGCCCTGGGTGCTTGTTTTAGTCCATAAAGGGCTTTGTTTAGCTTGCAGACATGGTTGGGAAATTCACTGCTTTCAAACCCTGGAGGTTGTTGCACATAAACATCTTCTTTAAGGTTACCATTCAGGAAGGTACTTTTTACATCCATTTGGTAAACTTTAAAGTTCATGTATGTTGCATAGGCTAGGAAGATCCTAATGGCTTCCATTCTAGCAACAGGTGCAAAGGTTTCCTCATAATCAATTCCTTCTTGTTGATTATATCCTTTTGCAACAAGTCTTGCCTTGTTTTTTATGACTGTTCCACATTCATCAGTCTTGTTGTTGAAGACCCATTTCATTCCTATGACATAAACACCCTGGGGGCATTTAACAAGGGCCATTGCTTTGTTTCTGTCAAACTATTCCAGCTCATCTCTCATGACCTGAACCCAACTTTCATGTTTTAGTGCTTCTTTAACATTTTTAGGCTCTATGTTAGAGAGAAAGTCCACATGAAGACATACATTGACTGAGGCTGCTTAGAGTTTAGCAGCCATGCTTCTAGTGAGCATTCCTTTAGTAGGCTCACCAATGATGTTGACAAGTTCTATTGTTTTGGACTTAGTCCAGCTATCCTGAGGTCTGGGATAGGAGTTAGAACTTGTAGAAGCTTGATTTGTTAGAGGAGTGGGTTCAGTCACTTGAGCCTGAGATGCCTCAAGATTAAGATCTTTAACAACCTCAGTGTGATTAGTTTGAATTAAGGTATCTTAAACAATTGGTTATGTGGTTGTACTCTCATTGGAGACTTGTTGAGTTTCTATGAACTCACTGTTGGCTGGTTAAGGTTGTGAGGATTGATGAAGTATGAGATGTCAGCATCAGCTTGGTATTGAGTAGAGAGGTTATTCTCAGTGTAATACTCATCAGGAGGATATCTTGATGAGTCATCAATACCAATTTCTTCAACTGAGGAATTTGAGAACCTGACGGCTTCAATACTCTCATCAAAGGTGACATGGAAGGTTTCTTCAATTTGTTGTCTCCTTGTATTGAACACCGTGAAGGCTTTTGAGACAAGGGAATACCCTAGAAAGTAACCATCATCAGCTTTGGCATCAAATTTTCCAAGATGGTCCTTATGATTATGAATAAACACAGGACATCTAAAGACATGGAAATAGCTGATATCAGGAATTCTTCCTTTAAACAACTCATATGGAGTTTTGCTATGTCTCTTAACAATGATGGACATGTTTTGTGTGTAGCAGGCTGTTTTAACTGCCTCAGTCCAAAAATGTTTGGAGAGTGTAGATCCATTAAGCATTGTTCTTGCAACCTCAATGAGGGTTCTGTTCTTTCTTTCAGCAACCCCATTTTGCTTAGGGGTATAAGGAGAAGAAAAGTTTTGAGAGATTCATTTCTCATCACAAAAACATTCGAGGTCATTATTTTTGAATTCAGTCCCATTATCAGTCCTGATTTGTTTGACCCTGATGTCATTTTGGTTTTCAATCTTCTTGATAAAGGACATGATTGTTTCAGCTGCCTGACTCTTTTTGGTTAGGAAGTAAACCCAAGTATATCTTGAGTATTCATCCACAATGACCAGAGTGTACTTCTCATGGTGGATTGACATTGGACTGATGGGTCCAAAAAGATCCATGTGAAGCAGGTGAAGGTAGCTGGTGATAGAAGAATTTTGTTTGGTTTTAAAGGATGCCCTATGGTGTTTACTTTTTTCACGGGCAGGGCAGGGTTTATCCTTTGAGAACACAAGTGATGGTAAGCCAAGGACTTTGTTTTGTTTGGCAAGGTTATTAATGTTTTTGAAGTTCAAATGGGAAAGTCTTTTATGCCAGTTTCAGTGGCTTTAGCGAAAAGACATGTTCCATTCTGAGTGAGTGAGGACATATCTAAAACATAGACATCTTGCCTTCTTGGTGCAATAAGAACAACTTTTTTTGTTTGCATTAAAGATAGTTCCTTGCTTATCATCAAACTGAACTATGTACTTAGCATCACATAGTTGGCTGACACTGATCAAGTTATATTTGAGACCATTAACATAAAATATTCTAGTAAAACTATTCCACTACAGTTTACTGAACCATAACCTTCAGTGAGACAAGATGAGTTATCAGCAAATACCACCTTTGTTCCTGGTTCCTTTACATATTTGTGCAGATATTCTTTCACGCCAGTCATGCTTCTTGAACATCCACTATCAAGATGCCAAACAGGCTCCCTGGCATGTCTCTGCACAAATGTAAACTGAGTTGGTTTTTCTTGTGAACCCACTTTCTGGTGGGTTTAGCTTTAATGGCCTTTTTGAACCGAGAAATTGATCCATGATCAGTGATGGTGTGACCAGTGCTGCCACAGACTTTACATCTGGGAGAAGAAGAGGTAGGTTGTGGGGTTGGTTTGATGATGCCTCTTCTGGTCTGAATGACCTGTTCATGTCCTAAACTGTCATAAGTAGGGTCACCACAGATGTCACAACATGGATACATCAAACAATCATCAGGAAGGTGATCATTAAATCCATAGTGAGTGCAGGGTTGTTGGGGTAAAAAAGGTTTTTCCTTTTGCCTTATTTGTTTGGAGCCTGAGGCATAGTCAAGAGACTGAGCATTGTAGTAGGATACTACACCAGATGAGACTGTGTAAGATAAATGATCAGAGGTTCTGTGATCTTCCTTCTTACATATCATGCAAAAAAGGATTCTATAACAGTCATCAGTGGTATGAGTGGTATAGTTACACAATTCACATCTCAGCTTTGGCTTAGATGTAGCTTTTGATTTGGTGGAACTTGAGGAAGCTGGTTTAATTTCCTTACCCAAGGGTTGAGGAGTTTTCTCAGATGATTCAATCTTTTCACTCAGCTTCCTAACAAGTTCAGCCAACTGATCATATTTAGAATCAGGGATGTCAGTGATAGCCTCAGGGGAGACTTAAGTTGTAGAGTCATCAGTGTGAACGGAGCTTTCTCTCTTGGAGAGTGTTGAGTGTACACCAAAGGTGTTAACTCAGAGCTTGGTTCAGCTCCCTAAAGAACTTTCAGTTATGGGAGTGGATTATATGATACAGAATCAGACTCATTTATGGACTCAGGATGACTAGGTTCATCAATGACTCCAAGCATATTTTTGATGGCCTGACTTTCAGGTTCCAATATTTTTCCAATGTTAAAATTTGGCATTTTACTATCAGGATTGACTCTTTCAATCATGTCACTTGAGTTTGGTCCTATTTCCCTATTAAAGGATATGCCTGAAGGGAGGAATGCCTTTTCACTATGACTTTCACTTGAAGACTCAGTGTTTTGACCCTCACCAGCTTATATATGACATCTTTTTCTTTCTTAAGTTCATCCTGAAGAGCTTGATTTTGTTTTACAAGTTCAGTGTTTTGAATTTGAAGTGTAACAGCCTCAAGTTTGGCTTGTTTTAAAACAAGTAGTTCATCTCTACACTTATTTAACTCAAAAACTATCTTATTGTATTTAGAAAACAAATTTTTTCTTTGCTCTTCAACGAACTTAAGATCCACATTCAAATAGTTCAAATAAGATTGCCAATCAGCATCATCATCCATGGATAGTAAAATGTTTACCTTTTTCATGGTGATGTTGACCAATTCTCCATTTCTAGCATGGCTTTTTCCAACCGCCAGCTTGTTATCATCTGAGAGTGCCATCAGTGCACTGACCCTTACTTCTTCATCGGAGGAGACATCTTCCTCATCCCAGTCAAAGGCTTCAGCAAATAGTACCTTGTTCTTGGCTTGAACAAGTTTGGATGGTGCAGCCTGAGGTACTGAGGGAGTGGTCTCAAGGAGAGCAAGTTTAGCTTTAGCTTTTCTATACTTAACTTCAAAGTCTTTTTGAATGTTTGCATTTTGAAAATGTTGAGTGGAATAAAGCATTTTTGGTTTAAACTTGCTAGTTCCTGAAGAAGAACTACTACCAGAAAATTTGTATGAAGAGTCTGAGGTTGTTTTTGAAAAACAGTCTTTAGCAAAGTGACCTTTTTTTTGCCACAGTTGAAACATTCAGTGGATTCATTAGCCTTAGCGTTTTGAAAGTTAGATTTGTTTCTTTTGATAAAAAGTTTTGAGTTTGCTAAAAGAGCTCTTTCTTGAAATTCAACATGAAGATCACTTAGATACTCTTCACTGGTTCTTTCATCAATCTCATCTTGAAAATCTTGCACAACACCATTAGAGTAGAAGGCAATGGATATGGGTGACACAGTCAGCGTCGTTTTGGTCTCTTGAGCTTTCCTAGGGTATCTCCTAGTGAATAAGTTGTCTTCATAGACAAACTTCCCATATATCTCAGGGAGCTTAAGATTCTGAATGTGATTGGCATTTCTAAGACCATGTGAGAAGTTTAACCACTTCTTAGGGAGACTGCTGACAAGCCAACGTTGATTTCATGCTTAGACAGAACTACACCATCATTTAACAGCTCATTGAGCAAAGTTTTGTATCGGGTATAAGTCTGAGAGAGACTTTCAGAGTCTTTGGCCCTGAAAGTGTTATACTCAAGTCAGGTCCATAATCTTGTTTTCCTTGGTATCTGAGGGATCTTCAAAGCTGTGAATCAAGTCAAGCCATGTTTGTTTTGCTGTAGGACAGTTAATGACTGATTCTATTGTATCGTCAGGGAGACACGATATAATGATGCTTTTTAGGCGTTGGTCCTGATTGACCACCCTCCTCTCATCAGGAGTCCATTGTACTTCAAGTTTAGGCAAACCTTGAGCAGTCTTAGGGACAAAGGGACCTTCATTGATGCATGTGATGTAGTATGGTTCCACACCAGTCAAGTAGCAAAGCATACGCTTTTTCCACTTGCTAAATTTACCAGCTTCTAGTTTAGGAGCTACAGGTGAATAGTCGCCTCCCTTTTGGTCAACTAGCTAGGGTACATCGCTATCAGCAATGGTGGGATCTTGATTTTAAAAAACATTGAGCACTCTTTTGTTTGAAAAAGATTTTGAAAAGTTTTACAAATCAGAGGCTATGATACCACTTGTTGGACCCTTTGACTTGGTTAATCTTAACTACGAAGTTAATCTAACCAAGTTCCATGGTATAGTATGTAATAATTAATAACTAAAAGTAAATAAACGTAAAAGATAAGAAACAGTTTTTTTTTCAACGTTTAACTCTTTATTAGAAATTAATCAAAAAGAATTATACCCAAGTGTTTGCGGAACAACACTTGGGATTGAAATGACAAGTATGGTAAAATTCCTCACTAAACTAAAACTAAGTTTGAGTGACAACTAAGATCCAACTGAGCTATCTCAGAGATTGTGTTGTTCTTTGGAGAGAGTAAAGATTTGGTTTGTGAATATCTAAGCATTAACTGCACAAACTTAATCTTTACATCTCTCTCTTATTCTCTATTTATACACAAGTAGATTCTAACAGATACCTAGGAGACAAAGACTATAAGACAAAGATTACATAAGCCTATATTGGACAAAATACATAGGTATTTTGTCCCTGTTACAAATGTCTATAAGTAGTAAAGAGCAGGGATGCTTTCTGGTCTTCAGTGTTGACACACGTCTTGGTTTTATACCCTTTCAGGAAAAGTTGACCTTTGCTTGATAAGGACCCTTCCTTATTCATTCAAACTTATCCCGCCTAGTCCCTCCTTTACTTTAGTATGTGTATCTTCAGTCTTTGTTCACTCAGTCTTCTTAGTTGGTGAGGAGTTATTGGGACTCAGTGAGCTATTGTCATCACCCACTGAGTCCATCATCTTCTTCTTTGGCTCAGGTATCATTCACTGAGAACCGCCTCACTGAATGCTGAACCTTTCATCATAGATTCGCCCTGAGCATCTTGAGGATGAATCACTGAAAGACTGTGTAGTCAGTGACTTGCTGAGTGTTTACGGTTATCAAACACTTAGGGTATTTTATGTTCAAATCTTAGATTAAGGAGTTTGAGTTATAACAGACCCAGCACAAGGCACCTACAAAGAGGGTGTCGCGCGATTAGGCATGGTGAGGGTGAGGCCTCACATGCCATTGTAACTAGCCTGATATTTAGATCGGTTTAACGAATCTAGGTCATAATCATCGAAACCAATTTGATGTATCATGCATAAGTTTTTTTCATTTTTTTTCTTTTTTTTTAATTACACAATTATGTATCAAGGTCATAACAAAAATAGATTTTATTTATTTATTTTTTCACACAAATGATATTGGCAAATCATTGTGTGAAATCTTTTTTCATAAATCTTATCTGAGCATAACATTTCTCTAATCTTAATGCTGAAATTTTCAAAAAGTGTTGATATATACATTTTCAAAAAGTGTTGATATATATACCTAAAGCATAGACCTACTAATAGACATCATTCTTTCATTTAGGGCCCGTTTGGTTTCTAGATGGATTTAGATTAGGATTTGAATTTGAATTTGAATGTAAAGTTGTAGATTATGATTTGGATTTGATTTGATGTAGGAGAGAGAAAATAATATTTAATAGTATTAATTATTTTGTATAATATTTTTGTAATAAAAAATATTATTATTAAAAATAAATATAGAGATAAATGAGAATAGAATTGTAAGTGAGACTCACAAAAAACATACTCTATATATTTATCAAACCCCACCCTCCCCATACTTTTAAAAAGTGTAGGATCATTGGGGTTAAGTACCAATTTTAAACCTTATAAACACAACCAAACATTTGATTTGCATTTATTAAATCCAAAACCCAAGTAAATCTCATATACCAAACGGGCCCTTAATGACAAGTGTCATACATTTATTTTCTTTTTTTCTTTTTTCACCAATTAATTTTTTAAATGAACCAATCACATGTGTAAACTAAATTTAGGTTTTAATTTTAAACATACAATTCATTTGCCTTTTTCAAAACCCAATATTTATGGCCTTGCACGAGCAAATTTCAAAAAAGGTAATCAACATTAAATATCTATATTTATATTCGAGTTAAGATCAAATGAGAAGTAAAATTAAAATGAGAATAGTGAGAGGAAACCACAGCTGCATATTTTAGATGCACCTAAAAAATATATGCATATCTTCCTAAATTTCTCTTCCTCATTTGAAATATGAGGTTAAAATTTCTTCTCATTCTTCTTATTTCAATTTCTCTTCTGACTAAATCTGTTCACATTTATACTCTATATAAGTTTTTTATTTTATTTTTAAATGGCTACTCTATATAATAAGGGTTGTGGGATGCATTAACAACACAACCACAAACCAAAAATAACAAGAGGGAGTATCCATGGCGGCTGCAAGTAATGGAAACACAAACTCAGATACTTACAAGAAGATTCCTAATATAAAGTTTACAAAACTTTTCATCAATGGAGATTTTGTGGATTCCATTTCAGGTTCTGTCTCTCACTGTGTTGTGCATGTGAATTATTAAAAATTTAAGTATTTGAACATAGTAGTTATTTGTTTAAATCTTTACTTAATAAGAATTGATCGAGAATTCAAACGGAAAAGAACATAAAGTGACAATGAAATTTCTTATGGAGAGAGTTCTATTTTCATAATCATATCGATCAGTTTTATACATTTTTTTTTTATCTAATTTTCACCCTAGTATGTACATCTGGCCGCTATCAAACAGCTAAAGTCTAGATTATCTTTTCTAATAATGGTTTTAGGTTGACAATATATGTTGCATATATTGATACGTAACAGAATTTACTAACTACTGATATTTTGAAATGATACAATTTAGTTGAGATATTCATTACCGACTCGGTCAATATCCATAAAATTTAGTATCTAATATAACCATTTAACATTTTTTTTTAAATTTAAATAATTCTTTGTGTACTATTTTACTTTTATGAAACCTCTCGATCCGTTTGAAGACACAAAAAGTGTAGGATCATTGGGGTTAAGTACCAATTTTAAACCTTATAAACACAACCAAACATTTGATTTGCATTTATTAAATCCAAAACCCAAGTAAATCTCATATACCAAACGGGCCCTTAATGACAAGTGTCATACATTTATTTTCTTTTTTTCTTTTTTCACCAATTAATTTTTTAAATGAACCAATCACATGTGTAAACTAAATTTAGGTTTTAATTTTAAACATACAATTCATTTGCCTTTTTCAAAACCCAATATTTATGGCCTTGCACGAGCAAATTTCAAAAAAGGTAATCAACATTAAATATCTATATTTATATTCGAGTTAAGATCAAATGAGAAGTAAAATTAAAATGAGAATAGTGAGAGGAAACCACAGCTGCATATTTTAGATGCACCTAAAAAATATATGCATATCTTCCTAAATTTCTCTTCCTCATTTGAAATGTGAGGTTAAAATTTCTTCTCATTCTTCTTATTTCAATTTCTCTTCTGACTAAATCTGTTCACATTTATACTCTATATAAGTTTTTTATTTTATTTTTAAATGGCTACTCTATATAATAAGGGTTGTGGGATGCATTAACAACACAACCACAAACCAAAAATAACAAGAGGGAGTATCCATGGCGGCTGCAAGTAATGGAAACACAAACTCAGATACTTACAAGAAGATTCCTAATATAAAGTTTACAAAACTTTTCATCGATGGAGATTTTGTGGATTCCATTTCAGGTTCTGTCTCTCACTGTGTTGTGCATGTGAATTATTAAAAATTTAAGTATTTGAACATAGTAGTTATTTGTTTAAATCTTTACTTAATAAGAATTGATCGAGAATTCAAACGGAAAAGAACATAAAGTGACAATGAAATTTCTTATGTAGAGAATTCTATTTTCATAATCATATCGATCAGTTTTATACATTTTTTTTTTATCTAATTTTCACCCTAGTATGTACATCTGGCCGCTATCAAACAGCTAAAGTCTAGATTATCTTTTCTAATAATGGTTTTAGGTTGACAATATATGTTGCATATATTGATACGTAACAGAATTTACTAACTACTGATATTTTGAAATGATACAATTTAGTTGAGATATTCATTACCGACTCGGTCAATATCCATAAAATTTAGTATCTAATATAACCATTTAACATTTTTTTTTAAATTTAAATAATTCTTTGTGTACTATTTTACTTTTATGAAACCTCTCGATCCGTTTGAAGACACTCCAATGATCGTTTGTACTATTTTACTTTTATGTATCAAGGTCATAACATCACTTTTCAAGTCAAATAGTTTTTTTTTTTTTCATTACACAAATGATATTGGCAAATCATTGCGTGAAATCTTTTTCGTAAATCTTGTATGAGCATAACATTTCTCTAATCTTAATGCTTAAATTTTTAAATAGTGTTGATATATATACTTAAAGCATAAACCTACTAATACACCTAATTCGTTCATTTTATGACAAGTATCATTTCAGGTTCTGTCTCTCACTGTGTTGTGCATGTGAATTATTAAAAATTTAAGTATTTGAACATAGTAGTTGTTTGTTTAAGTGTTTGAAGCTTTTAAAACATAAATAGAATCTTTACTTAATAAGAATTGATCGAGAATTCAAACGGAAAAGAACATAAAGTGACAATGAAATTTCTTAAGAAAAGAGTTCTATTTTCATAATCATATCGATCAGTTTTATACATTTTTTTATCTAATTTTCACCCTCTTATTTTCATCTGGCCGCTATCAAACAACTAAAGTCTAGATTATCTTTTCTAATAATGGTCTTTGGTTGACAATATATGTTGCATATATTGATACGTAACAGAATTTACTAACTACTGATATTTTGAAATGATACAATTTAGTTGAGATATTCATTACCGACTCGGTCAATATCCATAAAATTTAGTATCTAATATAACCATTTAACATTTTTTTTTTTTTTAAATTTAAATAATTCTTTGTGTACTATTTTACTTTTATGAAACCTCTTGATCCGTTTGAAGACACTCCAATGATCGTTTGACCACCCTTATCTTTGTTTAATAATATATATGATATTCTTACAAAAGATTTATGATCCAAAACTGAGGTTGGACTGAGAAATGGTCTCTAACGAGATTTGAACCCACAATCTCTAGGATGATAAACCACTCGTATCTGGACCCACAATCTTTAGGTTCAAAACTCACAAATTGTATCTTGCATGTCTCCAACGAGACTTGAACCCACAATCTCTATGTTGATTAGCCACTCACATAACTCTGGACCAAGAGGCCTTCAGGTGAAGAATACTCGGATATTAATCCCATCTTCAAATCTGCATTACTATGTATATTGCCGACGGAACAGAGAAAAATAATGATAACATGACACCACTTTTCGATCGAAGAATCAATTTGAAAAAATAAATCTCAAATGTCTAAAGTGAATTTAACCTAATACATAAACAATTACCTTAACATTAGGGAGGTAATTAACACATGTTCTATTATAATTTTGAATACAAATGCTCCAAGGTAGGTCCAATCTGATTAACTTATAGCATAAAAAAGATGATTTGCACACATTAGTTTTTGATTTGCACACTCTAATATTACAACCAATTAAAACAAAATATATACATAATACAATAGATTAATGCATAAATTAAAGTGTGCCAATAAAAAATTAAGTGTGAAAATCATTTCCAATAGCAAAAATCTCGTGATGTTTGTTGTACTTTAAATTGAATGCCAAAAAAATTCCAAAATTCTCTTGAAGGAAATCATTTGCTTTTGGCAAACCTATTATATGATGGCTCATGATCAAGATTAAAAAATATCCGTTTTGAATTACACATGTTCCAGCATGTTTTCACACAAGCCATTGTTTACGGTCTTATGGCTTAAGTTATGATCATATTGGAATGACATTAAATGTTTCAAAATTGTTGTGTTTGTGGTACGTGTTGTTCAAAGTTGTATTAAGTTTCTACACTTAAGTAGTGGGCAAATTGCATAAAAGCAATGTTGCAAAAATCGTGAATCGGTTCCGAGGCGGCCGAGGGCCGTGTAGCGATTTTTGGCCGATTAATCACCGATTCCAAGGTCCAAGGCTGATTAATCGGCCGATTACTTTGTAATTCGCTCCAAGGTCCAAGGCCGTTCAGCTTGTAATCGCCGATTTTTGCAACACTGCATAAAAGTGTATCCAACTTATCATAAATTTCAATTTAAGGTACTCTACCTTTTTTTCTTAAAGTTAGTGTACTCAACTTATTTTTGATTGCAATGTAAGACATATAGCGGGTTTCCCAGTAATCTTATAACGAAAAAATTACATGTTTCATCCCTATGTAGTCCCTATTTCATTTTAACATACGTTTTAGTTTGTTTTTATACGTTTTCATATGTTTTTCCATTTTTTTTACGTTTTCATTTTTTTAACGTTTTTGACCGTTTTTTTTATGTTTTCGAACTATTTTTATGTTTTCATCCGTTTTTTTTACGTTTCCGTCATTTTTTTTACATTTTCGTCCTCTTTTTTTTTTTTTAAGATTTCGTTCCATTTTTTTTACCTTTTTTCTCTTTTTTTAACGTATTCGTCCATTTTCTTACGTTTTCGCCCGCTTTTTTACGTATTCATCCGTTTTTTACGTTTTCGCCTATTTTCTTACATTTTCGTCTATTTTTTTACGTTTTCGACTGTTTTTTTACATTTTCGTTCATTTTTTTACGTTTTTGTTTGTTTTTTACGTTTTCGCCACTTTTTCCCTTTTTTTACGTTTCTGTCTATTTTTTACGTTTTTATCTGTTTTTTTACGTTTTCATCTATTTTCTGGCGTTTTCGACCTATATTTACATTTTCGTCCTTTTTTTTACCTATATCGCTAAAACGTAAAAAGGAGGAAAACGTAAATATAGGTCGAAAACGCAAGAAAATGGTCGAAAAGGTAAAAAAAAACAGAAGAAAACGTAAAAAAATGGACAAAAATGTAAAAAAAAAAAAAAAAAAACAGTCAAAAACGTAGAAAAGCATATGAAAACGTAAAAAAAAATGGGCGAAAACATAAAAAATGAACGAAAACGTAAGAAAACGAACAAAAACATAAAAAATGGATGAAAACGTTAAAAACGGGAAAACAAAACAAAAAAAAAACATAAAAACATAAAAAATGGAATGAAATCGTAAAAAAAAAAGACGAAAACGTAAAAAAAATAGACAGAAACGTAAAAAATTGGACGAAAACTTAAGAAAAACAGGCGAAAACGGATGAAAACGTAAAAAACGGTCGAAAACGTAAAAAAAGGTCAAAAACGTAAAAATACTGATGAAAATGTAAAAAGAATGAAAAAACATATGAAAACGTATAAAAACGGACTAAAACGTATGTCTGGCATAATTAAAATGAAATAGGGACTATGAGTGTTATTTGGGATAAACCATAGGGACGAAACATTTAATTTTTTCGTTATAAGATAACTGAGAAACCCGTTATGGCGTTATATGTCTTACATTGCTATAAAAAATAAGTTGAGTACACTAAATTTAAGATAAAAAAGTAAAGTATCTTAAATTGAAATTGAGGGTAAGTTGGATATACTTTTGTGCAATTTGCCCCTTAAGTTGTTTAACCACTTGCATCTTTAATCCATGTATTAAGTTTATGGTGTCATGGCAATGAGGGTCAATACTTCTTGGCACCTCCTCTTGGACTAGTATTCGCATTTGACGTCAGGAATTAACTGCACCTTGTATCACAAAAATCAGCAATCACGCTGTCTTATTGTCCATAGTCTCACACCGTCAATTTATTCTTTGGCACTTAAAGGTCTCAATTTTGTCATATATTTAGAAACTACAAACCTCATACGGTCACAAACGTTCAGTTAAGCATGAGAGATGTGACTTTTTTAAAAATGCATTTGGTCTTTCAGTCCGGGACGGAACCAGGGTTTCCGCGGGTGTCCGGGACCCCTATGGATTTTTACGATGCAGTGTTAATTTTTGAAAAAAAAAATCAATTTTTCCTATACGTATCTTAAATGCAGTGGCGGCGATTAGCATATGCAAGTGATGCAACCGCACAAGGCCCCACATTGTAAAGGGCCTCCGATTTAATATACATCCATTAATATCCATAGTTTTATACATATTTAAGTATATAATGTTTTGAATTTTTAGTGTCTTTGTTAAATATTATCAAAGTTGATCTGGGCCACATTTCAAAGAACTTTTTATTTTCAATAATAGTTAAACTTTTCATGATTTATGGGGGCCTCATTCGTGATTTCGCACCGGGCCACCCAAATCAAGGAGATGACCCTGCTTAAATGCACTCGGTCCATCAAAATGTGCTTCTATATTACGGGTTAAAAAAAATTGGGCACCCGATAATTTTTTGTTACATGTTTAACATTACATTCAATGTTTAAAATGAAAAAATATGTAAAATTATGGAATATACTATTTCATTTAATGCAAAAATTTTAATTAAGGTATGTTTAAATACAACCCGTGATTGTATTTAGTTTTTCCTTTTTTTTTTAATCGAATTTCTTAATTAACGAACTCGATTTATTAAATATTGGACCTCTTTTTTGCTAACTACTTGCTAGGTGTTGATGTTATTGCCAGCTAAAAAAATTAGGATTCTGTATTGACACTTAACACATCCATCCAATTCCATAAACCCATGTAAGTACAATATCAAACAACAAACTATAAGAAAAGAAAAAGAATCTGCATCGTCAACAAAATAAAAAATAAAAAATAAAAAATAAAAAAAATAAAAGCTAAATAATGCAATAATATCAGTTGAATTTAAAAATTCCCATGTGTATTAACCTATTCTTGTATGACGTGATTTTATGTTGTATTTAATACGTAACTGATGTAGTTTGTTCTCTTTATTTATTAACCTATTCTGCCCTAATAAGTAAAATAATGCGTATAACCAAACAGGAAAAACATTTGAGACAATTGACCCGAGGACAGAAGAAGTGATAGCAAACGTCGCAGAAGGAGCTAAAGAAGACGTCGATTTAGCAGTGAAAGCTGCTCGACAAGCTTTCGATCATGGTTCTTGGCCTCGTATGCCCGCATGTGTAAGTATCGTTTGATCAATTCCACCTGTTTATTATTCCACTCAAATTCGGTCTATAATTTTCTTTTTGATTAACAAGAAAACAATTTCGTATCTTGTAATAGTTCATAAAATCTTATATTTTATTTCTCCATGGTGAAGTTTAAAATGATAATATAAATTGACATTGTTTATACGTGTGGTAAAAGATAAGATAAATTATAATATAATACTTAATGTGTATTAATTTGACGAGAGAATTGCATATATACCGACTAAAACTTAAAAACTTACATATTTCTTCAAAATACAAGTTTTCAATGCATGATGTACAATGCAAGTTAAGCATGTTTTGGATATACATATATGCAAATATGCAAGTTTAAGTGGGTATATATGCAATTGACTCATATTATTTGACAACTACGTTTCTTAAACATCATTTTCTCATGTTTTGTTAAATCGAACTATATATCATCACATAGTAATATAATAATGTCAATTACATAAATGTTAAATCGTCTTTTTTGACTTTAAGGAAATTGATTGCGTTCTCAATGTAGAGAATAGAGATATTAACACCAAATTTGTTTTGACAGCTTATTTAATAGATTCTGAAGATTTTGCTTAAAATTAAGTTAGTAAAATATTAAAATTGATATGAAATAAAAAATTGTGCAAACCGACTAACCGAGGAATCAAAAGAACCGAGGAACCCTACTGGAACAAAACCGTATATTAGAACCATGATACGGTTCTTGATTCCTAAAATTCTAAATTTTCGGTTCTCGGGACAGTTCGGGTCAGAAACGTCCGGTTCCAGTACTTTCCTGAAAGAAACAACTACTTTTAAAATATGAAATTTTATTGGTTTTATTTGGGATATTGTGTAATGTATATAGCCTTTTAATGGAAAAAAAATCGTTATTAAGTTGTAACTTAAAAAATTTAAAACTTAAAAAAATATGATAAAATTAAAATCCTAACTATTAATCCATTCAAAGATTATCATCATCATCATTCATCAACATTAAGTATTTTTGAAGGTTTTAAATGCAAGTGCGTGTTCTTAATACTTTTGAAAGATTATAAACTTATAATTTGAATTTGGGTTAATGACGTATAATAGCAATGTACTTTTTCATTTGTTCATATATCAGATACGAATAAAAAAAATACAACAATACTCATCCAACTTTCAAATTTTGTTTTATTATCATACGTTTTAGAGTAGGGGTGAGCATCGGTCCAAGACCGGACCGGACCGACAAGACCGAAGACCGAATTAGCCAAAAAACCAAGACCGAGGACCGGATCAAATGTGGTCGGTCCGGTCGGATCTTGGTCGGTCCAGTCCAACTAGGCCAAATAATCGGTTTTTGGTCCACTAGACCGACCGGACCAATGACCGAATTAGCCAAAAAGCCAAGACCGAGGACTGGACCGAATGTGATCGGTCCGGTCCGGTCCTTTCAAGTCGTTTGCTCAGCCCTATTTTAGAGTAATCTCTTTGCACAGTTAGTCCTTTTAACTAACGACCATTTGTAAATCGAACTTTATATCCCATAGTATCTTTTATATAATAAAAGAATTAAATCATTTCGGAGTGTTTTTGTAAATCCCTTCTTATTGAAAAAAAAAATTAGACTAATAAGAGAGCTCGATTTATCCACTTAGGCGAAATCGAGCAATATGATTCGTCAATAGAAAATCTAAATTAAATTGATTTTGGTCAAACTTAATAAATTTGATGAAGAAATTTGGTTAAGAAAAAAAATGCATAAAAATATATGTGTCATATTTATGAAAATAAAAACTTAAAAAAAGATGAAGTAATTAATAAAACTTTTGTGGTTGAATTTTAAATAAATTATATAGATCTAAGTGTAAATTATAAGTTTCCATGTTTTTTAATAACATTAGAAAAAAAAAAAAACAAATAACCCCTTACACTTTATACCCCGTATACTCTATAATATTAACTTTGTTTAAAATTACATAAGTGTTAGTATTAGTTTTTAGACTTTCATCATTAAAATTACAAAATTTGGTAAATATGCGAATTAGTTTTAATACACGTTAAATATTTTTAAACTAATGTTAGTTTTAGACTTTTTTATAATATTTTTTTAATAAGAACTCATCTTATTATATTTATACACGGGTTTGAATATTAAATACAGCTAAATTATTAATAACAGGAATATAGAAATCAAATGGTAAGTACGAGTTAGTGTTATATGAAAATAAATATACGCGATTCAAATTATAACAACGAGTAATGAAATTGTTATTTGAATATATGGATATCCATAAAAACATTTTAAAAACTTTATGGAGCGTATTTTAACTTTATCAACGCTCATTATGTGCTACTAAACTCATGCTTTTGTACAACATGATATCAATAGTTAAAGTTAAACAACAACCTCAACATGTTTGTCAGTTAAAAACGTTATACAAAGCTAATTATTAAAATAATAATAATAATAATAATAATAATAATAATAATAATAATAATAATAATAATAATAATAATAATAATAATTACATGGTTTAAATAGTTATTGTTTAATTTAGAAGGTGTTCTCCATAAATTAAAAAAAATGCACGCATCACAATCCTTATTTGATAATTACCTCCTAAAAAAAAAAAAAAAAAAAAAAAAAAAAAAAAAAAAAAAAAAACAAAACCTATGTAGGTGATAACCTAACTTTATTCATTGACGTGATGTTTCATCAAAGGAAAAAAAAACGTAATAGTTGGTTGTTGTAAAGGAATTAAAAGTATGTAAATTAGAATTATTAAGCAAGTATATATAGTTTTTAATCAGGTTATTACATTACTAAACTGCAATAATGTTATTGAGTTGGTTTTTACAGATGTGAGATACAACCATTCTTGTGTACTTATGATTTATGTGTTAACCTCTTTTTCTTATGAATAGAATTCAAAAGAGACCTCAACAGAACTTTGACTTATGTCTTATCTAGCTGATAGTTTTTAGTAACTTTTTTTTATGGTTTAATTTTTTTTTTATACACACCAACGTTTAGTAATCTTTTTAATGTTTTATTGAAAACTTCTACACTTAATATTTGTGTTTTTATTATAAACACAATAAGCTATGATAGAATTAGTTGTGAGTTCAGGGGTTTTTTATTAAGCTTCTCAAAAAAACTTAAAGCTTTATCATCAATGTATTCTACCATTACATCTTTTTTTGTTTCTCTTTATGTAATAAAGAAGCTATAGTGTAAGCATCTATGTTAAATTGGTAATTTTATGATCAAACATGTGAGGTAAATAGCACAAAATTATGAAAATACAATTTTTCAAACAAAAATGTACATTTGTAAACATGGTATGATGGTTATTCATAATCAACGAAATGAATCAATTTCAAAGCTATCTAAATATGCTACGTATTTTAACGATAATATAAGTAAGAGAAATACCACAATTACAAAATACATCGTAAATTGATAGCACGAGTTAGCAAATATAAAATCATATATCACTAACATCTTATGCAAGTCAAGTATCATCATTTGATTTTGCTATCAAGTAAAATCATCTTAAACATGTTAACTGATTCATTTCTTAATCGATAATAATATATAATTAAAAAGAAATTTTAAAAACACTGTGCGTGCACAGGTATTATAACTAGTTATAATAATGTCAATTAAATAAATGTTAAATCGTCTTTTTTGACTTTAAGGGAATTGATTGCGTTGTCAATGTAGATATTAACAACAAATTTGTTTTGACAACTTATTTAATAGATTCTGAAGATTTTGCTTAAAAGTAAGTTAAAATATTAAACTTGATATGAATTAAAAAAAAAATTATGCAAATAATATTATAGTCCAATTCAAACATATAATACGTTAAAATAAATAAATAAATAAATACCTTAGGGTGCGTTGGGTATTCCTAATCGGAATGGGTTTATGGATTTCATTTCGATTCAATGTATTTGTTTAGTGGGCCCGTGAATCAATTAAATAGGATAAATGATGCTAATAAAATGTACTTATTTGATCTCATCAAATATCCCCCCACTTGAACTTTAATTATTTTCAAGTAAACCTTTACAATAAACATAATGAAAATGTATTAGGATATTTTTACATTTAAACACTTATTCGTTATATCACAATTGCATGGCCAAACACTTAACCAATTAGAAACAAAATATATTATTATAAAAGCAAATCTAATCGTTTAACTGTCCGGACTTCACGGATATTCTATCATATGCTTGACAAGGATACACATCTCCCCCACTAAAGCTAAGGAGTAAAAAGTCTAAAGCGGTAAAAAAGGTTTATTTGGTTCATGGGTTAAACCTAGCTTTGCTTGAACATTTCCTGCATAAACTTAGTAGATCGCTGGCGCGAGTCCTTGACGCTTTAACTAACGGATGGTCACTAGTATGCTTCATGGATCACTGGCGCGAGTCCTTGATCTTTCAAATGATGGATGGTCACTAATGTGTTCCTTGGATCGCTGGCGCGTTACTTTTATAACGGATGGTCACCAAGTAGAACACGAGATCGCTGGCGCATCATTTAATCAATCTTAAACTCGGATGGTCACCAATTCACACACCGGATCGCTGGCGCATTAGCTAATTAATCTAATACTCGGATGGTCACTACCTTATTCATACATTTAATATTCTTACTTGGCAATCAACATATCCGGATGCTCGAAAGCTAACAATGAATATAATAATACGGTTGGGTATGGATAACATTTAGGATATAAATTGGTGTAAAAATAAAAATACAAAATAAGAAACAAATAGATTAAAGTCCTAAGTGTGGTTAGAATACTTCCCTACCATCCCATGAATAAGACTCGTATCATTAAATAACTCATGCTTTGACTCTTTTGTAACTCATGCTTTAGGTAGACACGAATTATACTCAATAAGATCTTAGACAAAGAATAAACAATCCTTAGTTGGCATTCCCATAACGTCCAACTCCCTTTCAATCCATAAATATAGTACAACAATAGTGGCGATATCAACCACTTAATACAAAACTTTACATTGTTGGTTTAAATAAACTACCGACTTCTTCTTTCTTTTTCTTTTCTAATTTTTTCAATTTTTTTAAATAACTAAAGGTGTAAAATTTCACCACAATTCCATCACAATAAATCTGGATAATATTTTCTTTACTTTTCAGACTTTCAGACATAATGTAATAGTGAAAGTAGTAAACACACGAAAAACTGACTAAAAATATACAATATGTACTTTCACTCTATTGCATTGTGCAATTTCCCGACCTAATGAAAGATAATGAATTTACGCACACGAACATAGGTAACGCAAGGAAACACACTTTTCCAAAGCATCTAACCACAGACTTAAATCTACAGGGTAGGCGAAGGTGTAAGGTGTAACGAAACATAATTAGGTGTAAAAATCCTAAAGGAATGGCTCTACGTGTTTTTCTAGGGGTATCTTACTCTAAAAATGAGAGTAAACAAGGGTTTATACGGGGGGTTAACTAACCACTGTAGTTAGTTAATATCACAAAACATATAAAGGCTTTTTGGTGTAATCCTAGAATTTTACCAATTTAGACAAGTCACTCTAATTATAAAAATAATACTTATTGTAGTGGTCTCGAATAGTATACAAGTCAAGTTCTATAGTTTACAAGTCACCGGCACACTCATAGATTTGTGAATTTTGAAATCACAATTTTAAAAATAAAGTCTTGTGTGCACCTATGCAACTTAGTTTAATAAAAAAACATGCTAAAAAATTGTAAATTTTGATATATTATGCGCAAATTATAGCTTATTCTTCAAAAATAAGGATAAGTAAGAGTTAATTAAAAGTTCTAATTCTCCATCCCCTCACTTAAGTTAAACAAAGTCCTCGCTTTTTATTAAAAACAGGAAATTAGAAAGAATTGGAACGAAAAACTTCCCTGAGATTTGCTCGGTTTGATCTTCCATTATGCATTTGCGAGCAAATAACTATAAATACCACCAATTATACACTTGAGTTTAAGAAGGTCGAAACTTGTACGAAATCCATTAGTGGTTAGAAAATAAAAATAAAAATAAAACTGTAAATCATCAGGTCAGTCGATGCGCCGCATCTTATTGAGGAAGATGCGCCGTATCAAGCCTGGAATTGGTACGGGTCAGAAAGATTAGATACGTCGCATCCTTAACCAGGGATGAACCATATTAAATAAACTGACAGAAAATTCAAAGTTCAAAAAATAAAATGCAGAAAAATAAAGACAGATATGACCTGTGCAGTAGATACGCCGCATCTATTGATGGAGATGCGTCGAATCTGCTACAGGTTTGACAGACTCGACAGCAAAAACAGTAAAAATAAATCCGGGTTGTCTCCCGGTCAGCACTTCTCTTTATTCTAGAGTCTTCAAGTTAGACTCACGTTCAGCTCCTATTTTGTTCTTATCACATCCCATCTTTCGTCCTTCATGCGAAAGATGCTCTCATAAAATTGTGAAACGTTTTCCTCGGATCGAGTTTGTAGAAACTAGAAGGGGGAGGGGTTGAATAGTTTCACCGTTATTTATCACGTTTTTATAAAATTGGCTTTACAAATTGTGTTTGACAAAAGGATTCGATTCGAAGCTTACGTGAAATCAACACAACAATAGATATAAGCAATGATAAATAAACAAGTAAAGATAAAGAAATGAAAGATCAAACAGGCACACGAAGATTTATAGTGGTTCGGCCACGAAGCTCACTCCTTCATCCCTACTCCACTCCTCGAGTCTCACACTTGAGAATTTCACAAACACTATATCAACACACTCCCTTATGGCGGAACAAACCTTACACAAGCTTACACCAAGTTTAACGACACCCAGAGGAATGTCGAGTCCTAATCCTAGCTAGAACCAATCTATCCAAGCCCACGTGGCTTCACACCTTGTACCAACACGATGGCACGATACAACACAATACACAATATAAGACTTGCACTCAAGTCCTATTACATACACGAAACAATGAATGAAAGAGATGATAGATCCGCAATAATAAGATGAGATGAGCAAAACTCTTCTTCAATACTTCGTTTCTTGATTACAACTAATGTTCTTCTCTTGCAGTTAGAGTAAAGATGAGTGTGATCACTTGTAAACAACAAGAACTTGATAATGTGATCAAAGAGTATGTTTAAGAAAGAATTTCATAATACAAAAGGTTTTGGTGCATAAGAGGTGAAGATTTCTGGAGGAAAACAGTTCGGTATTTATAGGCGTGAGGAAAGAGGCGACGGTCCCTTAAATGTTGGACGGTCCCTTATCGATAAGGGACCGCCGCCCTATTTAAGGGAACGTCCAGACAAACACTCCTAGTTTTGTCCTGACGTGGTGAAAAACTATCTGGTGAAGTTTTGTTGTCGGTTTTGAGCGGGAAATATGGTTGTTATGGTTTTGAATGTTGAAAGCATTTTCTTAATAAAACGTTTCTTTATATTATACAAAACTACATTTGTAAAAATATTTTGTGACATGAAAATGTAGAGATTTTAAATCCTTTGATCACATACACAAGTTGGTAGAAGTTTGTACATACCATAAGTGATGTTGATGACGAAAACGAGTTTTTCCGATTAAAAACTTATTAGTCGTAGTTTTATGTAACTTGTGTTTGTATTTTATGATTATCAAAACTAGCAGAGACCGATTAATTGAAATGACGTTTTTGACATTATTTGTATTAACAATCTCTCTCTTTTTGATGATTACAAAATATAAACTCATTTTAGATAAAACTAGGCATTAATGAATTTTAAAACGAGTCTCGTTTTGTTCTCCCCCTTTTTGTAGAATAAAAAAGGCTTCATAGAAGAGATGAAGTATACAGTATTAAGATGACTCCCCCTTGCTTAGTGCTCCCCCTTGATGAGGACACTCGGGAATCGATCGATGGAATTGAGCTGCAATAAGTTAGAAGAAACACGCAAGCAAACATAGAAATCTTGCAGAAAAGATTAAAGAAGGCAGGATAGGCATATACTGAGGACGGTCCCCTAAATGGGTCAACGGTCCTTTAAAGATTGGGACCGCCACCTTGATAAGGGACCGCCGGCAGGAAGGTTTTCTTGAACAAGATTTCAACAATTCATGCATAATATAGATTATTCATTAAAAGACAAGAATAATGTCATTCATATGACATTTACAACATGAGTTTACAAGCATAATCCTAGTCTAATCTCCTAGGATATCTCATGTTAAGTCCGGTTTTATTGGTGATCATGCATGCTTGCCTAGAACTTGCGATCCTAAGGTGGAGATGATTTTTTGGGTAGGGGTTGGAGAAACCCGGAATGACAAGAGGATGGAAATGATTTAGTCAAGATCATTCTTCATCTTTTGAAAGTGGTTGTGATTGTAGATACAACAAGCACAATAACCCCTATGGGCATCCACTTGGGCAAGAGTGGGATGAGACATAGTTGGAGGATGAAGTTTTTGGGATAGGATGATATTGAGGAGGCTCAAATCAACAAGATTTGAGAATTCTTGAGCTTTGATGGAGTGTAGGGAGTTGACATTTGTCATTTGAGGTGAAAACAAAGGTGGTAATGAATGATCTTGAGGAATCGGGTTTGTATACTCATTGTGAGTAGATGGTGGCCCATTTTGTGGTTGAGAGGCAAAGAAGGAGAATGATGAAGATGATGCCTCATTATGTGATGTGAGATTGGAATTGACATGGTTATTGTGTGAATTGCCAAGGTTTTGTTTCTTCCTCCATATGGGTTTGACCGATATTCTTTGTTTTCTAGGGGATGACATTTTGTTGGATGACATTGTGAAGAAGAGAGGTTATGCCATGGCAATGGATGAAGGAAGTGGTGGTTTAAGTAGAGGATGAACATGGCAAGAATAGTAAAGCATGCATGCTTGGTTAGATTAGTTCAAATGATGCTTAAGCAAATTAGGAATGTCCACAAGACCTAAGGGTAGGCTAGTCAAACATGCAGGAACATAAAGCAATTAACGATTCACAAATAGATGGACGGTCCTTCAAATAGGTGGGCGGTCCTTTATCACGTATGGGACCGTGGGTCGATAAGGGACCGCCACCAGGAGGATTGCCAGATTTCAGAAAATGTTTCTAGTGTGTGCCTATACGAAACATATGTAGAGATGTGATTATCTTGACCCTAAAAGAGAAGAAAAATCCTAAGAGATAATCCAAAGTCTCCTAATTTCATATTTTCTCATATTTCCATGTCGGATACCATATTTGCTACATGATCCGATAGAGGAATTGAGCGCATCGTGCATGCATGGAAAAACGTTTTTGAATTGTATTACCAATGCAAGAAAAACTGATTTTTCCTATTCGTGAGAAGATTTTGAACACATGAATTGGGTTTTTATGCACAAAATCAAGTTTTCTTATTATCATGCAACAATGATTGTTAATAAAAATAGTTACTTGCCCAATTTCTAATTTTTGTGCGCAAGAGAATCCTAGACTCAGATCAGAAGGCATTTTTTAACTATGAAATCTAAGGAGATATCTGTTCCATAATTCCTAATCCTAATCGAAGATAAATGAATGGTTCACGCTTAAGTGGTTTAGTAAGAATATCAGCTATGTTTTCCTCCGTTGGCACTTTTTCAATAGATATGTTCCCCTTTTGCACATTATCACTAAGAAAATGGTGACGAATCTCAATGTGTTTGGTACTAGAGTGTTGCACGGGGTTTTTACTTAAATCTATTGCTCTTTTATTGTCACACATGATTGGAATGTCATTAAGTGTAATACCATAGTCTACGAGAGCTTGTTTCATCCATAGTGCTTGTTGACATTCCTTTCCGGCGCTTACATATTCGGCTTCGGTTGTGGAGATAGCTAGTGCCGTTTGTTTCTTGGGAACCAAGAAGTTAAGCAACAACCCATGAAGGTACAAAGGCCACTAGTACTTTTTCGATCCACATAATCTCCCGCATGATCAGAGTCGGTGTAAACTATAGTTTCTATGTCGGTCCCCTTAGGATACCATAATCCTAAGTGCATATTGCCTTTTATGTATCGGAAGATACATTTAACCGCTTCTAAGTGGGAAGATTTGGGATCTTCTTGAAAGTGAGCACAAAGGCAGACACTAAACATGATATCGGGCCTACTTGCCGTTAGGTACAATAAACTTCCTATCATATCTCTATACTTAGTACTATCTACGGATTCACCCTCTTCATCCTTGGTGAGCTTTGTGTCCATAGCCATTGGGGTTTTCATAGGTTTGGTATCTTCTAGTCTGAATTTCTTAAGCATTTTCTTAATATATTTGGATTGATTAAAGAATATTCCATCATCTAATTGTTTTATTTGTAGTCCAAGGAAGAAGTTAAGCTCACCCATCATACTCATTTTAAACTCGTCATGCATGATTCTTGAGAATTCATCACACATGTCTTGAAAAGTTGAACCAAATATAATGTCATCAACATATATTTGGACGATTATGATGTTTGAATCTTTCTTCTTGGTGAAAAGAGTGTTATCTACCATTCCCATCGAGTATTCATGCTTAAGAAGAAAAGCTTTTAACCTATCATACCAAGCCTTAGGGGCTTGTTTTAAACCATATAAAGCTTTCTTTAATATCTAAACATGCTTGGGGTACTCGAAGTCAATGAATCCTGGAGGTTGTGCAACATATACCTCCTCATTGATGAGACCGTTTAGGAATGCACTTTTCACATCCATTTGAAACAATTTAAAATCTAATGCACATGCATATGCGAGTAATATCCTAATGGACTCAAGTCTAGCTACGAGTGCATAGGTTTCATCATAATCAATTCCTTCTTGTTGATTATAGCCTTGTGTGACTAAACTAGCTTTGTTCCTAGATACAATACCATTTTCATCTAGTTAGTTTCTACATACCCACTTAGTCCCTATTATTGTGATATTCTTTGGTCTTGGTACTAACATCCAAACATCAATAGATTTAAATTGGTTTAATTCTTCTTGCATTGCGATGATCCAACTTTCATCTTTCAATGCTTCATTGACATTTTTAGGTTCAATGATTGAAACAAAACAAAAGAAGTTGCTATTGTTTTGAACTTGTGATCTGAGGGTTCTTTGGTTTAGGCTTCCTATGACGTTATCTAAAGGGTGGCTTTTAGATTCTTTAACATTTGAAGTTTCACCTATTTTGATGATTTCTTGAGATATGTCTAGGTTTTTCATGTTTTCAACTATGGCGTTTTCTTCATCCAAATCATCATCTACCAAAGGTGAAGTTTTAGATGGAGGGGGACGCTCATCGAATGTCACATTGAGTGATTCTTCGACGACCATTGTTTCCTTGTTTAAGACAATGTAGGCTTTACTAGTTTGAGAGTAACCTAGAAATACACATTCGTAAGACTTTGGGTCAAACTTGGTGAGATAGTCTTTGGTGTTTAGAATATAGCATTTGCTACCAAACACTCTAAAGTAATCTAGGGAAGGTTTTCTACCTTTCAAAATTTCATAAGGGGTTTTTCCTATGATTTGTCTAATTAACATTCTATTAAGAATATAGGTGGATGTATCTACGGCATTACACTAAAACTTTTGGGGAATCGATTGCTCATTGAGCATGGTTCTACTCATTTCTTGTAGGGTTCTAACTTTCCTTTCAACTACCCCATTTGATTGTGGAGTTTGTGGAGCCGAAAAATCGTGAGTAATACCATTAGCATCACAATAAGCTCCGAATTGAACTTCATTGTCAAATTCTCTACCATGGTCTGTCCTAATGGAAACTATGTTGCATTCTAATTGATTTTGAATTTTCTTACTAAATATTTTGAATTGATCGAAAGTTTCTGTTTTGTTTTTAAGAAACCTAGTCCAAGTGTACCTAGAGTAATCGTCTACAATCACTAGAGTGTAGAGATTTCCTTTATAGCTCTGTATGGTGGAAGGACCGAAGAGATCCATATGAAGAAGCTCTAGACATCTAGATGTTGAGATCATGTTCTTAGGTTTATGACTGGAGTGAGCTTGTTTTCCAACCTTGCAAGCGCTACAAAAGTGTTGATCGAACCTAAGTTTGGGAAGGTTTCTAACTAGATCATTAGAAGACAATGATTGTATTAGACGCATGTTGGCGTGTCCTAATCTTCTATGCCATAAAGTAGAGTTATCATTAACCATAGCTAAGCATATGTTCTCACTAGGTTTGTTACTAATTTTCATAACTTATAGGTTACCTTTTCTAATTCCTTTTGTAATAACCTTTCCGTTCTTAATTATCTCACTATCGTCTTTGGAAAAGATTACCTTGCAACCATTATCACAGATTTGACTGATACTAAGCAAATTAAAACCTAGGTTATCCACATGTTCTACATTAGTAATAGTAAGAGAGTTATGAGTGATCGTACCTTTGACAATGATATTGCCCTTGAGCTTACTACCAAATGTAACATTACCTCCAGCACTTGCATTGTATGATGAGAATAGCTTGCGATTACCCATCATGTGATTTGTGCATCCGCTATCCTTGACCTATTCGTCGAGTTCCAGGCCAATTCCCAAGCATATCTCTTTAAAAGATCCGGCCATGAGACAAGTCTCAGTCTTATCATCTTCTTCACCATCACATCAAGCACCGCTAACATATGCCCTTTGGTTTTTGTCCCTTGTTTGGTGTGGACAATCTCCAACTAAGTGTCTTGTATCACCACATCCAAAACATCTCTTCTCACCTTTGAGGTATCTATCTTCACGTGCCTTTTGAGGAGCTTTCTTTTCTTCTCATGGTTGTCTTACAAATCTTCCTCTTCACTTAAAGAATTTATTGAAATCTCTAACCGCCAATGCATACTCTTCATCATCACTTTCCGAGCTTGAGTCTTCCTCATCACTTAAATCCTTTTTAGCTTTTAATGCAGTTGATTTTCTTTCTACCTTACTATTTACAATATCGGAATCATTTTTGATGATCAACTCATGGACCTTCAAGTTACCAATGAGCTCATCTAATGATAAAGATGCCAAGTCTTTGGATTCTTCAATTGTCGTGACCTTTGCTCTCCACTTCGGATGTAAAGCCCTGAGATATTTGCTAACACAACTTTTGACAGAAATTTCCTCATCGAGTGCTTTTAAACTCGTGATTATGGTGTCAAATTTAGCAAATAAACTATCTGTAGATTCGTCTTCAGGTATGATAAATTGTTCATATTGTTGAACCAAAAGATCGATCTTATTGTCTTTGACTTGATTATTACCTTGATGAGTAACTAACAAAGTTTTCCAAATATCTTTAGCCGTATTGCACATGAAAATTCTTTGAATTGGCTATACAAATTGTGTTTGACAAAAGGATTCGATTTGAAGCTTACGTGAAATCAACACAACAATAGATATAAGCAATGAAAAATAAACAAGTAAAGATAAAGAAAGTAAAGATCAAACCGGAACACGAAGATTTATAGTGGTTCGGCCACGAAGCTCTCTCCTTCGTCCCTACTCCACTCCTCGAGTCTCACACTCGAGAGTTTCACAAACACTATATCAACACGCTCCCTTATGGAGGAAAAAACCTTACACAAGCTTACACCAAGTTTAACGACACTAAGCGGAATGTCGAGTCCTAATCCTAGCTAGAACCAATCTATCAAAGCCCACATGGCTTCACACCTCGTACCAACACGATGGCACGATACAACACAATACACAATATAAGACTTGCATTTCCTTTTATTGAATTCTTCTTTGCCTTCATTGATGAAATTAGAGTAATCATCCTTACCCAAATAGTCATCAAGTTCTTCCATTAATTTTCTTTGTGAATCATCGTAATTGTCATAAGCTTTTTCATATGGATGATGTTTGATAGATTGATTATAATCTTGGATCTCGTCCCATTTTCTTTTTAATTCCCATTGTAATCGTCGATCCAACCTTCTATAAAGATCACAATCTTTATGCACCCATTCCCAGAAAGTAGTATCCGATGCCCCCTTTACTTCTTTTAAGTACTCGATTCTGCCTTTCTCTTGTAAAGCTTCTACCTTGCGTGGGCAGTCTTCAATTTGATCGTACCAATCGTAGTCTTCAAAGTAAACATCGTTACCAACTCGTCTCATCCCAATTATGCTTCCCCCATTACAGATTCCATCATTCTTCCAGTCACAACTTGGTCATTCACAAGTTCCATTCTTGAAACGAATAGGATCGCAGCGATGTACCAATTCATCATAAAATGCTAGTTTATTATAGACCCATGGAACTTGATTGTTCCATTCATACAACCAAGTGTTCTTTAATGTCTCATAAGTTTTGAACCCATACAAGTCTCCAATAAACACATCAGGATCGATTTTCAACAAGTAGTTAAACTCGTTAAATTGCTTGCACAGAGGGGTTTCGTAATCAAACAAATTTGTCTCAATTCAAAAAAACTCACCCGCCTCATTGTTGATGCATAATCTGGCGCGGTCTGGATTTGACGACTCTCCCTAGGCCATTCGTCGTCTTCTCGAGCCCTGAGTAGACCTGTCAACAAAGAGAACCCGTTATGAGTGGACCCGAGGCCGTAGCCCCGGGATCCACCTCCGACGGTCAAGTTAGTCTCCATGCGATATAGCGAGTTAGGTTTAGAGTAACCTGTTGTGTTCTGTCTAGAAGAGAATCCCAACCCTATATTTATAAGGCATGGATTAGGGTTTAGGCGTAGAGTGGGCCGCTGTCTTCCGGGCCTGGCCCATTCCTAGTCCAGTCCGGACTATACGTCCACAAGCCCCCCAAGTCTAGTGTGACATAGTGCATGGCTATGTTATGCTAGACTTAAGTTCTGTTCATGGCCGCGTAAGCCCAATCAACCATGACGGCATGGCCCATGTGTGCGCAACTTGTATGCACATGGGACGGACCATACTGCGCAGCCCACATGCGACAGTGCGCACTGGGATTGCGATTGTGATTGTCTCACAATGGTGAAAGTGGATCTCGTATGTTGCATCCTGGGTAAGGGTGTACCTTTTGTACTAGTAGCGATGCAGCATGGTGCGACAGAAGACTTGCTTCTGTGCGCGCTGGGCGCGATAAGGAGGTGCGACAGAAGACATGCTTCTGTGGCAGAGGTGCACGCTGTGCGCGACAAGGATGAGCGCTGTGCGCGAACATTACATTCGTCTTTACAACCGACAGAGGACGTCTCCCCTGCGGCAAGATGGTGCGAATATTTAAATCTGTCTTTGTACCGGGCTTGCAATACCTCTTACGATCTGCTTCCAAATATACATGCGTGACGCGTACAGAAACAGTGGTAGTATATACCCTGGTAGCCCCCTAAGTTTGATGGTGCTACTCGTGTAGGAGCATTAAACTTAGTTATTCAAATCCTGAAAAACACTTAATGCAAATATTAAAAGTATATGCCGCAAATCGCAACATATAAAACGTAATGAAGTAAAAGATTAGCGTGAAACAATATACAACACATAGCATGTGAAATTAACACATAAGAGAAGTAGTAGTGTGAATTACACCTATCTTGAGGTTTTACAAACTATATAAGAGAAGTAGCACGTAGCGAATCTGCGAACGCAGTACGCTCATGGCGATTGATTGATCTTTTTCTTTTTTATTATAATAAAAACAATGGCGCGAATGGACATACCGTGACCGCGACTAATAGTTTCAATCGCACGTACAGACGCAGATGGATGTATCGTGACCGCATAGACTCTAACGTTTGTGGATGATCGCAGATGACCACGGCTTTTGTCCAGTGCGCTCATGGCGATTGACTAGCATCGTGGTACCTGTACGTGACAG